>CM035095.1:39791812-40391812 GCA_020205505.1 Panax japonicus
TTGAGGATACCTTTTTGTTACTCTTTTTTCGCCAATTTTTTTGCGGTCAGCCGAGTCACGCTATGCTGATATTTTTCTAACGCATAATTTATTTCTTTGCTAACTAATCTCTCTTTAATTCTTATCAGCTCATTAATTTTTTATCTATATAAACTCATATCTAGAAGATTAATGGAAAATATATAAAAGTCATTTTCTTATATATCAATTCAAGATTTCTCTAGTGCATATCACAAAGGTCTTGTAGTACTTCAGTTATAATAATAAAATTACATGCACCTTCTAGAAAGATGGGAAAAAAACAAGCATTGCAATTAGCTAAGAATAATTAGCAGGTTAAGGTTGCAAAATCTATTGTGGCTATATATATATATATATATATATATATATATATATATATATAGCCAATGCTATTCTAATTGATGAAAATACTTAAGTTGTGAAGTAGTTAACGTGATTATGCATGTATGTATGCGTGAATGAGATTTAATTGCTTGATTAGAGCCACAAATTAAGAGATTAATTTTTATTTAATTTTTATTATTATTATTTCTTTATTTATTTATTTTTTTTTATTTTTGTTCACACTAATGTTGATAACTAGAATGCAGACAATGTCAATCATAATAAAAAATAATAAAAATGAGTAGGATGCAGGACTTGGTAGAACCTTGATTCCCCGAAGAGCTTGTGTGATGATTTCTTCTCTGTAGACGAGTGATATGATCAAGCTTGATTTCCTCAATAATTATGATATCCGAAAACATTTCAATATATAAAGAAGGCTAAGTTGGTTTGTCTACGTTGTTGTGAAGATTTTGCAATGTCTCGCCATCTAGGGTCTTTCGTCAGGTGGGAATTAATCATTTGCAGGCGATCCTGAAAGCAATAGTGGAGTTTCAAGGGCGATGGTGAAAGATCACTACAAGACTTTCAACATTCAATTTGAGGAACTTCATCAAAGGCAATCTCAGTGGTCAGTTCCTGGCAGTGAATTGCGGGAGTCTTTGAGGTTGGCTGTTGTTGAAGTCCTCTTGCCGGCCTATAGATCTTTTGTTAGACGTTTTGGGTAGGGTATTTTTCTATATTGTGTTTATTATTAACCTTGAAGTTGCTGCTACTTCTTCATATAATATCCTTTTAATAATGAGAATTATAATTTGTTATACTCCAAGCCTCTCATTGTGGGCGGGAAAAAAATCCTCAGAAGTACATCCGATTCAGTTCAGGGGATCTTGAACGAATGCTGGCAAAGTTTTTTTTTTTATCTAGTCGTGTTAATTTTTCATTTGGTTAATTCTTTGTGATTGCTTCATCGACTTCTCTTTTCAGGTAACTGTAATATTTCTTTTTCGGACCACAACACTGCAACGAGGAAGGATTTATTCTGAGCCATTTCACCTTAACAAGGTCCTTGGCTAGGATATTCTGAAAGAAAAGACAACACTGCAAGGAGGAAGAATTTATTCCGAGCCATTTTACCTTAACAAGGTCTTTGGCTAGAATATTCTGAAAGAAAGGACAACACCGCAAGGAGGAAGAATTTATTCTGAGCCATTTCACCTTAACAAGGTCCTTTGCTCAGATATTCTGAAAGAAAGGACAACACCGCAAGGAGGAAGAATTTATTTCGAGCCATTTCACCTTAACAAGGATCTTGGCTCGGATATTCCGGTGAAGTAGCATTTATTCCAATCAGTTGATTCAATGAGTAAGGAGAAGTTAAATGTAAGAGGGAAGAGCTCCTTAGGTGGCTAAACCCTATGGGCCTCCTTTTTCACATTTTCCCATTTTTCTTTTACCCTTTTTATTCGAACGGCTCCTAATTCTTGTGCTCTTTTTCTTTTTTCAGGTGTTCGTGATCTTTCTTTCCCGAATCCAAGGTGTCCGTGATCTTCCTTTCCCAAATCCAATCTTCTTATTTAAGTTTCATACCTTCTCTCTTGTTATGGTAAACACTTAATTTCAAATGCTCATTCATTTTCTTTCCTTGTTTCTAGAATTCTCATGTTATGTTTTCTTGTTGCAGGCCAACTCCAGTGAACGTTCCACAGACCTGAAAACTACTAAGGAGGTTCCTTTCATCAGTGACTGGAGAAAGGCTCCCTTTTATGGGTCTTCTGACGTTTTCTGGGAGCAAATGAAGAATTATGATCGTACAACCTTTCCTCTTCCTGAGAAAGCAGGCTTATTTCTATATGCTACGGCTTGCGCAAGTTTATACAGCTTTCCCTGTTCTGCTCGCATTCCTCGTATGTGTATAGAAAAATAGGAATACCCCTACAGTCCCATTCATTTCATATCCGACTCATCTAATCGTCTTCAGGGGTGGCAACATTGGACCGACGAGGTTCTCGCAAATTCTGATTATGTGGATATACTGAAGAGGGCCGAAATTTTGCGTTGCATTTAGTTATGCGGGGATCTTCGTATCCGACAAGACCAAGATGCTCTTACCGTCTTGATTTCACGCTAGTGTTCTTCCACATGTACATTTGTCACTGCTTGGGGGGAGTTCACCCCAACTCTAGAGGACATTTATGCCATTTACCAGTAATCTTTTTTTTCGTTCATTTTTTTTAAGAGTATGAACTCATTCTAGATTATATCTTGTAGCCTTCCTGCTGTTGCATCGGCTTCCTGTAGCATATCTAGCTTGTCTCCTAGAGATGTTGAGTGCATTGCTTATTTAACAGAAGCTTCCAAGCGAGCTCCCAATTATATCTCGCGATTCCAGGGTGACATGCTCTTCCCAAACTTTGAGACTTCTAACCGGCAAAGGAATTCCTGGTTATCTTGGGTGCGCTACTTCTTCAGGGATTACCGACCCGGACACGGAAATAGTTCTGACTATAACAAGTTTGTCCTCACTTTCCATGAAAAGCCTTACCCTTTTCCCTTAGTTGCTTATTTGGCTATGTGGTTATCCCGCTTCATTTTTCCCGGGTCTCCTGTAGATGGTCCTTCGACTCGCATGTTTGGTTTAGCTTTTATGTTATCTCGAGGTCTAAATGTTCCTCTTGCTCCTCTCTTCTTAGGAACATTGTATCGTCGTTTGGACGAAACTATTCTCGCTATGAAGGAATCTGTTGGGAGGTATCCATTTTTCGTATTTTTATTAACTGTCTTTCACACTGCATTTTTTTCTTATCAATCTTTTTTTTGTTTCTTTACTCAGGTATGACGTAAATTGCTTCGCTCCCTGCTCCTTTCTTCAAATCTTTCTCTTCGAGCACTTTTTGAGATATTTTACTCCTGCACATTTTCCTAAGAAGAAAAAGTAATATTCAGATCCTTCTTTATTGCGCAACATTGTCTCTCGCACAGCTCGCTAGATTGATCACCGATCTAGTTCAGATTTACGGCATTTTATCGATGATTCTTCATGCTTTACAACTCTTCCATACACTATTGTTTCAGAAAGTAGCGGTCGTCTGCCCCACTTCTATAGGCATCACTTTCGCTCCTACTCAGATATCAACGAATTGAGTGGTTCTTCGTTGTCTTGGTTCGTCTTCCTTCGGGCTGCGGAGCTTCCTTACTTCGTCGAAGATAATGGTTTTGGCACTGTGCTTTATTCTCCTCACAGGGTCATGAGGCAGTTTGAATTTGACCAGGAGCGTCCCTTTGGCCACACTTGTCAGGAGACTTATGAGACTTCCCTTCTCAACTTTGTCTCTACCTCTCCCTCTTTTACGTGGGCATTTCCAAGGCCTCCAAATGCCCCTCATAAATCCCTTCCTTTTGTCATACCGAATGATTCTCGGATTGGGCGATATACTACAAGCGAGCGTAATTATTGGCAGGTCAATCTTAAAAGATGGGAGGATGATACTTCGATTTGTTCTCTACCAGTTTCTATTCCTGAACGTCTCCAATGGGCCAGGTTGCTATGTTCTCCTAAGACCACTATCCGTTCAGAACGTTGGTCAACTAGTAGTCGGCTCATTGAGCTTGAGGCTTTGATGCTTAAGTCTTCTCATCCTCGGTCAGTTGGCATTCATCCTCGAAGTGACCCAACTATTCTTCCAGCACATATCCCTACTACCTCCAGGAGTCTTCTGCCACGGGCTTCATCTCATGCATCTCTATCACAGATACCTCCTTCAGTTCCTCCCCAAGGATCCTCTGGTGCCGAGGAAATGAGAATCACCCATTCTAAAGCTAAAGCATCTACCACTACTGATTCTGAGGTGGATCCTCTTATTACTTCTATCGTGGTTTCGGTTAGTCGTCCCGTTATTAGGCTTCGCTTAAAGCCGTCATCGAAACGTCCTCTTGATGATGCTGGTTCTAGTATGCCGACAGCCGAGGATCCGGTCAAGAAGCAACGTAGAAATTTGGTAAATTTTTTGTGACATTTCCATATATATATTTTTTATCCCTCGTATAGTTGCTTTCGTGTTTCCTTATGTATTTATTTTCTTGATTTTCAGATTGCAGAGGTCAATGAAGAGGATGATGATGTTCCTCATGGGTTTATTTCTGGTACTACACATGAGGTAGCTGCAGCGGTTTCTGCCAGTCGTGAGCCTTCTCAACCTATCCTTATTGGTGTCGAGTCGACTTCTTCGTATAATGATTGTGTTAGCCTTAATGCTAAAGACACTTTATCCGATGTAAGCCCAAGTCCTACTGTGGGTGGTACACCGATTTCTTCAATCCTTCCTATGACTTCTCCATATGATGGGCCTAAAGATGTTAATAAGGCTCCTACCTCCTCGAGGGGGAATCCTTCTGAGACTATTATTGATGTCCATCCTCCCCAGAAGGAGTCTGTCGAGTTAGTGATTGATCAGGAGGGCATTATTGATAGTACTTTGGGTGTTTTAAATGACATTCCAGTTTCCGTGGCATCTCCTGACTCCTTTTCCATTGGCTATATTGTGAGTATCTTTCTTTAGTCAATATATAATTCATCTTGAATTTCCTTTCTTTTTCCATAATTTATTATGCTTTGACATTTTTTTGTTTTTAGAGTGAGAAGATGAAAGATTTGCTTTTGCCTGTTGAGACCATTGCTTTGTTTGATGTTCTCCATCCGGATGTCGCCCACTCACCTTATAGTGACCTTGGTTATCCTCCAGGTGGCCAAGGCTTTAAGGAATCATTAGCCATACAGCATCTTTCTGATCCTCCATCTCTTCTCTTGTCAAATTCTATGGTGGCGTCTAAAGTGGCATCTGCTAGAGCTTCCTTCAATCCAAGTGGGGATCTTATTCCGTGGAGGGGTTTTCAAATATCATCTCCTAGTCAAGAAAATCTGGAGCGTCTCCTAGCTCGGTTCCCGCAGATACTTGACCGATTGATTATTAAGACAGCTTCCACCCAAACCTTCTTCCTAGACCAGCTTGTAAGCCTTGTTCTTGGGTTGCACACTCTGTCTTTATATTCCTTGCGAGTCGAGGACTTGAAGAAGTTTAGTGATGATGTGAACGACCTTGAAGTTGTGGGTGTTGACATGTCTCCTTTTCATGTTAGGCTGGATCTTCTCAAATCAAGTTTTAATCTTGTTTCACTACGTTTGGAGGTTGCTGTACGTAAGTGTGAAGATGATTCCTTTTCAGTGCAGCTTTTGGAGCTTGATGAAACTGCAAACAAACTGAAGATCCAGTCTCAAGATTTAGAGGACCAGCTTCGGGATCTAAATGCTAAATTTCAGGATGTGGAGTGCCAGCGACGGGACTTAGAAGCAACTACCCAACAAGTTAGGGAGCTGAAATCTGCAAATCTTAAGGTTCGAGATGCGGCCATTGCTGACTTGGAAGCTTTAGCTATGCCTCCTCTTCAGTTTGATATGTCTTGGTCTTTAGATCATAACTTGTTGTAGTAGTTTTTTTTTTCGATTTCCCGTTTCAAAAACTCATTTACACATGTTTCATTTATCAAAATGTAGTTTCTTCAATCTTGTTGATTGCTTTTAATTTGAATGATTCCTTAAAATTCAATATTTATCATTGAATCTCAAGTTATTCAAATTAATATTACAAGACAACCACAAGTAAATATGAATTTTATCAAAAACATGTATATATAGTTTTCACAAACCAAAACTTGACTTTATACTCTCTTTTTTAAGAAATTTAAAAATAACATTCATGTATAAGTGAAAGTTTGTAAATTTATTGATAATAAAATATCTTTTAACGAAAAGCATAACGTTTCATTAGTAAATCTTGTTTTTGTCGAAGAAAGCATAACGATTGCCACTTTTAGAGGTAAAGTGTAACTTTCTTTCTTTTGTCGAATAAAGCATAATGTTTGTCACTTTTAAAGATAAAGTGTAACTTTCAGGGTTGACGGATTAAACTCAGGTGCCTCAGTCACTTTTGAAGTTGGAAGTGTAACTGTCGAGGGCTGTTAATCAGGTTCCTCGATCACTTTTGAAGTTTGAAAGTGTAACTTCCAAGGGTTGTACTTAGTCAAGTGCCTCGATTACTTTTGAAGTTGAAAGTATAACTTTTTGTGATGTTCTTCTCATGTGTAATATTTCTTTACCCACTTCAAGTTCAATGGGCCTGAGACAGCATCTGATCCCACACGAGATATCTTGCAATACCCGCTTTCAGAGATCTCTCGTACCCTATATGGGCCTTCCCATTTGGGGGAAAATTTGGTGGTTGGGGTCCCCCTCATGACTTGAGTTGTCGTTTTGAGTACCAGGTCCCCTACCAGAATTCGTCGTGGTACTACTGCGGTATTGTATTGTCGTCGCAGTCTTTCATGGTACCGTTCAAGTTTTTCTTTAGCCTTATCTCAAAATTCAACTAAAGCCTCCAGGGCTGCTGGTCGATTTTCTTCCTCGACCAAGCTTCGAAGACTCATTCGAGCCGAAGGTATTTCTATTTCAGCGGGCAAAACAGCTTCTTCACCATAAACCAAAGTATATGGGGTCTCGCCTGTAGGCTTCCTTTTTGAAGTTCGATATGCCCATAATGTTATCGGTAATTGTTCTGCCCATGTCTTCGGATGATTGTCTAGGGTTTTTGATAAAATTTTTATCAAGGTTTTGTTTGTAGCCTCTGCTTGTCCGTTGCCTTTCGGGTAATATGGTGATGATTTGTAATGTTTCACCCTATATTTTTCCATTAGATTTTTGACGTCCCTATTGATGAAGGGAGTTCTATTATCCGACAAAATTATCTTCGGGATTCCGAAACGAAAAATGATGTGCTCCTTGATAAAATTGGCCACTGCTGGTCCCGTGGCCTTCTTCAAGGGTATTGCCTCCACTCACTTTGTGTACATCTCGGTGGCAGTTAAAATCCATATGTTACCCTTGGAATTAGGGTGAACAGGACCTATAAGATCCATTCCCCATGTATGAAATGGCCATGGTGTTGCCAAGGTTCGCAAATCCACGGCGGGAGCATGGATCAAGTTTCCATGTATTTGACAAATGTGGCACTTTTTAACAAATTCCAGACAATCTCCCTCCATCTTTGGCCAGTAGTAACCATAATCGATAAGTTGTTTGTACAACTTGGCTCCCCCTTGGTGTTCATCCTTGTGCATTTGGTAAACCAAATCTTTGGCTTCACCTAGTTCCAGACACCGTAGGGGCTTGCCATTGAATCCCCTTCTAAACAATTCTTCATTCTGCAAGAAGAAACGTTGTGACTTCCTCTTGATTATAATTGTGTCCTTCTTTTCGGTCGAAAGAGTCCCGCTTTGCAAGAACTCCACATAAGGGATTCGCCAATCCACTATATCTTCAATGAAGGTGCATTCATCCTCCCCAGGGTATTCATGGCATGTAACACATTGGCGTTGTAGGGCATCTGCTTCCTTCTTCATTTCAGGCCAATAATACCCTTGACGCTGCAGCCTACGATACAAGCCTATGTCTGCCAATTCGCAGTTCTCGTCATGCACCTGTTGTAAGACTCTATCTGCTTCCTGCCTCCCAAAGCATCGTGTCAACACACCGTCTGCTTCTTTGTGATACAAGACACCTTTGATGATGTTGTACTTCTGTAACTTCATGGTAGGTATTGTTCCCTCCTTTGTTTCCAATTGATGGGAGATGTCGTATCGCCAATCATCTATCATATCTTTGGGGAACAAATTTAGCACTGTGGTTGGGAGGGTTCTCTTCATTACCTTTACATCCAAATCCTCACCTTGGACATAGACTCAAGATGTTACTGTTGCTAGTGCATCAGGTTGTTTATTCTGTCCTCTTAGCACATATTCAATCACCACCTTCTTGAAAGCCTCCATCACCTTTTGTGCTACAATTCGATATAGCACCAAGATAGGTTCCTTCGCTCCGAATTGGCCTCTTATCTGTTGCACTATGAGGTTTGAATCTCCCTTTACTTTAAGATATTTGGCTCCTAATTCTTGAGCCGCCAACAATCCTAGTATGAACGCCTCATATTCTGCTTCATTGTTTGTGCAAGGGAAATCCAATTTGTATGACAAGGCCACTTTATTTCCTTCTTTAGTGGTCAACACCACTCCTGCTCCGCCTTTACCTTCTACAGATGATCCATCAAAAGCCAAACTCCACCATTCTGGGTCCTCATTCCTCAACTCGATTGATTCTACTTCTTCACCTGGAAGATCCTTAGAAGGGGGTTCATATTCTCTATTTGGAAATTGAGCCAGCAGGTCTGCCAAGGCTTGACATCGGATCACCTTTGCTGTTACACACTTGATGTCGTACTCCGAAAGAATCATCATCCATCTGGCAGGTCTTCCTACTAATGCTGGCTTAGTTAATAAGTATATGATTGGATCAGTTTTTGTTGCAAGCTTTATTTTGTGTGCTAAAAAATAATACCGCATTTTCTGCGCAATGAATAACAATGCTAGGAAATGCCTCTCCACCTGTGAATACCTGGTTTCCGGTCCTCGGATTATCCGGCTAATGTAATAAACAGGTTTCTCTTCTCCATCCACCTCCTGCGTGATCAATCCACCTATAGACTTCTTGGTAGATGTGATGTACAACTGCAACGGCATTCCTCTTTGTGGCACTACCATTGTTTGTGCTGAAGCTAAAATTCTTTTCACTTTCTCAAACGCCTGTTGTTGGTCTTGCCCCCAGTCCCATTGTGCCTTTCCTTTTAGCAATTTGCCAAAAGGTTCTGTGACTTCGGCTAATGTTGGCATGAATCTTCTCATGTATGAAACTTTCCCCAAAAAGCTCTTCAACTGTTTCTGCGTTTTTGGTGGGGGCATCTCTGTGATTGCTTTCGCCTTGCTTGGGTCCACTTCTAAGCCTCTGTTGTGCACCAAGAAGCCCAAGAATTTTCCAGCCGTCATCCCAAAGGCGCACTTCTTCGGATTCATCCTCAACTTATACCTTCGGCACCGCTCGAACACTTTCCTCAGGTCCTCCACATGAGTTATTGCCTTCTTGGATTTCACTACTATGTCATCTACGTAGTCCTCCACTATATCATGAATCATGTTATGAAATATGGCGTGCATTGCCCTTTGATAAGTTGCCCCCGCATTCTTCAACCCGAATGGCATTACTATATAGTAGAAATTCCCAAACGGGGTACGAAAGGCTGTCAACTCTGCATCTTCTATGGACATCTTTATCTGATTGTAACCCACAAACCCATCCATGAATGACATCATCTCATGATTAGCCGTTGCATCTACCAAAGTGTCTATATTGGGTAATGGGTACATGTCCTTTGGGCATGCCTTGTTCAAATCTCTGAAATACACACATATTCGTAGCTGTCCATTTGACTTCTTTACCGATACAATGCTGGACAGCCATATTGGATGTTGAATTGGCTTCATGAACCCTACTTCCAGCAACTTCTTGATCTCTTCCTTTATTTGAGTTTCTACTTCAGGTGCATAGTTGCGAGGTGCTTGCTTTACTAGCTTCATTCTCGAACTTATGTTTAGATCGTGCTCCACAAGATCCTTGTCAATTCCGGGAATCTCGTCGTAATTCCAAGCAAAGACATCCCTATATTATCGAAATAATTGTACAAGCTCCTCCTTCTGTTTAGTGTCCAACTCCTTGTTGACATAAGTCGGTCTTGGCGTTTCTTCTTCTGTTGCCAAATTAAGGTCCTCTAATTCATTTTGTTGAGGTTTTGGCCTATCCTCGAAGCATTCTGGAGCTGGTTCTACCTTCTGTTGTATAGCTTCTTCTTCTTTATTATTGCTGGAGTGGGGGATGCCTCCTGAGCCGTTGGGTTTACACGCTTCCAAGGGCTCTTCCCCTTGCATCGTCACAATCGAAACACCACCTTTCCGTCGGGTTTAACAACCCTCTCCCATTTTGTCTTCTGGACCTCCTCAGATTATGCCATCCACTTGACATTTATTATATTTCTGGCATCTTCAGGGTCTGCTGGCCTTTTCTTTACTTATCTTCCTTCTTTCTCTAAGTCTACTACCATTGGCTTCTTATTTTTAGAACATTCTCTGTGTTCTGAGGTCTTCTTCTTTTCTTTTTCTGCAGGCACGAACTTATCTTCCTGCACTTCCTCCCATCTTGCTAGTCTTAGGGAATCAGGTCTTGCAATCTGGTTCTCTCCCTCTTCAGCGACATCATCAAAAAAAGTTGCTTCGGTGATGTGTGCCTCCTCTAGTCCAAAGGGATTACGAGTTGCTAGTACCTTCACTTATCTCCCTTTCCAAATAGCTTTAAGGAATTGATGAAAGACCGAGGGTACCACCCCGTAGTCGTTTTGCCAAGCCCTTCCCAGCAAGATATGATATGATGCATCCACCTCGGCAACATGGAACATTACAGGCCCCCGAATCTTCCCAACTTGCATGTCCACCTTAATGTGTCCTAGGGTTCTTGTGCTTTGATTGGCGAATCCGATAATGTTTGTTTTTTCCTTAACAATCTTCTTCTTCGGTAGGCCTAACCGTTTGAACACGGTGTAGGGCATAATATTTACAGACGCTCCATTGTCAATGAATGCCCTCCGCACCTCGATGTCGTTGATTACTGCTGTCACATACAACGGCCTGTTATGCGGGTATCTTATCTCTCTATCAGTTTTAGAGAAAGATATCTTATTTTCTTCTTCCTCCATCGTCTTCATAAATCCTTTGCTTATGGCCATGCAAGTCTCCTGCGTCTCGGCAGCCTTGATAATTGTCCTGGTTGCCTCAATCCTTGCTTCCTTGGTTAATCCTATCTGATCAAAAAAATTTCTAAACTTGGCTCCGTTCATCAATGCCGTCACCTGCAGGCCTGGATCACACTCCTCTTTTTCTTCCATCATCATCTCCACTTCTGGGCCTGTGCTGTGAATAACAGTGTTGCACGTTTCCTTCCCTTTGTGGTTTGGCAGCGGCTTGTTATGAACACTACTTTCCTTTCCAAGTTCAATCTCCCCATTTGCCAGCTTCTCGTGGAATATCCTCCGCAGGCTATAACAATCCATCATTGAGTGTCCCGCGTATTGGTGGAATACACAGAAGTTTAGTCTTCTCTTTATTTCTTCTGTAACTGCAAATCTAGGCCTTGGGGGTTTCACCACTCCATGTTCAACCCATTGTTCATACAAACCCTTGAATGCTTTCTCACTACATGTAATAGCCTCCGGGACTGGCTTTCTTGCATATTTGTCTCCAGGCTTTCCTCTGCTTCGGTCAAAATTTTTCTCGTGTTTCTCCATCTTGCCCCCTTGTGGTTTTGACTGAGAGTTAGCCAAAGCCACAGTTGTTGTCCTCTTTCCCTTCCATGTAACCGTCGCATGGTTAGTGGGCAATGTCACGATTCCTCCCAATTCTTGTGCAAAAGATGAGAGGGCCGCGAAGGAATCACAAGCCTTGGTGATGAGGTGGGGCTTGAAAGAATCCAAGGCACCATTGTTGCAAATGCTGACTAAGTTCTTTTCTTCAATCGGTTCTGTGCACTTCTGTGCCTGGGTTCTGAACCTGTCAACATAATCTGACAACTCCTCATTCGGTTTCTACTTGAACCGCATAAGCTCCACGATGGTTACCTATTTCTGCACATAGAAAAATTTCTTAAAAAATTGTAATTTTAAGTCATCCCAATCATGGACTGACCCCTTCTCCAAATTGTAGTACCAACTAAAGGCACTATCCGTCAAAATCTTGCTGAATTGCCGCATCAATAAGTTGTGGTTGTTCACTTCGTCATATCCGAGCCACGGAGACATTGACTCTACAAACCTGGCAATATGTTCCCTAGCATTTCCTTTCTCCCCGTTGTATTTTGGAAATTGCGGGGGGTGCTCAATATACCCTATTGGGTAAGGTTGCCTCCGAATGTGTGCAGGGTAAGGAGGAGTAAAGTCCAACTCCGAGGGTCGAGATGTCTATCTGCGAAGTTGATTGATCACGTCAATCATATCATCCTTCGTTACATACGGGCTTGTAGCGTGAACTCTCTGGGGTGTTGTGATATACTGCTGTATCGGCGATGTGTATGGTAGAGAAATTGGTTGATGAACACTTGCATCATGAACAGCTGACACTGGTGGAAGTTGCTGGCTCATTTGATGGACATTGCTTGGAATGATTGGCATTTGCACCTATGAAAATGATGGAATAGTAGCTGAGATGATGTTTGCCTGAGGTTGGCTTACTTCCATCCTAAGTTGTGACACGTCACCACTGTTCTGGGCTTCCAAGTTGATTATTGGAACCGATTGACTTTCCGTTAATGGAGGTACAATCTGGTTCTCTTTGTTGTTACTACCATTATTATTGTCTTCCACACCTGCTTGTTGCCCATGCGAACTTCCTGGGAACATGGCCTTGAAAGTCGGAATCTGCATCAACTGCTAGCGAAAATTCCTATCTCCTCTTTCTTCCTCTGCATTTCAAGCATCATGGCCATCATCATTCCTTTCCCTTCTCGTGCTTCCTTCAATGCCTTGAGCATCTCCAGTTGCACAGCATTTGTCAGGTATCCACCTGCATCCTCGCCTTGCCTTCTTGCGTTTGTATGTTGTTGATTGGCCATATGTGGTGATGTTGAACTTCCTTCTGAAGCGTCTTCAATAAGTGGTTGGTCAAAATCCAGGTTTGCGCCTTGGAAAGCTTGAGTGGCTTGCCTTGGAACTGGATCCATTGAGGTAATGTTGTTTGTTGGTGAAGCATCTCTTCCTGTAGTTCTCCCACTTCGAGTTGTGGGCATACCCTTCACGAATTCTACACCTCCCCAGCGGAGTCGCCAAATAAATGTGGGCAAGGAAATTGTACCTTGCTAGGGTTAGAGTTTCGTGTTGGCTGAGGAGGAGAGAAATCCACGAAGAATACGAAATTGATTGGTTGATTGAAGAGGGGAGAAAGACAGGTGGGCGATTACTCAAACGACGCGTGGCAGAACCCCTAGAATCCGGGAACCGTGTTAGGGTAACAGGGATTCCAAGAGCCTTCTTGAGTCCTTCGAGTTGAGAGAATGTTCAAACCCCTTTCTAGTGCTTTTAGGTGGAATCTCCGAGCCTTTAAGTCACCAAAAAGGGTCCTTTTGATCTTCTGAGAGTCTAAGTCTTAAGTCTAAAAAGAAGTGTCCCAAACCCTTTTTAGTGCTTTTAGGTGGAATATCCAAGCCTTAAATCACCAAAGGAGTTTGAGTCATGTGTCTGAAGAGAGGTCCCTTCCAAATAGAATGGAAGGGGTATTTATAGGATTTTTTGGAAAGTAGTCATGTGCAAGGCACATGCTTTTAGGAAAATTCCAGAAATACCCTTTAGTCATTAGAATAATGCCCATATTGTCATATCATTCTAGCCACCAATTCAATCCCTCAATCAATTCCCAAAATGAGTCGCCTCCACGAGTCTTCTGCCTCGGGACACGTGGATACTTCTCTCGGGTCTCACATATTTATTCCGACTTTTCTGTTCGTCATTTAATTCAATTAGGTCAAATGAACCATAATTTGAACTTGGGCCCACAATATTAAAACCGGTTATTATTAGTAATATTAATAATATTGTATTATTAATATTACTATAATAATATTGTATTAATATTAATATTAATAATAAATATTATTATAGTAATATAATAATATTATAGTAATATTGTATTAATATAAATATTAATATAGTAATATTGCATTAATATAAATATTGTAAAACATTGCAATTGGTTAATGATAAGAAAACTAGGAACAAAATGAAGTTTGCCCAGCCGGTTGAGCTTGTGCCGGCTAGGGTGTTTTTTTTATTTTTTTATTAATTTATTAACAATCGGGAGAGTTTGTAGCGGTCGGGAGAAAAGGGGTTGTCGCACAGTACTCATAGCAACCGGTTGCTATGGAAGGATTCTCATATATATATATATATATATATATATATATATATATATATATATATATATATATATATATATATATATATATATATATACGGTCCGGATCTTAAGCTCACCCCTTATCTAACTCACCCGAGCTCACCCCCCATTTAGCGACGGACCCGACTACGGTTCGGTCATACAACCGTCGTCTATACTTTTAGCGACAGACAACATATAGTGTCGCTACAAGTATAGACGACGATTGTATGATTGAACCGTCACCGTGTCCGTCGCTAAAAGGGAGTGAGCTCGGGTGAGTTGAATAAGAGGTGAGCTTAAGATATATTCCCTATATATATATATATATATATATATATATATATATATATATATATATATATATATATATATATGTTTTCATCTCCTGTCAGTCCGTCTTTATCATTTAACTTATTATAGTCGGTATGATTTATATTATTATATATAAATGCTTTCTTTCTCATAATGGAAAGACAACACTATCATCTGGTGTAAAAAGTCCTTAGCCTAGCATCCTATATAAGGTTTTTTGCCTCTTCCGGGTGGTCGCTCTCATGGCTTGCTCAACTGTTAAAGTTCTTAGGCTACGGTTCTACATGCCTCCATGAAGAAAACAAGAGTTCGTTAGAGCTTTGAAGTGTTGATCAGATATCAAACCGTGCTCACTTCTTGCACTCTGTCATTTGCCATGGAGTACAGTAGCTCAAATCAATTAGCCTTTTCTACCCTTGTGAATGATAGTATAGGTGAGTGTTAACGGGGGTATTATGAGGTTATATTGGGAATTACAATTTGAATTTTTCATGATGTAAAGTTTGTACATATTTGTTGTAACCTGTAGATTTTGATGAACTAGACGACTCCATTATTATGTTCATGTCTAGAATTATTCTTTTTCGTCTAATGAATTGTTATAGTTAACGCGTCTTTTTAACATGGACTAGACTACTCCATTATTGCGTTGAGATTCATAATACCACATGTCATAAATTACACCGAAAAACTCATATTATATAGTTGATGGGCCTCTCCGCTTGCCCTCAATTGGTTTTAAGTTAACATAGTGCCACAGTCAAGGTTATTTGTTTGGGAATAATTACATATATTAGTACATTTTTGAAAATAATTACAAAAATCATACATTCATAAAATAATTACAAAAACATTACACTTTTTCATTTTTATTTACAATATTATTACAATTATAAGTACTTAATTTAAGGGATTAATATTAATGGCTGACATGGCAAATGTCTATTTTTTGAAACGCGTGATAACCGCCATCTATTATCTATGTAGGACTCTTCGGCTTAAAACCCTTCTTTGCACGCTGAAACCCTTTTTTCTATTTCTGTTCGTGTTTCACTATTTTTAATTGATCGTTATTTAGTTGCTCGCCATTTCGTTTTCGTTTTGTTTTCGTCATCATCGTTGTTACTTGTTATCATGATTGCACAGTGTTTCAGTTGGTTTATTCTTCATCGTTATCGATTCTGGTCGTGTGTATATTTTCAGGTCAGTTATTTTGAAATAGTTTAATGTATTATCTATTAATGTAGTTTATCATTCGAATGTAGTATTGATTGTTGTTTGGGTTTGTGTTATTTTTATGTTTTGCATAGAATGGCTGATACAAGGAAGAAGGATGGGAAGATGAAGAGAATCTCGGAGCGTGATTCTGTCAAGGACGTGAAGATATTTGCTATGGATAGGAAGGGGAAGGGAAAGTATGTAGGTCAGAAATCGAGTAAGAATAAGAATAGGTTGGTGATACATAGTGATATCAAGCATTCTCAAGTGCAGTTAGATTCTGAGTTTGATGTTCCTGTAGTTAAGGTCGAAGGTCAAGTGCTTATCCAGAATATAATTCCAACACAAAGAATTTTAAAGGTGTGTTAATTTAAATTTTGTTATGGTTACCATCATATAATTATTCGGTTACTTGCTTAGTATGTATTTGGTTACTGTAAGCTTATGATTTTGATACCATTTTTGTTCCCTTGAGTTAGGAATTTGGTTTCTTTTTTATGTTGTTATTGTTACCATGTATTTGCCTAGTATACATGGTTTAATAAACTGGTTTTAGTGTACATGTTGTTTATGTATTGGTTAGCATTAAAAGATGTTTTGGTTATCATCATATAATTACTCGATTACTTGTTTAGTATGTATTTGGTTACTGTAATCTTATAATTTTGATACCATTTATGTTCCCTTGAGTTGGGACTTTGGTTACCTTTTTATGTTGTTATGGTTACCATATATTTGCCTAGTATACATCGTTTAATAAACTAGTTTTAGTGTACATGTTGTTTATGTATTGGTTACCATTAAAAGATGTTTTGGTTACCATTAAAAGATGTTTTGGTTACCATCATATAATTACTCGGTTACTTGTTTAGTATGTATTTGGTTACTGTAAGCTTAAGATTTTGATACCATTTATGTTCCCTTGAGTTAGGATTTTGGTTACGTTTTTATGTTGTTATGGTTACCATGTATTTGTCTAGTATACATGGTTTTCTAAACTGGTTTTAGTGTACATGTTGTTTATGTATTGGTTACCATTTAAAGATATTTTGGTTACCATCATATAATTATTTGGTTACTTTTTTAGTATGTATTTGGTTACTGTAAGCTTATGATTTTGATACCATTTTTGTTCCCTTGAGTTGGGACTTGGTTACTGTTTTTTGTTGTTTTGGTTACCATGTATTTGCTTAGTATACATAGGTTGACTAAAATGTGGTTGATTTATATGTTTGTTTATGTATTGGTTACCTCAAAAATATGTTTTGGTTACTATCATATAACTATTTGGTTACTTATTTAGTATGTTTTTTGTTACTGTTTGCTTATGATTTGAAAAATACTCTTGTTCACTCAATTTGGTATTTTTGTTATTTTTTATGTTATTTTGGTTACCATGTATTTGTGTAGTATACATTGGTTGGCTAAACTGGATTTGGTCTATATGTTAATCATGTGTCAGTTATCATTAAAACATTATTTGGTTACTACGATATAACTGTTTGGTTACTACATAAACTGATATGTACTACATCTTGTTAATATTTTGGTAAGTATTAGATTATATAATATAATTGTTTGGTTAATGCTTTATTATGTTATGGTTACTATTATATTATGATATGGTCATTATTATTGTGCAGTCAATGTGGGATGTTAGATACTTTTTATAGTCTGTTTTGGCTATTGTGTAAATGTTATATTATGTTTTGGTTAGTATTATATTATTTGTTGGTTACTATGTAACTGTTTATGGTATAAATATTGTTTATATTGGTTACTAATAACTCTACAAATCTGGTTTTGTGTATTTGCAGTTATGTGACCTTTACTATGAGGAATGCAACAGAAAATTCACTGGAAAAGTTATATATTGGTGTGACATGGAAGTCCCCAGCATTATTGCCAAGAAATTGAATGAAAGACAGTTGGAGAAGTTTAAGGAAACATGTTTTGGAAATTTTTTGGAGTTTGGTGAGCACCAAATGTATTCCCAGATTATTCACCATGCTCTTGTAAGGGAGGTTCACCAGAGGGATGACGGTGAAATGTGGTTTTTGTTTGGAGAGAAAAAGGTCAGGTTTAGTTTGCCTGAGTTTTATCTAATTTCTGGGATGAGATGGCAAGGCAAGGATGACATAAGTGCATATAAAGGTATGAAGAATCTGCTTATTGAAAAAAAAAATTGGGGACGAAGCTATGACGCGTAGTAGTATAGGTAGGGTATTTCGGAAGGCAGTTTTTGATGATGATGATGAGGCTATTAAAATGTCAATGATTTTGTTTGCGTTTAATTTTATTCTATCAACAGTTTCTAAAAATTTTTTGGATGGGGCAATGGTTAAGTTTTTATGTTATGGTGATGTTAGTAGTTTTCCTTGGGGGAAAGTTGCGTTTGAAATGACAAAGTACTCTTTGTCAAATGCTTTGAAGGGGCATTTAAAAAAAGGAAGGAATGGTGGTTCAACATATAATTTCTACAAGGATTATTATACTAAATTGTATAAGTTGAATGGTCTTCCATATGTTTTCCAAGTGTTTATGTTTGAAACCATTCCAGCCTTCAAAACTTGCGGTATATGCAATGACGAGCATCCGTCGAATTTCCGTTTATTTAGATGGAAGGAGCTAGTGAAGCCCCCTACAAATGACAAGTTAATGGATCTAGTATTTTGTTCCGGACAGGTATGCAGTTTACTACTAAGAATTCAATTGGTTACCTTTAGTTATATATTTGGTTACTGTTTATTTTTTGTGAATTTACTATTAACATAGTAGTTAGTTACCTTTATATACTAATTTGGTTACTGATTATATTATGTATATGTTAATAATAAAAATGTTGTTGGTTACTAGAATATACATATTTGGATACTGATTATATTACATTCAGGTTACTAATAACAATTTTGTTGGTTACTGGAATATACAAAATTTTGTTACCTTTATACATTTAGTTGGTTACTGATTTATATATATTTGGTTACTAGTATATATGTTTTTGGTTACTGATTATGTTTTATGATTCTTTATTTTCTCTTTTTGTTATTATAATTGTACAATGTTTGTCAGATGTTATACTAAAGTGTACTTATTGTTTTTCAGCTGAGGATAAAAAGTTTGATTCCCACGGCTGAGGAGAAGGAACGACTTGATTTGGGCGGGCTTCACTTTTTCAATGGGAAGGATGCTGACAAGAAGGTTGAAAAAAAAGGTGAAGGGTGACAACATTAGTTTTGATATATCGGACGTTAAAGATGCAATTGATACACGGTTACAGCCGTTGGAGAAAAAAGTTTCTGAAATTAAGAAAGACGTTGTAAAATTGCGGGCTGATATTAAGGATGAGATGCAGATTTTACACGTTCAGCTATGCAGAGACTTTAGGTTAATTATTAGAGATGAGTTACGCGGGATCAAAGATGTTGGGGACAAAAAAGTTAATAGTGATTCTGATGATGATTCTGAATCTGATGAGGGCGGTGATGTTGATGATGATGATGAAGCTGATGAAGCTGATGATGTTGTTGATGAGGATGCTGATGTTTTTAAAGGTAATTATAATGATGATGATGAGGTTGGCGATGATGGGTTAAAAGCTGATGCGGAGAATGATGAATTTGAAAATGAAGTTGTTAAAGAGTGTGAAGATGATGTAATGGTTGAAGACCGTCATGGTGTTGAGGATGTTGATGATGGTTCAAAACTAAATAAGAATAATGATGGTGATGATGTGTCGGATTTTGTTGAGAAGAAGGAAGGGAATGAAATTGAGTATGCTAATGAAGTTGAATGTGATGTTATGGTTGAAGAGCAACATGAAATAATAATTAATGATGATCAAGAAAATGTCAAGGTTAGACATATTTTGTTTATTTTGTTATGTGTTATATGTCTTTTTTTAATGATTAATTGGTTGTTTTATATTTTGCACAGATTGACAATAATGATTACATACCAACTTTTTAAATATTAAGCCAATGCACAGGGAGAGAAATTGTTGTGTATGTTACTGCTGAGGTTAGTGTTATAACGACATGCCAACTTTTTTTTACATGCTTTAGGTTTTGGTTACTGTTGTATTGTGATATGGTTACTATTATATATGTTATGTTTATAATATATTGTGTTATGTTTACACAGTAACCAGGTCAGCAATAATGAGTAACCATTTTAATTTTACATAGTAATCAAGTCAGCATTAGTCAGTAACCAATATAATGTTAAACAGTAACCAAGTTAGCATTAGTTAGTAACCAAGCCATCATTTTTTAATAACCAAGTCAGCAGTAGTCAGTAATATTATGCACTAACCATTACAATTTTACACAGCAACCAACTCAGAAATATATAGTAACCATTATAATGTTTCACAGTAACAAGTATAATGTTTCATAGTAACCAAGTCTGCATTAGACAATATTCAATACAGCATTAGACAGTATAATGTTACACAGTAACCAAGACATCATTAGACAGTAACTAGCAGTTGGAGGAAGGTAACCAATGTATTTGATGAGTAACCATTAATATTAAAAAATCAGTATAACTCATTTAAAAATTATAAAGTAATCAAATAAACATTATTCAGCAAACAAATATATAATAAATAGTAACCAATTTATATCTATTTAGTATTATGGATTATTTACTATTATTAAATGGGTTGGTTACTATTACAATGTGTGTTGGTTACCATTATATAATTGTTTAGTTACTGCTTTATTTTGTTTTGGTTTCTATTATGATATGTTCACTTTAATATGTCGATTATTGTTCAATTTATATCTATTTATAACTTATTGTTATTGCATATATTAGTTAATTGCATGTGTTTATGTTGAAAATCTAATTGTATTTGTTACATTTTCTGTCAATTGAAAAAGGGGAATAAATTTGAGGCAAAAAGCAACTTTGTACTTGATCAGATGGTTCTGACCACACAGGACATAGTTCAGTGTGATGAATTGGAGAAAGGTGTCCATAAAGTCGGTGGTAGACCTGTCCGTGAACATGCGAAGAGTGTCATTTTGCGGTCTCCATATACAGCAACATTTGGATCAGCAGGTTCATCGTCTAATGCTACGGATGCTAGTCAAACAGTTGCATACTTTGCAAAATTTTCAAATATCACCCTTAACTTTAACCTTTATCAATTTAACCATTTACTAAATAGAATAATTATAAGAAAATTGAATACTTTCATTTCATAAAATTCAGGGTCTCACAATCTCCCCTCCTTATGAAATTTCGCCCTCAAAATTTATGTACCTGGTAGTTCGAAGAGATGAGAATACCTTGCTTCCTTTTCAGATTGTACCTTCTCGATTATTTCCTCTGTATCATGATTTTCCCATTTCTCATCTCCTGTATTTTAGATATCATTCTAGAATATATCTTCAAAACAAAGGTTAATTGACATATCACAATTTGTCAACTTATCAAGTAAACAATTTCAGCTTAGGTAAGTCACACACTAGCGAAGTATATTACTCGTCTCTCCCCTCCTAGTTCTAGACTCATATCTCCGCCAGCGACCATATCCCTAAGCTCTGATACCATTTGTGACGCCCCCAAAATAGGTCCACACGACCCATTCTGAGTCACCAGATATCATACTATAAAAATCAAATACAAACTTCATTTATACAACTGTTGAACTGTCGTGCAGAATACGACAACAGATAAGCTATGAGTTATAATACAAATATAAGTAACTCTCATGGTGCCTCGACCACAACACCTTACAATGGTACTTTACATAAAAGTACAGTCAAAAACTGTTTTAGAAATTAAAATCTTTAGAAAGTGCTCAAGAAAATCTTCGTACATGGGAGGCCATGCGTCAAGTTTATGATAGATATCAAATGTCCACAGAATTATCCTTGGTTGACCCAATAGACCCCAAAGAAAAACAAGAATATTACTATCATGTTCTTTCCAATGGTGAGTCTTCTCTTGACATATAACTATATCCACTGTCTGCAAATGAAAATTATACTTAAACCAAACTCCAAGATCCTATAGATAATGCTCGTAGATATACTCAGCAAGTGGATGTGCACAACCCTGTCTTATGATAACACGAGGTTGTATGTCATTAGACATCTTATATGATAGTGGCAAAACACATTTCCAAAGTTGGGTTCACCTCACCCTATTCGGTTCACCAAAATTAAATATCAAATGACTTATACAATACGAAACACTTATCTAAAGTTCTCAATAAAATTATTTCCATACTATTTAAGGAGAACCTCAACAGCTATAGACCACCATTCTATTCTCCTGTTACCTCCGCTCGACCCAGCTACACTCTTATTACCTGAAAGGAATTGTGAAGCAAAAAAGGTGAGCACAACTAGCCCAGTAAAGAATATCATGACTAAAGATAAATTACATCATCAATAGCCTTCATCAGTAATAAATCAGATATTTAGAACATATGGTAGATGATAAAACTTTTCAACCATAGTTGCAGCGGAATGAGAAATCCATTAGAAGAGTCAAATAGACCATCAGATCTATTATCTTCTCCATGTTAAAAGTCCACCAATAATGTTTTATCCCTGTAACATCAATCAACAATTCATGTTTACAATCATATGACTAACTCATAATCATAATTGTGATTCTAAATTCTTCTTCGCACCCAGGACAAAGATAATTTGCATCACCTATCTTCATCTGAAACATCAAAAACCATGGTTATACCAAATCACAATTCCTGCTCATAATCATACTAATAAATTCATCTTTGCACTACGGCCAAAGATATTCATTAACAATTCATCTTTGCACTACAGGCCAAAGACATACAACTGTATTTTAGAAGAGTCAAGTAGAGCATGATATCTACTATCTTTTACGAATTAAAAGTGTATAATCAATATTTTATCGCTGAGACTCAGCTTAATAAATAATCCACATCATCGAATCATCCCTTCACTACGGCATAATCATCAATGGTCATGATTATACCGCATAATCCCTAGTTATAATCATACCAATAACTGTCCATCAATGCACTACGGGCCAATGAGGACTTTTACCACATCATCTATAACATTACTGGTCATGATTATACGGAATGATCCCTGGTCATAATCATACCAATAAACAGTTCATCTATGCACATAAGCCAAAGATACTCATCAATCAATAGTTCATCTTTGCACGTAAGCCAAAGATATACAACTGTAAAACCAATAATCAACAGTCCATCTTTGCACGTAAGCCAAAGATATATAACTGTAAAACCAATAATCAATAGTCCATCTTTGCACGTAAGCCAAAGATAACTTTCATCATAATATAAGCATGAGAATGATGACAATGATATAAGCATTAATCAAACGAAATCAAGGATAAATATTAAAGACTTTAAATTTATCCAGTGTTTAAAAATATCCAAATTGTCAACATGATACTGCTTTGTGGAGTAAAATTCATGAATAATATTCATGTACCAAAAATAATTTGCACAAAAAAGAAATATATTTTTTGGGTGAATAGTACCTCATGAATAGTACTTCAGGAATAGTACCCCGACATGAAAAGTGTCCCGAATACCCGAGTGAATGATACTAGAGTGAATAGTAATCGGGTGAAGAGTACTTCGGCATGAAAAGTGCCCCAAATACCCGAGTGAATAATACTAGAGTAAATAGTAATCGGGTGAATAGTAACTCGTAAAAGAAAAAAATACCAAAGAAATGATATTTCATGACGAGTACAAAAGAAATGATATCTCATACCAGTATAATAGAATATACGAAACTGCAAATAGATTTTCATCCGCCATGCGGTAATCCACGTAGACAGATCTTTTCCACAATTTAATAAGGAATGAATACGCAGGATTTTTCACCATGCATGCGGTAGTCCACACAGACAGGTTATTCCAATAGAATAATAAAGAATGGAATAACAAAAGAATTCACCAGGCATGCGATAGACCGTATAGACAGGTTATTCCAACAGAATAATAAAGAATGGAACCAGGTCATGCGTAATCCGCACAGACAGGATATTCCAACAGAATAATAAAGAATAAAACCAGGTCATATGTAATCCGCACAAACAGGATATTCCTACAGAATAATAAAGAACGAAACCAGGTCATGCGTAATCCGCACATACAGGATATTCCAACAGAATAATAAAGAATAGAATAACAACAGAATTCACCAGGCATGCGATAGACCGCACAGACAGGTTATTCCAACAGAATAATAAAGAATGGAATAACAACAGAATTCACCATGTATGCGGTACTTCGCATAGACAGGTTATTCCAACATAATAATAATGAATGGAATAACAACCCTTACGAGTGTTGAAAGAAAATAACTGTCTTCATGAATACGAAAGAATAATACCCCTTACTATAATAATAATATCCCTTACCTTATAAGAAAAATGGATACTTGAATAGTGAGGTAGCAGACTTCTCTTCTTCTTTCTCTCTATAATTTCTCTCTATAATAATTGCTCTATAGCTTTAGTGAATTGGTGAAAAATAATGAAGGAATGAGCTTCTATTTATAGGAAAATATAGTTTCGATAATTGCACATTTTGGGCGCTCGAAATATTACTGGTATAATACCTTCCTCTTTTCCTTCATTTTTAATTTTGTCCTACAAGTATTATCAAACTTGCACCACCTCCCCTAATAGTAAATCATGTGAATTAATAGTACAATCATATAAATCAATAGTTCTATACATATAAAATAATAATTACAGTATAGTACCTTCATCTATACCTCTATTTTTAATTTAGTCATGCAAGTATTATCAATCTTGCACCACCTCCCCTAATAGTACATACATGTGAATCAATAGTACACACATGTGAACACATAGTTATAAGCATGTGAATCAATAGCAATTGATTGCTCATTTATCCGGTTAATTACCCGATTGGTCAATATAACCTCCAGACATCAATTATTATCGAAATAAATGTCGATTTTCACTAACACTAATAATTCCAACACAATGGAACTATTAATTTCATCTTTAATCAACGCGAACTTATTCATCATTAATATTATAATTCATAATATTTAACAACCAGGTCGTTCCCGGGAAAGAGGGGGATTTCCAATAAGGATTTCTCCCTATTGGCGCGCAACTAGATTATCTAACCTCTCCTTGACAGAACATCTAGACATTGTCAATATTGCAAATAATAATATGAATAACTTTGTCGTCTCAATTATTAATTTAATAATATATTATATTATACGGATGATACTGTGACAATAATTGAATCAATAATATGAGAGATATGATGCAACAATTACTGTAGCAATAACTGAGTATAACTGAGTGACTTCTTACGTAGGCATTAATAATCAATACCGTGTGATACTATGCAACCACACGTATTATTGTACTTTTACTACCAAGTAGTTCAACAGTTTTTAACGGTACCACTTTCTCCGTTATTTTTATAAAAAGATATTTCTGTTATTTTCTAACTACGACAATACTTCCGTTGTGGGGTCCACCAATGATTATGACGTCGTACGAATATTCCCTGTTAAAACGAATATTCCTCAACCAATTGAATATTCCTCGACACAACGAATATGTTATAATAACTTGCATACTTTACAAAATTTTCAAATATCACCCTTAACTTTAACCTTTATCAATTTAACCATTTACTAAATAGAATAATTATAAAAAAATTGAATACTTTCATTTCATAAAATTTGGGGTCTCACAAATGTTGCGTTATATTATTTCCATAAATTGGCCAGACATTCCGATAGTGTTCATATAAGAGCAACGACTACGGACTGTTGGTTCCATGGCAAGATGACCGCTCTTTTCGAGGAGTATACAAGTAAAAATGCATATAAGATTTTTCTGTCTGGGGAGGGTGATGTTGCTGAATATATTCATGGGCTGTTTATGGATGTCAACACACCATGGAAAAATGTTGACTACGTGTTGTTCCCCATTCACATGTCATCACCGGACCATTGGTTTTTGTTGACATTTGATGTGCATCGTAGATGTCTAACTGTTTACAATTCTCTGCAGCTAAAAAGAAAATCCATGCAAACAAAAATCATGGATGTTTGTGAGCCTTACATCTTTATTCTTCCCACTTTATTGCGCAAGAGTGGTTTTTGGAGGGATAGGTGTGATATTGACTTTAGCAGTGAACCGTATCGCAATAAGGACGAAGATGATATAATTGAGTTGGAATTTGCAGAGGCGGTTCCTGAACAAGTCGAGGGGTAAGGGTTACATTGTTTACATTTTTTTAATTATTACATATATGTTGGGTTACCATGTATTTGCCTAGTATTCATGGTTTAATAAACTGGTTTTAGTGTACATGTTATTTATGAATTGGTTACCATTATATAACTATTTTGGTTACTATCATATAACTATTTTGGTTACTATCATGTATCTGTTTGGTTACTTATTTAGTATGTTTTTTGTTATTGTTTGGTTATGATTTGGAAAATACTCTTGTTCTCTCAATTTGGTATTTTTGTTACTTATTTATGTTGTTTTGGTTACCATGTATTTGTGTAGTATACATTAGTTGTCTGAACTAGGTTTGGTCAATATGTTGATCATGTGTCAGTTACCATTAAAACATGGTTTGGTTACTACGATATAACTGTTCGGTTACTTCTTTAGTATGTTTTTTGTCTACATTTTTTTGTTTTGGTTACCTTTAATTTATGTTTTGGTTAATTTTATATATAACTATTTGGTTACTGCATAAACTGATATGTACTACATCTAGGTTAATTTTAGTTTTGATTTTCGTTATATTTTGTCCGTTTTTACAGTGATTGCAGGATGTTCACGATTTGTTTTTACTGAGCATGTCATTCATCATAAGCTTGATGAAATTCTTATTCCATTCCCCATTGCGCAGTATAGGAAGAATTTATGCACAAACCTATATAATAATGCAAGGAACAAACAGTTGGAGGGATATGAAACTGACAGAGAATTTCCAGGAAGATTTGTTCCAGATTTTGATTAGTTCAGGATCTTGTTGTTTTGTCTTTATGAATTGTGATTTGTATTTTGTTTTTTTGGGGGATATACACAACAATTTTGTATGGTTTATGAGTTTGTGATGTTTATTGGATCTTATATAGATGGGATTTCATATTTGATTACATTAGCAGTATTGGAAGTAATTTTGTGTGTTGGTTGGTACTTGATTCGTTTAGGTTGTGTTTGCTACATTATTTTGAAATGTAAAGTTAGTAACCAAACATGCATAAAAGGGTAACCAGCTAAAGTTTTGATAGTAACCAGAGATTTACAATCTTGTATCAGGACATATATCAATTATTAAATGTACATGTCAGAGTATACATTGGTTGCCTAAACAAACAATATCACTTTCATTATAAGTTGCTGAATATACATGTTTTTTATGTTTTGGTTACCATTAAAATTGGTTTTGGTTACTGTTATCTAACTATTTGGTTACTTTTTTGTTATATTTCGTTTACTGTTATAACAAATAAGTAACCAAATAGTTTACTGTTATGGTTACCATTATTTTTATTATAGAGGTCACCATTTTATTTTTATAAGTAAACAAATTGTCATAAAATTTGATAAAATCATTACATATCAGTTATTAAAGTTGAAATGTTAGGTTGGTATCCAAACCTGCCTATATGTTAACAATGTTTGTTTTATTGGTAACTAAACAGTTATAAGTTTGTATCACGAATGTTATAGTGTTAAATGCATGTGTTTTATTTATAGTCTATCATTATGATGGAATAAGAAATTTTAATTAAGATTTGCCATTAATATATATTATGGTCATTTATAAATAGATATAAAATAAATAAAATTTTAAGATGTGCAGTTGGTATCCAAAGCTTCACATAAAGGTAACCATTTTAGTTTATGTTAGTAACCAAATAATTTACAACTTATATTTTGGAACAATTATCAAGTGCACAGTGTACTTGTGTGGATTCTCAATTATATTGGCAACTCATAATGAAATCAGAAATCAAAATATTAATCAATAACAATTTTGGTGTACAGAATTTAATTAATGTGTAATCTTGTGTGCAGATATTTATGACACGCAAAATATTAATACAACATAGGTTTATTGTATAGTACAGTTAGTAACTAAACATGCATATTATAGTAACCAAATCAGTTTACTTGAGTAACCAACTAATTATGAAAACCAATAATATGTTTTAAAGTGTTACCTGGATTTATTTTCTTCAGCATGTGTAACTATGATGGGATCAGCGAGTAGCCGTGTGGATTTCCTCTTACCTTTTACAACGCTTTATTGTGATGCCCCCAAAATAGGTATACATCACTCATCTTGAGTCGCCAAATATATGGTACAAAATACAAATAAAAACTTAATTATACAATTGTCGTGTAAAATACGACAAAACATATGCAGTGAGTTTTAATACAAATATTGTCATCTAGACAATATCCACACTCAATGGAGTCCTCATTACATTTATTATCACACTATTTCATTGAATAGTGAGGACTACTATGACACCATCTCGGACCATCACTCGATTCCCCGACTACGTTCTCATTTTCAGAAGAGAACAATGAAAGTAAAAGGGTAAGCTCAACCAGCCCAGTAAGAAATATTATGACTAAGTTAATGCAGAATAAATTATCATTAGTCTTCAACAATGTTAAACTGATAAAAGACAATAGACATCAAGTTTAACTGCAGCGGAATAAGCAATCCATTAAAAGAGTCAAGTAGGGCATGATATCTACTATCTTCTATAATTTAAAATGTTTTCATCAATTTTTTTATCGCTGAGACTCAGCTAAATAAAATAAACCACATCATCGAATCATCCCTGCACTACGTGCCAAGGATATTCATTAAATCATCAATGCTCATGACTATACCGAATAATTCTTGGTCATAATTATACCAAAAATTATCCATCAATGCACTACAGGCCACTGAGGACTTTTACCACATCTTTTATAACATTACAGATCATAATTATACCGAACGATCCCTAGTCATAATCATACCAAGTCCATCTCTACACGTAAATCAAAAATATATAACTATAAAACCAATAATCAACAGTCAATCTTTGCACGTAAGCCAAAGATAACTTTCATCACCATATAAGCATGAAGATGATGACAATGATATAAGCATTAATCAAAAGAAAATAAGGATAAATATTAAAGACTTTAAATTTATCCAAATATTATCAACCACTTAATAAACTCATAATCTAATATTATTAATATTATAACAATATTTTAATCACTTCTTAAACTTATAAATAATTTATTTCAATTGTTTACACTTTACCACATAATGCATTTAATCATTCAAAATGCGATACTCATAAGATTTCATCACCAATGATCAAATCCCTCATCAAAAATCTGCATATACCCTATATAGGATTCCCAAATCATAAAATCCTATTTTCTAATTTTGTTACTTCACATAACATATTTAATTCATTTACACATAACTAGTTCATTTTCATGCAAAATACCATAATCATTCCCAAAAATATTTCTTTTTGATATTTAGCATAATATAGTCCCATATTGAACAAATATTTTTCTCAGAATTTTTAAAATTCATTTACTAATTTTCATATGGCCAAAACCGCCGAATATTTAGACATTTATCATAAATTGTACCTTTGTCAAAAAAATCGAAATTTACAAGGTATACTCCTGTTATATACATGTACTTCCAATAAAAATTTCACCAATTTTGGAGTTAACCACAAAGAGTTATAAGGGTTTACTTTTAAAATAGTCTTTTCCCATAAAATTCATAACTCTTAATCTATACATCCAAAAATCGCCGTCTTTGGGACACAATATAGAAAACTCATCAAATTATCATTTCAAATTTTTCCTAGAATTTTTGAGGGTCAGAAAAATTACAAAACTGCAAATGGATTTTCACCCGTCATGCGGTAATCCACGTAGACAGATCATTTCCACAATTTAGTAAGGATTGAATACAAAGGATCATTCACCATGCATGTGGTAATCCACATAGACCGGTTATTCCAACATAATAATAAAGAATGGAATAACAGAAGAATTCACCATGCATGCGATAGACTGCACAGACAGGTTATTCCCAATAGAATAATAAATAATGGAACCAGGTCATGCGTAAACGCACAGACATGATATTCCGACAGAATAATAAAGAATTGAACCAGGTCATGCGTAAACGCACAGACAGGATATTCCGACAGAATAATAAAGAATGAAATCAGGTCATGCATAATCCGTACAGACAGAATATTCCGACATAATAATAAAGAATGGAATAATAGAAGAATTTCATCATGTATGCGGTACTTCGCATAGACAGGTTATTCAAACATAATAATAAAGAATGGAATAACAGAAGAATTTCATCATGTATGCGGTACTTCGTATAGACAAGTTATTCCAACATAATAATAAAGAATGGAATAACAATAGCTCTCTTCATGAATACAAAAGAAATAATACCCCTTACCTTAGAAGGAACTGGATATTGGAATAGTGAGGTAGCAGACTTCTTTTCTTCTTTATCTCTATAATTTCTCTCTATAATAATTGCTCTAAAGCTTTAGTGAATTGGTGAGAAATGAAGGAAGAATGATCTTCTATTTATAGGAAAATATAATTTCGATAATTGCTCGTTTTGGGGCTCAAAATATTACAGTACAATACCTCCAACTTTTCTTTCATTTTTAATTTAGTTCTGCAAGTATTATCAAACTTGCACCACCTCCCCTAATAGTAAATAATATGAATCACTAGTTCAATCATGTGAATCAATAGTTATAATCATGTGAAAATATGAATTACAATATAGTACCTCCATCTAATACCTCCATTTTTAACTTAGTCATGCAAGTATTATCAATCATGCACCAACTCCCCTAATAGTACATGAATTTGATTCAATAGTACACACATGTGAACAAATATTTATATAAGCATGTGAATTAGTAGCAATTAATTGCTCATTTATCTGATTAATTACCCGATTTATCAATATAACCCCCAGACATCAATTATCATCGGAATAGATGTTGATTTCCACTAACACTAATAATCCCAACACAATGGAACTATCAAATTCATCTTTAATCAACATGAACTTATTCATCATTAATATTATAACTCACAATATTTAACAACTAGGTCGTTCCCAGGAAAGAGGAGGCTTTCCGATAAGGATTTCTCCTTATTGGCGCTCAATTAGATGACCAAACCTCTCCTTGACAGAACTTCTAGATACTGTAAATATTGCAATTTAATAATATATGAATAACTTTGTTGTCTCAATTATTGATTTAATAATATAACATATTATGCAGATGATATTGTGACAATAATTGAATCAATAATATGAGAGATATGATGCAACAATTACTGTAGCAATAATTGAGTATAACTGAGTGACTTCTCACATAAGCATCAATAATCAATACCGTGTGCTACTATGCAACCATGCGTATTACTGTACTTTTACTACCGGATAGTTCAACAGTTTTAACGATAATACTTCCGCCGATATTTTTATAAAATGATAATTCTGTCGTTTTCTTACTACGACACTACTTCCGTTGTGGGTTCACCAATGATTGTGTCGTCGTACGGATATTCCCCGATAAAAAGAATATTCCCCGACCAATCGAATATTATATAACAACTTGCTTAATTTGTAAGATTTATAAATATTACCCACAATTATAACATTATATCAAATCCACACCATAATATTCAAAAAAAAATTCGAGAAATTTAAATCTTTATTCATAAAATTTGGGGTCTCACAATCTCCCCTCTTTTTGAAATTTCGCCCTCAAAATTTATGTACGTACCTGGTATGATGAGGATACATTAACTTCATTTCAGATTCTAACTCTTGAGGTATAACCTTTGAGTGTTAAATACGATCCTTCTTATCCAAGATTTTAACACATATCTCCTCATACGTTAAATCTTCTGCTATCTCGTCTAGTTCTAATTCAATAATGTCGTTCAGGTCGTCCACATATTTACGTAACATTGATACGTGAAAAATATTAAGAACATGAGACATACTTGGTGGTAAGGCGAGTCTATAGGCCATAGTTCCTACTCGATCAAGGATTAAAAATGGGTCAATGGATCGAGGATTGAGATAACGCCTTCTTGAACCTTCTTCTTCACATTCATCAGCTCCAGGTGTGTAGTTTGAGCGGCTTTAACTTTATCGATTAAAGTCGATCTAATCATATATTTGATATCATCACGTGGGTCCCTAGAGTCTTTAACTCTATCTTCATTATTTGTAAGTTATACGAAATGGGTTTTTGTGTTAACAATGTCACACTCGTAAATGCATACGATCTTCTACTCAACGTGTCAGCTACCACGTTCGGTCTTTCCACGATAATATAGAATAGTATGGTTGTAATCTTCAACAGCTCGAGCCAACGTCTTTGGTGCATTACACGTTCGTTTTGGTTGCAAAAATATTTAAGGGTTGAAGAAATGGGTTTTGTACTAGGGTTAGTACAAAATTCTATTTCACACACTTGGGTAAGCCAGGAAGTTCTTCGAGAATACGTCAGGAAATTTATTAACAAATAAATATCATTCAAAACTGTGACCCTCATCCAAGACTTGGATAACACATTACATTGATATCTATCAACTTGCCACCGTTATTTACGGCGTCCCCTATGGATATTCTAGCTTCGGTGCATTCCACACAAGAAAGTCAACAACTGAAATGATCGGGGCTCTTTACTTATGGCTTGATATGATAATGATTGACTTTAGTGGTTTGGTTGCTTGAATTCGCATAACAGGTTGGTTAGGAATATGAAAGCTAACAACCTTACGAAAAACATGATGAGTAGTTAACCAATCGATTCTTAAAATCACATCAAAGGCAAGTATTTTCAAAGCGATAAGATCGACAGGTAATGTGAAAGTGTCGATTTGAATCGACCAAGACTTATAAACAGTGGATGTAACAAAGGTTTCTCCTAACAAAGTTTCAATCGATAAGTCAAAGTCTAACTTCTCTAGAGTTAAATTTAAACATTGAGCGCAAGTAAGAGAGATAAATAATGGGTAGAACTGGTATCTAATAAGGTATAGACTTCGTAAGAATTTATAATTAACTAACCCGTGCTAACTTCGTTTCGGGTTACTCGCTTTTTTAGAAGTCATGAAAAACGCTCTTCCTGAAACCACCGACTTTGTTTTGTCCGTATCCGCCTTTGGTGCCACCGTCCCAGTTGGACTTGACTTTGGTGCACGACAAAATCGGGCTAAGAGACCTTCTTTTCCACAATTGTAACATGCTTTGGACTGCATCACGCAGTTTGAACTGATATGTCCCTCCCCTCCTCATTTGTAACATACGACCGGCGGTCGTTCTTCTTCCTTAACAACAGGTGATGGTGCTGACATCTTTCCATCATTGTTGAATCTCCTCTTCTTGAAATTTCCACTCCTATTATCTTGGCCATGATTACCACCAAAGTGGTTACCATTCTTGGCATGATAATTTCCCCCACGATGGTTATCATTGTTCCGATGGCCGTTGCCACTAGTACGATTATTATCGTTGCCTTTTGGTTGGGTTGGTTCATTATCGCGCTCCAATAACTAAGCCCTATTCAATACATCTGAATATAAACAAAGTTTGTGAGAAATGAGGTAATGACGTATATCGGGTTTTAAACCTCGCAAAAACATTTACGTCATTCGCTCTTCATTATCGACCAAATGGGATGCAAACCGGGATAACTCCACAAATTTAGCCTCATATTGCGACACGGTCATATTGTTTTGCTCTAACTTGATAAACTTCACCTCCTTCATGTGATGAATACTTTCGAGAAAGTACTTGTCATTGAACAGCTCTTGGAACTTCTCCCAAGACATCTTGAGTGCGTCAGGCTGGGTACATTTTACAGATTCGCACCAGTAATTTGCCTCTTCACGCAACATAAAGGTGGCAAAGGGAACCTTTTGCTCCTCTGAGCATCCCAAGACATCAAATATCTTGGTGATCTACTTTAACCACGTCTCAGCCTTAAGTGGTTCTGGCTTTCCCAAAAACTCTTGTGGTCCCAGCTCCTTGAACTGCTTAGCGGTGACCGACCGTGGGTTGCCATTATTTTCACCTATATTTTGAATAGGAGTTTCTCTTACCTAAATTTGCATGAATTGCATAAGGCCTCTGAACATCCCATCGTTCATCATTTGATCGGTGTTGTTATTTACCTGAGGATTATTATCTTCATGTTGCACATTATCCTGGGTATTGGTCGTTGGTGACTCAACGGTCTCATGTACTTCATTGCCGATCTCAACATTTTTAGATGTCATTTTCAAACACTGTCACAAAACAAGGGTTAATTAACCTATCACATATTATCCCTATACTCTGACCGACCAATTAAATACCAAATAAACTTAGGTAGGTCATACTAGCGAAGGAATTCCCCGTCTCTCCCCTCTTAGTTCTTATCTCACATCTCAGCCAAGGATCATATCTCTAAGCTTTGATACCAACTATGACGCCCCAAAATAGGTATACATCACCCATCTTGAGTCGCCAAATACATGGAACAAAATATAAATAAAAACTTAATTATACAACTGTCGTGTAAAATACGACAAAACATATGTTGTGAGTTTTAATACAAATATTGTCATCTAGACAATATCCACACTCAATGGAGTCCTCATTACATTTATTATCATACTATTTTATAGAATAGTGAGGACTACTATGACACCAACTCGGACCATCTCTCCATTCCTCTACTAGTCCCGGCTACGTTCTCATTTCCTGAAGAGAACAATGAAAGAAAAAGGGTAAGCTCAACTAGCCCAGTAAGAAATATTATGACTAAGATAATACAAAATAAATTATCATTAGTCTTCAACAATGTTAAACTGATAAAATAAAATATACATCAAGTTTAACTACAGCGGAATAAGCAATCCATTAGAAGAGTCAAGTAGAGCATGATATCTACTATCTTCTAAAATTTAAAATATTTTCATCAATTTTTTATCGCTGAGACTCAGCTAAATAAATAAACCACATCATCGAATCATCCCTGCACTACGGGCCAATGATATTCATTAAATCATCAATGGTCATGACTATACCGAATAATCCCTGGTCATAATCATACCAAAAACAGTTCATCAATGCACTACAGGCCACTGAGGACTTTTACCACATCGTTATAACATTACAGGTCATGATTATACCGAATGATCCCTGATCATAATCATACCAAGTCCATCTCTACACGTAAGCCAAAGATATACAACTATAAAACCAATAATCAACAGTCCATCTTTGCACGTAAGCCAAAGATATACAATTCAATAATCAATAGTCCATCTTTGCACGTAAGCCAAAAATAACTTTCATCACCATATAAGAGGATGATGATAATGATATAAGCATTAATCAAACAAAAATAAGGATAAATATTAAAGACTTTAAATTTATCCAAATATTATCAACCACTTAATAAACTCATAATCTAATATTATTAATATTATAACAATATTTTAATCACTTATTAAACTTATAAACAATTTATTTCAATTGTTTATACTTTACCACATAATGCATTTGATCACTCAAAATACCATACTCATAAGATTTCATCATCAATGATCAAATCCCTCATCAAAAATCTGCATATACCCTATATAGGATTCCCAAACCATAAAATCTTATTTTCCAATTTTGTTACTTCACATAACATATTTAATTCATTTACTTATAACTAGTTTATTTTCATGAAAAATACCAAATCAGTCCCAAAATTATTTCTTTTCTGGGATTTAGCTGAATAAAGTCCCATATTGAACATATATTTTACTCGAAATTTTTAAAATTCATTTACTACTTTTTATATGGCCAAAACCGCCGAATATTTAGACATTTATCATAAATTGTACCTTTGTCCAAAATTTCTGAAATTTACAAGGTATACTCCTGTTATATACATGTACTTCAAATAAAAATTTCACCAATTTTGGAGTTAACCACAAAGAGTTATAAGGGTTTACTTTTAAAATAGTCTTTTCCCATAAAATTCATAACTCTTAATCTATACATCCAAAAATCGCCATCTTTGGACACAATATAGAAAACTAATCAAATTATCATTTCAAATTTTTCCAGAATTTTTGAGGGTCAGAAAAATTACAAAACTACAAATGGATTTTCACCCGTCATGCGGTAATCCACGTAGACAGATCATTTCCACAATTTAGTAAGGATTGAATACAAAGGATCATTCACCATGCATGTGGTAATCCACATAGACCGGTTATTCCAACAGAATAATAAAAAATGGAATAACAGAAGAATTCACCATGCATGCGATAGACCGCACAAATAGGTTATTCCCAACAGAATAATAAATAATGAAACCAGGTCATGCGTAAACGCACAGACAGGATATTCCGACAGAATAATAAAGAATTGAACCAGGTCATGCGTAAACGCACAGACAGGATATTCCGACAGAATAATAAAGAATGAAATCAGGTCATGCATAATCCGCACAGACAGAATATTCCGACATAATAATAAAGAATGGAATAATAGAAGAATTTCACCATGTATGCGGTACTTCGCATAGACAGTTTATTCCAACATAATAATAAAGAATGGAATAACATAAGAATTTCACCATGTATGCGGTACTTCGTATAGACAAGTTATTCCAACATAATAATAAAGAATTGAATAACAATAGCTCTCTTCATGAATACAAAAGAAATAATACCCTTTACCTTAGAAGGAACTGGATATTGGAATAGTGAGGTAGCAGACTTCTCTTCTTCTTTATCTCTATAATTTCTCTCTATAATAATTGCTCTAAAGCTATAGTAAATTGGTGAGAAATGAAGGAAGAATGATCTTCTATTTATAGGAAAATATAGTTTCGATAATTGCACGTTTTGGGGCTCAAAATATTACAGTACAATACCTCTAACTTTTCTTTCATTTTTAATTTAGTCGTACAAATATTATCAAACTTGCACCACCTTCCCTAATAGTAAATAATGTGAATTAATAGTTCAATCTTGTGAATCAATAGTAGTTATCATGTGAAAATATGAATTACAGTATAGTACCTCCATCTATACCTCCATTTTTAACTTAATCATGCAAGTATTATCAATCTTACACCAACTTCCCTAATAGTACATGAATGTGATTCAATAGTACACACATGTGAACAAATAGTTATATAAGCATGTGAATTAGTAGCAATTAATTGCTCATTTATCTGATTAATTATCCGATTTATCAATATAACCTCCATACATCAATTATCATCGGAATAGATGTCGATTTCCACTAACACTAATAATCCCAACATATTGGAACTATCAAATTCATCTTTAATCAACACGAACTTATTCATAATTAATATTATAACTCATAATATTTAACAATCAGGTCGTTCCGAGGAAAGCAAACCTTCATACCAAGGTAATAAAACCTTCATACCAAGGTAACCAATTCACATCCACACCTACAGTTTTTTCATAGTGCAGTTGGTAGCCAAACTTTCAGACCAAGGTAACCAATTCAATTTTATTAAGTTACCAATTTCGTTTGAATGTGATGCAGTTGGTAGCCAACTATTCATACAAAGGTAACCATTTTAGTATTTATGAGTAACAAAATAGTCATAAAAAAATTCAGAACAGTAAATGTTACATCTATTTATTTTTAAACTTTTTGTAGGGCGAATCTTCTTCTTCTTCTCATTGGCGTTTGGACAACGGAGATTCGCGGCGGTGTAGCGGAAGAGAAGCCGGCGGGAAGAGAGAACTAAAAAAGTAAAAACTGAAACAAAGCCCAATTTACATGTACAGATATTTTATTTATTTATTTACTTATTTGTTAACTATTATTTCAAAGTGTATATATGTGAGGGAGATGAATATTTGAATTTGAATATTTGGATTTGAATTATTATTTTGAATTTAAATTTATTTTTGTTGTTAGATCCCAAATATTAATTTGAATTTGAATTATTAATTATGGCAGCTATTTCTCCTTGATTTTAGGTTTTTTTATTAATGTGAATTGCACTATTATTTTGTTGATGCACTAATGGTGTAATTATTTTCTAATTGTTCTATATTTTTGTAAAGAACCCTTGAATTTATCCCCCGAATCCTATTCGCCCTTGAAAATAACGCCCCCACCCTACCCCGTTTACCCAAATATATTTTTTTCCCCAAATTAAATTTCTCTATTTTTTTATATTACTTTGTACAACAATTTTTAATTCAAAATCATATGTAACATTTCTATTACTAGCAACATATTATATTACAGATGTTATGAATTTATAATGAAATAACCTAAATAAGTACATAATTATATATATTCAAAATGCTAATTTTTTAAAAATTATATATATATATATACATAGGGTCTGGTTCCTATCCGGAAAATGCGGACTTTTTTTTTTTGCTTTTTTTTAAAACAACTAAAAAAAAGTTTAATATTTTATTGAACTGACCTGTTTTGTTATATGTATCCAAATCACACCCAAAACACTGTATTATGTAAAAATTTCAGTTCCATAAAATATTGAACTTTTTTTTAGTTGTTCTAAAAAAAGCAAAAAAAAAAAATAGAGTCTGTATTTTAATTAGGTCCGGGAGTCCGGACCTGATCCTCATTCTATATACATATACATACACGGTCCGGATCTTAAGTTCACCACTTATCTAACATACCTTGCTCACCCCCCTTTAGCGACGGACCGGGCGACGATTCGGTCCGTCACTATATATAGAACCGTCGTCTTAGCTTTTAGAGACGAACAACATATAGCGACGGACCGAATCGTCCTACCCATATACATTTTGATCACGTAGGGAGCGTATTGAGACTCATAATCTCACATTAGATAAATTAAAACATCAAATTCATTATATATATACTTAGAGAATAAACCTAGGTTTATTTCTGGTTTACAAGAGAACTGTGTTCTAAATTTATTGACAAAATAAAATTTGATGAAAACACCAACTCTAAGTTGCTAATATACATGGAGGAGTTATTTAAAGTCGGTTCTTTATGCTAGCCGAAAATTTAAGCTCGAGTTTCAAGCCTAATTATAATATTGTTTTCTCATAGTGAGTTCTAGGAATATTACTATAGAGACAAATCTATAAAGAGAGCACAAAAGAATCATTCGGACAAAACACTTGTCAAATGACTTTTATCAATCTTACCACGTAGAAAGCACTTCACATATCCATGTGAAAAATAACCACATATTAACTTTCTCATCACCCGGCTTTTATCAATCTTACCACGCTAAAGATAGAAAATGTGATATATTTTCACCATTGCAATGAATAATTTTTCCCTCCCTACTGGGACATCTGGGGGTTATCTGAAATCTCAGCTGAAGTAATAAATTGCCATATGCAGTTTATATCTGCTATTTTGCAGCACAAAGTTGCATTAGTTTTCCTTTGAGAACTCAAATTGATGAATCAGTTCAAATGGAGACTTGATTAACAATCACTGCTGAAAAGTGAAGACCATTTGAAACCTAAGTTTATCATTTTTGTCAACTTGTTTCATAAAAAATTTACCATTTTTGTCCAACTGGTTTTTTAAATTTATTGTAGTATATAAGTTGTCCCAAATCAAATACCTTCAGAAGTATGTCTAATATACACGGCTATTGGATTTTAAGTTAGAGAGCGTAAAGCCTTTACATGCTAAATTTAAGCCCATTTTACAAATCTAAGAAGTAAAAGCACTACAAAAAACTCAAGAACTCAGTTCGCTAAACATCCGAATGAACAAGACACGAGCACCTTCAGAATTTCTATTGTTCCTTTCAACATATAAAAGATCAATTTAAAGTTCAACAATTTAGTATCATGAGCAACTAAAACATTACAGGCAAACTAAAATAAAGGGAAACAAAGGTAAAATACAAGAAAAATCCACCCCTCCCTTCTAATGGCAAAAGATGTTTCTTTTGCCCTTGTCTGTTTGACAATGAGTTGTACATTTTTCCAAATGCATAAACATTCTAAACAACCTAGAAATACTTGGGTAATTCCAATTAATTTTCTACGGTATTTTTTTTATTCACAAGCCAATTTTGTGTCGAAGCTGCTCAGGCATATGGCGAAGGCCTGAAATGCAGAAAGAGGATATCGATAATCCATGGTGAACATATCCTTCCCAACCTTACCAAACTGCAAGATAACTTTGTCATGATCCGATTGTGCTGGTTGCGATGGTGTTGGCGCACTAGCAGCAGGCTGCGTGGCGGCGATCAGCTGGAAGTTCTTCACAGATGCAACGGTTACCCTTCCACGGAAATTAAGGCACCAACACTGCAACTGTTCATGCCATCTAGGTGGCTTGTTTCGTAGAACCAAAGGTCTTTCCTTTCCCTCTTCATTGCCCTCGCGCGGACCAGCAATGTCTGAAAACCGGGAGCTACTGAACTCGGTTGAGTTGTAGATTGATTTTGAGAAGGAGATACTCCTGAAGGAGTCCTCAAGAGAACGAGGGAGGAGCTCGGGTTGGCCTGGGACAGTCCCACCTGGCTCAAGAGCTGAGTTGGGGATCGAGAGCATGACACACTGCATTTTGCGCGGGCCTCTTGTGCCCAGTACATTTAGCTCGTATGCGACCTGCGCAATATTGAAGCTTCCGGTAGGGACTTTTGGAGATACCTTTTTCGAGTAGAATCGGCGGCTTGAACGACCAGGTGGAGAAATATGAGCACCGTTGTGTGGAGGTTGGGTGTCATAAATAACGAACTTTGTGCCTAAGAAATTAGACCTGAAAAGAAGTAAAGGATATATAACAAATGTAAATAATTATTGTAAAGTATCAAGTAAGTAAGTTCACATCGAGCATAAAGCAAAACGGAAAGTGTTGATACAAGCAAGTAGAAAAACTAGAAAACATATATAAGAAATGCAGATAGGTAGGCACCATTGAGGGCATGACAGAAAAGTCGTTCCTAAAAGTCACAAAGCCTTTCCTGCATCATTGCCTGAAATTAGTTTCCTATTTTAAGGAATTTGAAGACCAAAATGGAATAGAGAAGTTGGGGGCAGAGGATCAGGGCAAACGATCGAGAACCCCATAAATACAGCTTGCCCAACAATGCTTTCCAAAGTCTCTAGACTCTATACCACAGTATGAGAATTTGCACCTTCCCAAAAGCTAAAAAAATAATATTATTGAGCGTAATGGTGTTCTTAGTTCCTATATTGTCATTCTTACACCAAAGTTAAGGATAGTGCAGTATCAATACTATGTTAAACACATGACATTTATTAAGACTCTTACCTCAGTTTTCCGATGTAAGTGCTGCTTGACCTTGATATGTTATCTGCGTCCATTGAAATTACATACTCTGTACAAGTAGTTCTCCGATTTCGTTTTGCAGAAAGAAGAAATTTACCATTTTCTACAAGCAAGGCTACAAAAAATGCATAGTACATCAGAAATTAACAACATAAGAAAAATTGTCGAAGTAATGCATGTAGTTAGTGACTAATTTATACGCCAAGCCACTAAGAAAGCGGCACTACAACAAAAGTTCAAGTTTATTGAACCGTCAACCTAAGGGGTAACCACAATGAATGTCTATCTAATCAATTCAGAGGTTGAGTTTTTATGACCCTACTCAACTTATTCATGAGCAGAACATACATTTATTCTAGATTTTAATATTAAGTTGAGCAGCAGATCTTTAGGTGATGGAAATATTACAGTTCAAGCAATTATTGACGACCAGACTTGCAAAGCAAAAAGCAGTCAACTGCAACACTGAATAATGTGAATGTCCAACAATAGTCATCAAAGACAATTAACTTAACCAACCAGTTTCACTCTTATAATAGCTAAGTTCAAGAGGCAGTGATGATATCCTCGCTACAAAATTCTCAGAGCTAAAAATTCAAAAGACCAGGGGTTCAGTCAAAATGAAGTTTGTAAATCGTAGAAGAATTTTTATTACTATATATTATAAATTTTTAATCTACCACTTTATCCGAATATTTACTTCAACTAAAGACACTGACAAATAAAGACCTCAGTTTGGCAAGGAAGGATTTTACAAGATGTAATGCAAGAGTCGGATCATAAGATTAAAAGGTACACAATAACTTTACAGATGTCATCATAGTTGTTAAGGCGTCGCCTAGGCGTCCAGGCGATGAAAAAATGATACGGCGATGGGCACCTTGAGGTGAAGCTGCTAAGGTGTGCGCCTTGGCGACACCATGATGCACGCCTTTGCAGCTCGCTCAATCAGAGTGTTTTACAGTTCTGATCCATTAACCCATGACCCATCGATTAAAAACCAGGGAGATAAGAAATAAAATCCTAAAAAACTTATTAGTAATCGGATTCGACACATCTTACTACATATTTGTGATGGTTGGTTGCAACTATATTTTCTATGTGGTGTTTGTTGAATTCTTCATTTCTTTTACTAATTTTTAATATCAAGTGTTTTATTTTTGGATTGTTATTACTAAGTATTTACATAATTATGCCTTTAATGTTATTCCACAATGTTAGGTTTTGAGCTTTAATGTATATGAAATTTTATTGCCAATATACTTGTTATGTAAAATAAATAATATATAAATTGCACATTGTAAACGATTTGTCGTCATACGGACGCCATGGAGGTCGCCTAGGCGTCCAGGCAGACGGCTACCGCCATAATTCGCTGTGGCACCGTGACAACTATGGATGTCATACCGATACAACCTACTTCTGCACAATGACAGTATAAAAAGTTTCAAATAAGTTGGTAATAGCCTTCAATTTCTTACGAACAGACTCATATAGCCTAAAAAATTGACTTAATGACCACAAACATCACTCTACTATATCAGGATTACAATTAATTGAGCTCAATCAAACTAATTTTTATCTCGTCCTATCCTAGCCCAAACTAAATTAACCAGATGTTATCAGAGCGCTTCAGCGGAGCATAAGCACAGGTGACAAGACACTTGCTAGCAATCCGAGCAGACAATTGACTCAAATCTACTTAAATTACACACCTAAAACAGCTTTCTTGGGAGTGGTACTACTGAGAAACTAGCTGACCACCATAGCATTGACCAACTCACAGTTTCCATGCAATTCTTATCCAAAGCAGACGATGATTACTTGCATCAATAAATGACCTTGATAAATCCAAAGTAATTCATGCAGATAAAAGCAAATAAAAAACTTATGATGTGGTTATGTTAAGCCCAATAATGAACATTATAGTAGATTACTTAAAGGCTGCTTGTGCTGATTATAAGTTTCTTCTCAATCCCCTAAAAGCCGAAACATATGCATAACACTTGACAATGTAATCTGGTGGCAACTAAATAATTTTGAAACAGAAGGCCTTTGGCCCGAGTGGTATGACTCGACCCAAGTTAACTATGAGGTTGGGAGTTCAATCATTGGCAATGGCCAAGGAGGGTGTGTGGGTGTGGTGGTGTGTGTCAAATTAGCAAAAATAAATAAATAAATAAATAAAATAATCATTTTGAGAAACACTTACCAGGACTTAGGCAAAGGAATAGATGGTAAGTTAAATTAGCTTTGTCTCTCTTGATGAAACACTGAATGGTGCCATCCCGAGACCCTGGCTGTATATAATGAAGCCAGAAAATTATGTGAGCGGGTGCAATAATCAAGGACCCAACAAAGCAGAAAATAACCACTGTATTATATCACATATACATGAAGCTGTTTAAAATTATCAATGAAGAAATCGAATATTTTAACTAAACTCAATAACATGTAATTTTCGACCATGACCATGCACCGACACATATTGAACAAGAACTACCAATTCATGCAATATAGGCAAAAATTTATGTAAAATGATCACAATAACGATAATTCATTCAACTTATAGCTTAAATGCATAATCTGTGTTGTTCCTCATAATTTTCATACATGTTTTTTTTTACTTCTCAATCTATGAACTAAAGATTCTAAAAAACTAAGCCGCCAGAACGTGAAAATACTAGTGCAAATAAGGGAGGTGGGGTTACACCAACTTTCTGATCCAAATTAATTGCTCTTCTTTCTATCATGGTAAAATCCTCAATCCTATTTGTATTTGGGTTTCAAGTCTTCAACCTCAATTTTCCATGTTTTAACAACTTTGAGTAATTGAAAGCTATGTATCAGCAAATGCTTGGCTAAACTGTTGCTCATTTTAAGATATTTTGGACCCCACCAATTAGCATGAATACCTTGGAACTGGAAAATTTTAGCCAGAAATAAAGAAATAACATCTTTTTCATATTCTAGATTACCTTTACGTATTCATTTTTGTAATGATAATATCTAATTTGGCATGGCTTGGCAGTTTTATTATAACAGCAACAGAACCTTAAATTTATATTTAAAAAGTAAAACTTCCAACTAAGAAGTAGTCGCATTTATTTATATTATAATGTAAAAGACTATTATCCTCTAATTTGCGGCCAGTGTGCATCTCGATTGTTCCACCACTAGTACATATATATTTCTAAAGTTTCCAATTTTCAAACCTGCAATACAAGCTCATTACTTTGATATAAATACTACAACAAAAAGACAATCTTTCCTCCCTTCCTTATTATTCTCCTAATGTTTTCACTCTAAATACTCTATCTGCAAAAGTAATATTATTATTCTATTGTAAATTTGTAATTTCGACATTAACATAAAAGAAGTACACTGTGAATGACAACCACTGTAGTCACTTATTTTCGAACCTTGCTCTAGATAACACTCCCTCTTTTCCTCAAAAAGAGTCGAATTTGAAAAAAAGAAAAAGCAGAAAGAAAGAAAACATAATAATTTGTTTCACAAAAAAGAGTCATTATTTTAAATAGAAAGTTGTATTAAATGAGAAAGTGTCCTCTACGTGTCATTATAATTCCATTATCATGCCATAATTACTAAACAAAAAAATTATTTATAGGGGTGAATATGGAATAAAATTTATTCTTAGTATTTGAAAATTTTGCCTATGGTAATCTTTTTGTGGAATAAAGGGAGTACTACAATTTTTATTATTTTTATCTTCCTATATGGCAAGTAATTGTGTCTTTTGTCAAATACAGTACAATGATGTCCTTCAACTAGTACATGGGATTGCAATATTTTGTTAATGAGTTCGATACTGTTAATGCTGGAAAGGTACTTTTCTTTTCTCTTGTTTTCGTTACTTTATACAAAGTTATTGTTCTTTTATTAACCTAAAATCACCTAAAACATACTAGGGAAAAGACAAACTTTAGCTAATTCAATACAATATTGGTAATTATTGTGAAAATCTAAGTGGACAGGTGCCCCATCATGAACTCCTTGTCTATGGTTGTACTCTTATGAAAATTAAACATGAACACGCCACTTGTTGCATTCATATCAACAAAAGCTTATAGTTATGTAAAATAGTGTAAATTGCTCAATATAATACGTATTTACTTATAAATATGCTGGATTAACTGGCTGAACAGTTGCAACATAACTATAAAACAAACAACACCAATACACTACACGAAAAAACCCACCTGCTTCAGAGAGACTGGGAAAGTAAGCTTTCCCGAGAGTTCCGGATTTCTAACAATTACTTTGCACATTTCCCTCCATGACCTGCAAACAGCTGCACAGGCAACAACGTGCTTGCGCGCAGGCCATGTACTCTCACTCGCCTCTAACCTCTTTATCACATCATGAAGTAACTCAGGCGGAAGATTAGCCCAACAGCTATTCTGGATGACTACAGATTGGTCATGCAACTCATGGACAGCACCATGAGATTTTCCCCTATGATGATGATGTCCAAGAAGCTTCACATCAAAACTCCTTCTAGATAAGCTCCCAAAACCATCTCTTACGTCACGTACTATACTGCGAAATGACATTTATTCCACCACGTCGACGCCGAGAAGAACTGTTATATGTTTGTAACGCACGACTGCATAAATAATACTCCACTAGAATTTTTTAAGTCAAACAATGACCAAAAATCAACCACTTCCACGAAATACAATAGCTGCAAATCCAACGAATATATTTGTTAAAATTTCTTCCACATAACTTGATAACTAAGGAAAAATAAAGACATGAAGAATGGAAAAGCACAAAGCAAGGAAAGAAGATTCTCATGAAAGAAGACCTCACATGGAGTACCTAAAGCACTCTGAAATTCCTCACTTTATTTAGAACAACTTTCCCGATTCCTAAGCCTCATTATGAAAGCATGAGTACTATAACGTCAAATCTCACTTTCGATTTTCATCAAAGTAAAAAGAACATAAAACAAAGCCAAGACTGTTCTAAACCATAAACAGAATGTAACAAGAAACTTTATTATCTTCAGCTCTTAAAAGCCAAAGATTGTTTGAATTATACATCTTTACCTAAAGCAATGAGAATCAACAAACAACAAAACATTTAAATATTTTTTCTACAAATTAGGAAAAACAAAGAAACCTCTATAAATTCAGATTATGTGAAAGAAAGAAGGCAAAGTAACTACTTAAATTTTCAAATTATGGAATCACCAGTAGTGAACATCTGTTTTAGAGTTTTTATTTTTATTTTTTCCCCCATTTATCTCCATATAACAATTTTCTTGTTATTGTAAATTTGTAACCCTTCAACATTTCAAGAAGAACACCTGAAAGAGTAAAGCTTTCCACACAATTCCAAACCTACAATCATCTACCAGCAGATAAAAACAGTAAGCTATAATTATCATCCACTATAACTTTTAATTATTAAAATTCCCAATTTTTCTTTCTCCACCAAGCCAAAGTTGAAATCCCACCAAACATATAGAAAACCTAATCGAGCCCAGAATTTCATAAATAATTTCAAGATTTTTTTTTTTTGGAAAGAGTTGCAAAGAAACTCTAGATAACCCTTTAAATCTAACATTTTCTGAGCAAGATTGAAAAGTTTTAGAAGCATGAAAAAACAGAGAGCTTCAACCATTAAGAACAAACAGAAAAACACACAAATATATGAAATTAAGATGTAAGGGTCTAAAATTAACATGAATTGGAGAAAGAAAAGAAGGGATTTACACAACATAGAAGAAAGATTAAAGGGTTCTTATTCTTTTCTTCTAACTGATGTTAACGTTCCATGGATTAGTATTAGAGCAGAACAGAGAAGAACATGGCATCAAAGAGACCCCTTTTCTTCACTTGAGCTAACCAAAGAAGTTCTTCTTTCTCTCCTCTCAAGAGTCTGAATTTCCGAAAGTTTCTGTGTGTCTGAGCGGCCGGCGGATACGAAATCTTATTAAATTCGCCTCACGGGGTTTAATTTATGGAAAGTTTGCTTAGAGCATCTCCAGCAGATGGACTATCTGCTGGACTATATTTAGTTCATCTGACATCAGCAAATGTCCTTTAGTCTTCACTTCTTCCAGCAGATGGACTATCCTGTGGACTATCCCGTGGACTATAATATAAAATGATTAAAATAATCAATTAATTAAAGAGATATTATCAATAAAAAACAAAAATCAAATATAATAAAAATACAAACTATTATTAATAAACTACTTACAATTGTTAAATGTTGGAGTAGTTGATTGAAAGATATAAAATAAATTGAATTATTATACATATTTATAGATTTTCAATTAAGCTCTCAATTTCTATCCGTTTGTACTCTTATTTTACCGTTCTGATTTTTTTTTTCTATCCGTTGGATTGTACTTTATTACCGTTCATCTCTTCTTCGCCACTTTCAGTTCTCTCACACTTCAGCTTCAACGGTTCTTTCTTCATCTCACTTCATCTCCTTCTTCTTCTTCCACAGACTTCTTCTTCAACAGAGTTTCTCTTCTTTTTTTTTTCTTCAATTTCTTCAACAGTTTCCGATAAAATAATCAATTAAATTATAGTCTGGCCCTAGTTCGTTCGCAGATTTGGTCGTTTGGAGCGGCCGAAAAAGTTGATCGACTAAATATAGTCCATCTGCTGGAGCGCTTTTGGCGTCCTAGACTAAATATAGTCTACGAATTTGGAGACTCCGGCCTCCTGGAGTTGCTCTTAGATTGTACTATTGTTTATTAAAAGTGGAGGGTTAGATATGGATTAACGGAATTCAATATTTTTAATTATAGAAATATCAATTTCTAAGATTAATTATTAAAAAAAGTTATTTTGTTTTAAAAAATTTTTGTTAAAAACAGTTTTAAATTTTTTTGTTAAAAACAGTTAAAAAATTCATTTTGTTTTTAAAATTTTTTTATAACAGTTTAAAAAAAATAGTTTTTTAATTGTATGGTAATTGTATGCTAACTATTTTAAAATTCTGTTTTTAAAAATTCTTATATTTAAAATTATTTTATTTTATTTAAAATTAATTATTTTTGTTAATTTTTAAGATACTGTTACAATTTGCACCCCAAACTTTTGTTACCGTCTTAGCCGGTCACTTTTGACCGGTTAAGTGAAGAAAGTGTGCGTTTTGTTACGTATAATAAAGTTTGAGGTGTACTTAGACACCTTTTTCGATTTGGGGTGCAAAAATCAACATCGGTATAAAATTTGGGGTGAAAATTGTCTTTTAGTCATTTTAAAATAAAATAATTAAAATAATAAAATTAAAATAAATATTTGGAATTAATGATTAATAATTAATCATTAACTTGTAAGATGATTACTTTATTTTTAATTTTAAAATTAATTATTAATCATTCTGGTTAAAAAAATTATTAACTTGTAAAAAAATCATTTTTGCCACATAAAAAAAAATTAGTTTTTGTTTATAAAAACAGAATTTTGTAAAAACAATTTTTTTAAAAATAGAATTTTTCAAAAACAGAATTTTGAAAAAATAGATTTTTTTTAAAACAAAATTTTATTTTGTTTTAAAAAAAATAATATTTTTAAAAACAAAAACATAATTTTTAAAAACATAATTTTGTAAAAAACAGATTTTTTTTACAAGTTAAAAACAAAATTTTTAAAAACAGAATTTTGTAAAATGAATTTTGTAAAAACAAAATTCTGTTTTTACAAAATTCTGTTTTTAAAATTTTTGTTTTTGTTTTTAAAAACAGAATTTTTTTTAAATAAAATAAAATTCTATTTTTAAAAAATTTTGTTTTAAAAAATTTATGTTTTTACAAAATTATGTTTTTAAAAATTCTGTTTTATTTTTAAAAACATAATTTTATTTTTTTTAAAAAAATTATGTTTTTAAAAACAAAAAGAGAATTTTTTTTAAATTGTAAAAAAAAATTCTGTTTTAAAAAAAATTCTATTTTTAAAAATTTTGTTTTTACAAAATTTTTAAAAAAAAACAAAACAGGATTTTTTTATGTCGCAAAAATGATTTTTTTTACAAATAAATGATTTTTTTAACCAGAATGATTCGTAATTAATTTTAAAAATAAAAATGAAATAATCATTTTACAATGATTAATTATTAATTCCAACTATTTATTTTAATTTTATTATTTTAATTATTTTATTTTAATTTAATTATTTTATTTTTATTTTTAAAACTAATTATTTTATTTAAAATTAATTATTTTAAAATTATTTATTTTATTTAAAATTAAATATTTTTGCTAATTTTTAAGACTAAAAGATAATTTGCACCCCAAACTTGTGTTACAGCCTTAGTCGGTCACTTTTGACCGGTTAAGTGAAGAAAGTGTGCATTTTGTTACGTATAATGAAGTTTGGGGTGTACTTAGACATTTTTTCAGTTTGGAGTGTAAAAGTCAATAAAGGTGTAAAATTTGTGGTGCAAATTGTGTTTTAGTCTTTAAATTATAACATTTTTGACTTTTGAAAGCCAATTATAAATATATATATATATATATATATATATAGAGTCCGGATCCAGTCCGGGATCCCGGACTCTACTAAAATACGGACCTTTTTTTTTTTTTTTTGCTTTTTTTTTTTGAAACAACAAAAAAAAAAAAAATTATGGAATTGAAATTTTTCCATAATACAGTGTTTTGGGCGTGATTTGGATGCCTATAACGAAATATGTCTGTACAGTCTGGGCAGACTGTACATACATTGGTTGGGGTAGGTGTTAAAAACACACCCAAAACACTTTATTTTGGAAAAATTTCAGTTCCATAATTTTTTTTTTTTTTTTAGTTGTTCTACCAAAAAAAAAAAAAAAATTTGGGGTCCGGATTTGATCAGGTCCGGGAGTCCGGACCTGATCCGTGTTGTATATATATATATATATATATACTAGCGATAACCCGTGCCTGAAGGCACAACATAACGAAAAATATGTGCCTGAAGGCACGGCGTAACGGAAAATTAAATTAAAATTCAAAAAATATTACATTATACCACCACAACGATTAATACAAACTCAATAATCAATACATATCCAACCACCAAAACATCGAGCTAGTCGATACTAATTTCAAAAAATTTCAACAGAGTTTCTTTTAAAAATAGATATCCAAAAAATTCTAAACATGTCTACAAAATTTACAATCATCAATACATATCCAAACCACACAAAAAAACAACATTCCATACTCAAAAATCATCATAACCACGTATAATTAGTTAACTTTACAAAAGACGGAATACAAAAAATACAAACATGCAAAAAATAAAGAAACAACATGTTGAGCATAAGACCCATTATTTTATAGCTTACACCAAGTATTCTTTACCGCTTACACCAAATATCCTTCAATGTATACCTAAAAATATTTGAGATATAAAAATAATCGAAATATGTGAGTCAAAAATAAAACAACTGTAAATCTGAAACATAAGAACCCTTACTTTACCCTGAATTATCTAAAAAACAAATGAGCTCACACATTTGTATGTAGTGGGGGAATGATTTAGATTGATATAAGTAAGAATTTAGAGAGATTGTAACAAATTATCAATTTATTTAAGAAAAAATATGAATGAATGTAGACTTACAATCAAATAAAGTATTCTTAGTACCATTTCAACAAAGGTTCATTTGCTTAATGATTTAACTCATAAATATGTATTGGTGGCAGTATAATGGAGTGCGAGTTTGATTTGCGAGTGTTTGATTGGTTATAATTATGTGTGTGTGTGTGTGTGTTTTTTTTTTTGCATGTATTGTGTGTGTTGTGTGTCTGCATGAGAAGTAGAGAAATATAGAGTCTTAGTCAGAGAAACTTTCACACCTAGACAATTGTTTGGTCAGTGATGGGTTAGTCATCGTCAAAGGTAGACATGACGGTACTGGATTACATATCATTTAACTCTCTTAAATGTCTTCTTCATCCCTTCAAACCTTCTCTGCATCACTATCCTTAATGTCCTCGTATTAATACGAACGCACTTTACCCAATGAGGAAAATGCACAACCACCTAAATTATTCACATAAATAATAAATTTAACACTATTTATATTATATGAATAATAAAGTTATTTAATTAGAGTTACCTGATTACGTCGACCCCATCCACAAATGTCCATTGTATATACTCTATCGTTCTCGTTGACAAATTCACTCAAATCCTACAAAGAATGAACCTCATTGTAAAATTAAAAGTTGAAATGTTGAAAAGATTACATAATTCAGTAGAAATAAACTTGTTTAAACTATACCATTTACTTGTCGTAAGAATATTATAACAAAACTTCTGGGTAAACAATATTTGTGGTGAAATTCAACCCATCTTCCGGAAGGAGGACAATAATACGATCCGAAGATGTGTGTTTTGTGTATGTGCTATTGCTGTGAAAGAGAGAGAGAGATAGAGTGAGAACACAAATCCTAAGGGGCAAAATCATTAAAAAAAACTATGTTAGAAATACATGTGAATGAGGTAATTAAAAAAAGAGTAAGAATGCCTGATCCAAAACTATTAATAAGGCATAGTCAAAATGTTAAAGAGTCAAAAATATATTCTGCAACCTGAGACAAATTATTACATAGAAGATAGTATTGATATATATTAAATCAAATTCTACCACTCTTTAACCAATAACCCCAAATCGTTTATCTTAAATTCACTTCACCTTAGATGCAACCTACATGAAATTTTCAAATCACATGTTTTTCTCTTCCTCCAGAAGAGTTTAACAACAAAATATATGATCCAGGTTTTAATTCAATCACATGTTTTTCCCTTCCCTTCCTCCAAATCACTTTTCTGTTGTATTCTTTGATTCTAGTTTTCTAGAAAACATAGTAAATAATTTGGATAACATATCTCTTTCTATTTTTAGGTTATAACTGAAAATAATTATTTTGAAAATGATAGTCAATACCCAAAGAACAAAAAACTAAAACTAGAGAACAACAAAAAGAGCATAGATCTATTCAATTTCCCACCAGTAAAATAAACTTTAATAGAATCAATTTCCTAGAACCAATTTTCAAATCACATCTTATTTCAGAAAGTAAAAGCAAAGTTTTAATTAGATCATTGCATTTGACACATATGATCCAAGTTACCCTTAAGCTCCTCAGTAACCAAACTACAAAAAAAAATCTAACTATATAATACAAACAGACAACTTCTGGTAAGAATCAAGTGTCATCATTTGAACCTCAACCATTTAGCAAGAGTCTGTTTCAAATAAATCATTAAGCATTTAACACAATATAGGTCTCCACATTTGATAAGGCATCAAAAAAAACATGGTGAACTGTATGTACTACTAATAAATAAGTAAATGTCTAGAAGTAAAGTGGAAGGCTGGAAGCTCACTTGATGGAACCAAAAGGGTTGTCACCGAGTTGGAAGAAGGCCGAGGTTTTGCTAGAACACGTGCTTCTCGAATATGGTTCTGATCCTTCGCCTGCAAATTTAGATTATTTTATTAATTTAGCCCACAAATTCTGCTCTGTTTTCCTGTATTGTTAAGTTCTTGAACAAAAATGAGATGTTTAATTGTCTTCAATCGACTAAACAAAAATAAAGTATGTTTTTAGCATGTTTACTACTCTTAAAACAGAATCTAGCATCTGTTTTGGTTGTCTTCATTTTTTCATGAATTGGTCAATCATGGTTACTTAGGTTTTAGCACGATAGTGAACGATCCAATTCTATCTACAGGTTGAGGGGATCCCAAATATAGGTGGTTGTTGCAGACTGATATTCAAAGGATTTACACCTACTGCTTAGCTAATATGAACCAAAATGGTTATCTAATATGAGCTTATGCTTTTAGAGGAATTTCTAACCAAAATGAAAAATTATCATGGTTAGAGTCCTGCTCTAGACTCGTACAGGGAAGTTTTTTCCCTCCCATTTTTACTCTGTTCAAGTAGCATATTGAAATTCTTGATTAGGATCTAATTAATCAAAATTTGACATAGTTCTCATTGTTTTATTAATATGAGGAAAAAAAGTGATTCATTCTCTGAGATGCTACCCAACCATGGGCTTGAGTGGGCACTAATTATTTCAAAATTAGTAATGTAGTAGCAAAGTCCCGATAGGAATCATCAACATTGAACAAACATGAGACAGAGATTAAACAACAGACAAAAGGAAAGGTAATGATTACAGAGATTTTAGAAACCAAATATAAATTCAAAAAAAACATAATTCTTGAAATAAAATAATGGAGAATCAAAGGAATCCAAAAACTGCATCCGAACTTCTGGCTTATTCGTTAGATTAAATCATAGCCACATAAATAAAAATATAAGAAATCTTGAGAAAACTTGCGTTAATTCATTATCAGTTTAAAATATAATTGAAAATATACCATTAACTATCATTATCAGTAATGTAGCATTTGTTAGGGAGGGGGTTGGAATTGTAAGACCCTTTATACAATGGAAACTTTCTTGCAACATTAAAACTCCTAACATTAAGAACATTTACATATATTTGAATTAAGATTTGATCATCAAAATCCTAACACGATCTATGGCCTATTTAACATGGCTACAAAACAGTTCCTGTCATATTTGTAGAGACCCAATAAAAGAATTTCAAAAAAGAATCAGTGCTTTTATGAGTTCTGAGCTTGAGGGCCATTGAGACTGGCTTAAGATGTTACAAATCCATGTACTGCATGATTGGTCCTGAAGGTGATCTTACAGATACCACCGAAGAACAATGTCAACGTCTATCACTAAAAGGTCCTCTTCTTTCCATGTTACAAAGTTTATCTTCATCTTTTTTAGCAAGGTCTTGATATACCAACTCTTTTTACTAAAAGAATCACTTTTTTTAAATCACTTTAAATCACTTTTATCCTAATTCACTTTAAATCACTTTTATCTCAAATCACTTTAAATCACTTAATTGTCTGTTCAAAGTAAAGTTTAACTCATAAAAGTAAATTTTGAAATTTAAAATCACCTTATAGTTACCAAACGCACAAACATTATTGTAGCAAATACTATAACACTATAACTAAACATACCCTAAAACGCTTCCTTAACTGCAATGTAGATTATGGATACAAAATCTAGTGAGGACAATTGAAAATAAACCAATCATTTCCCCTTCAAGATCTAATTTTGTTTAGTGAAATTCTCGAGTAGGATTGAAAGGTGTGCATATAGACCAACACAACTCAAATTTCTTTAAAATAAATTAATATAAATATTAAAACTTCATTTCTAGCTGCCTCACTTGAGTAAGAGAAGTAACTCTAATTAAGAAGAATAATTTTTTTTTAATCCATAACCTAAAAAATAAGGCATATCCATGCACAAAAAAAACATGCATGCAATCCAAATGTTTGTCTATTAACCTCTTTGAAACAATCAGTCATACATGACTCGATCACAATCAGCACCAACCTAATTTAGCCGGCTAAATTGAAACGAACAGGAACACCAATATCACTCTTCAACCAGTTGTATATTCCATATAATTAGTTTATCTATCTTCAAAGCTATATAATTATGACCACAGTTTCAGCTTTATATTAGTTCTAATTTTAATCATTTTATTTTCGTCTATGAAAATATTTAAATTTTAAGTTATTGCTCCAAAAAAGTCTTTTAAATTATGCACCATTTGTGCTGTGCAGGTAGAACTGAGCTGTTGTAGCAGTGAAACTGTTTACGTTGGTTTTGGTGCTGGTTTTGGAGGTGACCATCCATTGCCCATTGGCAGCTCTCAAATTACTTCAAAGAGTTAAATTATCTTGTACTCGAATGCCTAATGGAGCGCACCTTGTCTGATCGCTACCAAGCAATGAAGTTTGGTGGCGATGGTTTTGATCCTTGTAGTATGTTTCTGTTTATGTCTAATCAATGCTTTGTCATTATGTTGGTTATTGATTTACACATTGGTGTTCAGTCATATAGAGAATGTTATGGGCTAACTGTTAATAGATCTCTAAATTCCAAATTTGGCGTGCTTCTGTGGTGCTCAAGATGGAGAAGTTTATCTGGCCTGCCCGAGTAACTAATACTCCCTCGTCCCATAGTTATAGGTTAATTTTCCATTTTGGGATGTTCCAATATATAGGCTACTTACTATTTATAAAATTTAGCTGGTTCATTATTTTACTTTTATGCCCTTATAATAAATATTCTGTGACAACCCGATATTTTCTATAAAAATAAATAATAAATTTTGCGTATAATTTTTTTTAGTATTTATTTATTAAAATAAATATGAATGATATGTGTCAAGGTAGTATGTAATTGTAATTATATGTGTGATAAATAAAATTTATTTATTACATTAAGTATTGCAAATAAATTTATTTTTAGAATTATTGATTATTATCAATTATAATTTTTATACTAATTAATTCCTTATTGGAAATTTTTTATTAATTATTTTTCAAGGAAAATATAATCTTATATTATTTAAATAATATATGAAATGATTTTAGAATAATTATAATGATTATTTCATTATATGAATTTGTTCAGGATGTTAAGTTAATTATTTTAACTTAATTAAGAATGTTATTTATGCAAGGTAAATCAGATATGGAATCCAAACCCTAGATCTGGGTTTTGATCAAGAAATTAGAATAATAATATAATATTATTATTTGTCAATATTATAGATATGTATGGTTATGTGTGTGCAATGTTAATGTGTGGAACAGTTTTATTATATTACGATCAAACCTTAATAATATTTTACAAACCCTATTTCTGGTTCTGGAATAAGGAATGGTGATAATAATATAATATTATTTATATTTTGATTTTTCAGTGCTATAGATATGTACTGTATGTATGTGAGCTAGTAATGATTGAGTAATTGTGGTGCAGTATTTGAAAACCCTAGTTTACTGTGAGGAAACCCTAAATTTGAAACTTAATTGTGAGTTTAAGGCTAATATATAACTGTGTTATATGATTTATGTTATGTGTTATTTAATATTTTGCTAATTATAGAAAACCCTAACTAGGAATGAAAACCCTAATTGATAATTATAAACCCTAATTATATTATGGAAACCCTAATTTTTGGTATTATAAACCCTAATTGCTTTACTAGCAAAGTTAATTATGATTAAGGATAATAAACCCTAATGTCCATGTATAAGATAATTACAAACTTAATTAACAAATTTATTTTTCAAAATTTTTAAAAAACTAAAAGTTATTTAATTTTATTTATTTAATTTTTTTGCAAACCTTAAATTGGAAATCCTAGATTTTGTTTGCTTAAAAAACCTAAATTGATTCAAACCCTAAACCCTAAACCAAACCCTAAACCCTAAGGGTTTGTCAAGATTACAATTTTGCCATTTAAATGAATTATCAAATGACCAAATTACCTTTTTTTGCATTCTTAGATAGCTTGCTTGCAAATCCTTCCATATTTTGAGTTGTTCAACAACTCCTACCCACTCCATGTGACTTATACCAGCCAGCAAATCAACGAATTCAGACCATTCATGCATCTAGCTAAGAAGTATATAAGAGATTTAGAGAGAGAAAAATCATAAAAAACTTGCTCATTTTCAAGTTTGCTCTCACCAATTCTCAAACTCTCTCAAACCTCTGAAATTTCCAAGCATTTTAGTCTCATTATCAAGCCCCACTAACACCACAAATAAATCAACAACACAAAATCAAGAATTGAGCATAAAAGGTATAAAACCAAGCTTTAAATTCTGTCCATAAATTGTTGATAGATGTTTGATTTAAGTGTTGTAATATGTTCCATGTAGTGTCTATAAGTGATCTGGGTTGGTATTTGATAGATCCATAACATTTAAATACACGAAATTGGTGTTTTCAAAAATCTGGAAATGTTGTTTTTGGTGATCTGACAGTGAATGTCAGAGGCTGTAAATTGTTGTGTGTTTATTGTTTTTGTTGTTTAAGTGTTTGATCTTGTAGTATGCTATGTGGTCTATGAACTGGAACTAGAATCATTGCTATATCTATTATAGATTTGAAGTTATAATCGATCAAAGGTTGTTGACCGACCATGGCCGAATAAAAATCTTTGCAGCCCAGAATTTGAAAATCGCGTCTGACAGCTTTTTGAACAGCCCAGATCTTTTTGTTGTTAGTTATTTTGTTGTGATTGTTGTATCAATGTTGTATACTGGTATATCATTTACACGATTAAGCTTTTATTTCATAGAAACAATCAATATAATGAGAGATAAGTTTGGTCAAATCTGGTCCCTCGATCACGGATTTGGTTTCTGGGAATTTTCCAGAAAATATTGAGGATTATTTCTGACATGGTTTGACCAGTTAGAACCGGCTATATCTATTGTTGTTTTGATGATTTTATGTATTGGATCTGTAGTATTACATATGGGCTACAATCTGGAAGTTATAGATCACTAATTCATTAAATGATCTGCTTGTAATGTAAGCTCAAAAGTGCATACTCGGACTGTTCTTCATTTCTGGGTTTCCAGAAATGAAGAACAGCCTCTGACAGAAACTTTGGACGCTTAGATCTTGCATTGTATTGATGTTATGGCTTAGATAAAAGTTGTATCATGTAGTATTACATCAATACTACATGATCAAAGTCTAAATCGGTCCATAAACTTTATGATATGTTTGTTAATCTAGGTCAAAGTGGTACACTCGGTCTCTGCCTTTGAAATTCTGGGCCAGCTCAAGAACACCTGTAGCGACAGTTTCGTCGCTATAGGCCCCTTTTAGCGACAGTTTCTATTTAAAAATCAGATTTTTATTTAATAATTATAGAAAATTAGTTTTTAATTAAGAAAAATACATAATAAATTATTAAAAATTATTTTAAAGTCCGAAAATTATATTTTAATTATTTTGAATATATTTCATAAATATTTAATATTTTTGGAATATTAAAAGTATTTAATTTATTTAATTATAATATTAAATAAAAGATTTAAAAATGATTTTAATATTTGAAAAATCATTTAAAATTATATTATGACATAAGAAAATATTTTAAGTTATTTTAAATGACTTTTAATATTTTTTGATGAATTTCATTAATTAATTATTATAAATGATATTAAAGTTATTTAATAATTATATTAAATAATTTAGTTTAAAAATGATATTATTATTTTAAAAATTATTTTAAATGAAAATAAAGTGTTTAAAGATATTTTAAGTTATAAAATATAACTTTTAATATTTAAAGGATATTTTCATTAATAAATTAATATTAATGATATTAGGTTAATATTAATGATATTAAGTTTATTTAATAATTATATTAAATAAATAGTTTAAAAGTGGTTTTATTGATTTAAAAATCATTTAAAAAGGGATATAAATGAATTAAAAATATTTTAAGTTATAATTAATGACTTTTAATATTTAGATAATGGTACATTAATATTTTAATATTAATGGTAATTATTTAATGATGATTTTAAATATTTTAAAAATCATTTAAGGGTAATATTAATATGTTAAAAATATTTTGAGTTATTATACATAACTTTAATATTTTGGCAATGGTTTCATTAATAGTTTAATATTGATTAAATGTTAATGATAATAGAATTTTTTGATATTTAAATCATTTAATAATGAATCAGATATTTCAAAAATTATGATAAATGGTAATAATTATTTTATAATTATTATAAGGTCACGAAAAATAGTGCGACTGTTGTTTAAGATATCTAAATGGATATGTAATTATTGTATAGAGTCTTAGACTCGATATATACCCGATAAAGTTATCGGTACACCGACATTTTAGAAATTGATCTGGACATAGATAAATTGATTTAATAAATGTTTATTTGTGATTCAATGGTTGTTAAAGTTGTGTGACAATGTGATTAAGAATGAGTTGATGTTTGTTTGTGATGCCATGATTGTTGAATATGTGTGATAAAGTGATTAGGTTATGTGCTGACTACAAAATGCAGTATTATGTGTTGTGGTATATTGTTCTAATCGAACGAATGATTTTATTAAATATAGGTCGTGATAGAAAAGATAAATTTAAGTTGCGTATTGTAAGCAGCAAACCAGGCAAGTATCCTAACTTTGCATTTTCTTTATGCAATGGACAGAAGTGAGAAGTTCAGAATTATTATTATTAATGTATAGATTGTTAAACCTATATTATATACACCCATTGATTATCAAAAAGTTAATACATGATAATTCAGTTATATATTCTATTCGTTAATTTCTAGAAATGATTATACAAGTGTCCCCACTTGGATAATCATTGTATTTAATCACATGTTGATACACCTTTGATATACATATATGTTGAATTATAGATAATTGTTGAACAAGATAAGACCTTTGTTATGAAAAGCCGATAGATATGAACATCCCGATAATGGGAAAAATTTTATGCGCCCAAGGCGGACAGAGTGAACGATAACATCGTTCTTGTACATGTAGTATTGATCAATACAGGATACAACCGGGCTGATCACCCTCCGTGCCCGTAAGTCATGACGGTTTACAGATGAATTTCTGTTTAAACCTTTTCGAAAATAAAAACAATGTTCATAGTATGTCACAGAAAACCTCATGTATAGTCAATACATAGTTTAAAAAATTTGAAAGAGGGTTGTTATGTTATTATTATTGGTACAAATTACTTCACAACTATTGACTGGTTGTAGAAGAATATTATAAAGAAAACATTTAAATTCTTTCAGCTTATATATATATATAATACTTGCTGGGCACTCAAATGCTCATACTTACTTTATTTAAATGTTTTCAGCTAAGTGTGAACAGCTAGAAGGCTCGGCCAGGAACAAGTGAAAAGAAAGCAAACAGAATATGTTATTAGTATCATTTATAATAGATAGACTGTATTAAGTTAATGATATGTATTATATATCATGTAAAGAATGTATTAAAGGTTGCGTACTTGGGATTAGACTCTGATAAATGTAAGTTAAGTTTGAAATTTATATTATTGTTATTATTATTAGTAATTATTCCGCTCATAGAAATGGTATCGTGAAGTACCGAGTTCGGGTTTCAAGTATCCGGGTTCGGGGACTTTACAATTTGGTATCAGAGCTATAGGGTTAGAAACCTTAGGTGGGTTAGACCTTAGGCTATAACCTTAGAACAGAGGGAAACGTTGAAAATACAAATAACTCATATAGAGTTAGTTGGTTGGTATGATTCAACGATGAATCTCGGTGAGTTGTTAAGCCACAGAGTTTCCTAACTCTGATAATAAAGTTGAACAGTAATTATGAATATATCGAGTCTAAAAGACTGAAAGTGCATGGAAAGGAGATCGTAAAACAAAACAAATAAGACATAGAATTGAATCATTATATATTCGATGAGATCACCTCGTGATTTGATTAGGTTATGATAGCCAGAAAGAATCAATCTTATGATTGGAAGGTTTAAAGCAAGATTGATGTGTGAATGGCACAGATTCAAGAAAGGATTGTGAATACGGATTAAATGAAATTCGAATGGAAAAGGGGGGTTAAGATTAGGTGGGGATTTCAATGAGGACTCATGTCGGCAGCTGAGTTGTATGATTCCTTGTATGGGCGGGGAATTGTACTTAGTGTAAAAACTACTTAGTATCTGACACTGATAATCATTGAAATGTTTGTGTCGCGCTATTTGCTATATGCATGTTAAGAGGGTGATTCCTTTCTCATGTGTATAAAAAATAGATAGGTCATAAGTAGAGAACATAGGGTTAAGTACGAGTTCTTAAAACTCATACTTATGTGACATTCTTGACTCATAGTTATATGAAATGTTTATAAATCCCTCAGCGAATGGACGCCAAAGGTCTGACTAGGGTAAGTTCATAAACTCATATAACTGTGACAAGTTTATGGACTCATAAGTGTGGTTTGACGAACTGGGTATAGTTAATTGTGAATGGATTATTATGGATGATGGGAATAGATAAGATACTAAATAATTAATCTTTAGTGAAGGCAAAAGAAATAGGTAGTATTGGTATTAGCTGAATATGTATGTTTATGTGTGGTATATGTGATAAGTATGTTTGTGTAATGAAATATTTTTAACTTTTGTGTTGGACAAAGTTGTAAATCCTGACTTTTGAAGTCACAAAGGGATAACGAATGTTTAAAATAGAATGTGCTATGGCATGTCAAGTGTTATGAATATGAGTCTATGTTGGATTAATGAGATAAATTGGTATAAAGATAGTAGATATTTATTTGGTCACTGGTTATTACAGTAGACCGAGTTTTCAAAATCTAATATTTTGAGTACATGATTATTTGAATAGAAAGTTTTGCGTTATATGTTAAGCGTTTACGATAAGGCTTAGTATGTAAGAATAATTTATGAAAATGTCGTCAAGACAAAAAAACGAAACCAAAGGATAGAAGAATCTGTCAACAAAGCTGGAGGACAACCAGACTCGATACAGAAACTTGTGAATATGGACGATCAAGTTGTGCAGAACGGAATACCAGCCGTGAAAGATCAACCAGATAATCGAACGTCGAACGTTAAAGACTTCAAGGCAGTCCTATCGCCAGAATTAAAAGGTACAAATGACCCTGTAGAAATCCAAACTTGGGTTAAGGAAATTAAAAAGGTGTTCGTGATAGTTAGGGTAGCTAAGGGGCAAAAGACAGCTTTTGCCACCTGCATGATGAAGGGTGAGGCAAAATTTTTGGTGGAAAGCGAATTAGACGAGGGCAGGAGCAGGTGTGGTAGCATGGGATATGTTTAAGACTTTATTTTTCGAAAATTATTTTTCTGGTAGTATACAGGCTAGAATGGAGGTGAAATTTTTGGAGTAAAAGTAAGGTAATATGTCAGGAAAATTTAATAAGTTGACTAGATTTGCTCCGCATCAAGTTGATACGGAGGCTAGAGAGGCACGAAGGTTTGAGCTGGGATTCAAACCCTGGCTCTACAACAAGGTAAGGAGGAACAAGGGTAAGGTTTAGAGAATTGGGAAGGTAGGAATTAATAGTGAAAGTAAGGGTGGAAATGAAAAGAGGAAGGCGAACAACTTTGGGAGTGTGCAGGTGAAGCAAGAAGGTGTGAAGGAGAAGCAGGTGGTGTAACATGCAAAACGGTGGAAAGAACCACTTTGGGAATGTTTGAAAGAGAAGTTTGTATGCTGTAAGTACGGGTAGAAGGGACATATCTCTCCCGATTGTCTCAATCCTAGAATGAATAGTAGGTGTTTCAAGTGTGGATCAATGGAAAATAAGGTGGGAGAATGTTCAAGAAGGAGAATGGAGGTAAGGAATGCGAATACGAGGAAAAGGCAGCAGGACATTGGCAACAACGGGACCGACATCAACAAATAAATCAATAGAATCAACTGTAAGCGTCTTCAACATGACCGTTCAAGATATCGTGGCAGCCGGGGATGCAACTCCAGGTATTACTCGAACCAATTTTATTTTCTCATATATTATTTTTTTACATAAATAATAAATTATTTTATAAATTATTTTTGAAGGAGAAATTTGAGTTCTTTTAGAAATAAAATTTCCGTTTAATCAGAAAGACAAGCTTTATGTGATTAGTTAAAGATCAGTTCGATCAAAGGTGATCGAGATCTACTTGCGAAGATTTTGTATGATATGTACCCGGATATGTATAGGTTTTAAAGTGGTGATTCCGGGGACAGAATCCTTATAAGGGAGGGTGAATGTGACAACCCGATATTTTCTATAAAAATAAATCATAAATTTTGCGTATAATTTTTTTTAGTATTTATTTATTAAAATAAATATGAATGATATGTGTCAAGGTAGTATGTAATTTTAATTATATGTGTGATAAATAAAATTTATTTATTACATTAAGTATTGCAAATAAATTTATTTTTAGAATTATTGATTATTATCAATTATAATTTTTATACTAATTAATTCCTTATTGGAAATGTTTTATTAATTATTTTTCAAGGAAAATATAATCTTATATTATTTAAATAATATATGAAATGATTTTAGAATAATTATAATGATTATTTCATTATATGAATTTGTTCAGGATGTTAAGTTAATTATTTTAACTTAATTAAGAATGTTATTTGTGCAAGGTAAATCAGATATGGAATCCAAACCCTAGATCTGGGTTTTGATCAAGGAATGAGAATAATAATATAATATTATTATTTGTCAATGTTATAGATATGTATGGTTATGTGTGTGCAATGTTAATGTGTGGAACAGTTTTATTATATTACGATCAAACCTTAATAATATTTTACAAACCCTATTTCTGGTTCTTGAATAAGGAATTGTGATAATAATATAATATTATTTATATTTTGATTTTTCAGTGCTATAGATATGTACTGTATGTATGTGAGCTAGTAATGATTGAGTAATTGTGGTGCAGTATTTGAAAACCCCAGTTTACTGTGAGGAAACCCTAAATTTGAAACTTAATTGTGAGTTTAAGGCTAATATATAACTGTGTTATATGATTTATGTTATGTGTTATTTAATATTTTGCTAATTATAGAAAACCCTAACTAGGAATGAAAACCCTAATTGATAATTATAAAACCCTAATTGTATTATGGAAATCCTAATTTTTGGTATTATAAACCCTAATTACTTTACTAGCAAAGTTAATTATGATTAAGGGTAATAAACTCTAATTTCCATGTATAAGATAATTACAAACTTAATTAACAAATTTATTTTTCAAAATTTTTAAAAAACTAAAAGTTATTTAATTTTAGTTATTTAATTTTTTTGCAAACCTTAAATTGGAAATCCTAGATTTTGTTTGTTTATAAAACCTAAATTGGTTCAAACCCTAAACCCTAAACCAAACCCTAAACCCTAAGGATTTGTCAAGATTACAATTTTGCCATTTAAATGAATTATCAAATGACCAAATTACCTTTTTTTGCATTCTTAGATAGCTTGCTTGCAAATCCTTCCATATTTTGAGTTGTTCAACAACTCCTACCCACTCCATGTGACTTATACCAGCCAGCAAATCAGCGAATTCAGACCATTCATGCATCTAGCTAAGAAGTATATAAGAGATTTAGAGAGAGAAAAATCATAAAAAACTTGCTCATTTTCAAGTTTGCTCTCACCAATTCTCAAACTCTCTCAAACCTCTGAAATTTTCAAGCATTTTAGTCTCATTATCAAGCCCCACTAACACCACAAACAAATCAACAACACAAAATCAAGAATTGAGCATAAAAGGTATAAAACCAAGCTTTAAATTCTGTCCATAAATTGTTGATAGATGTTTGATTTAAGTGTTGTAATATGTTCTATGTAGTGTCTATAAGTGATCTGGGTTGGTAATTGATAGATCCATAACATTTAAATACACGAAATTGGTGTTTTCAAAAATCTGGAAATGTTGTTTTTGGTGATCTGACAGTGAATGTCAGAGGCTGTAGATTGTTGTGTGTTTATTGTTTTTGTTGTTTAAGTGTTTGATCTTGTAGTATGCTATGTGGTCTATGAATTAGAACTAGAATCATTGCTATATCTATTATAGATTTGAAGTTATAATCGGTCAAAGGTTGTTGACCGACCATGACCGAATAAAAATCTTTGCAGCCCAGAATTTGAAAATCGCGTCTGACAGCTTTTTGAACAGCCCAGATCTTTTTGTTGTTGGTTATTTTGTTGTGATTGTTGTATACTGGTATATCATTTACACGATTAAGCTTTTATTTCATAGAAACAATCAATATAATGAGAGATAAGTTTGGTCAAATCTGGTCCCTCGATCACGAATTTGGTTTCTGGGAATTTTCCAGAAAATATTGAGGATTATTTCTGACATGGTTTGACCAGTTAGTACTGGCTATATCTATTGTTGTTTTGATGATTTTATGTATTGGATCTGTAGTATTACATGTGGGCTACAATCTGGAAGTTATAGATCACTAATTCATTAAATGATCTGCTTGTAATGTAAGCTCAAAAGTGCATACTCGGACTGTTCTTCATTTCTGGGTTTCCAGAAATGAAGAACAGCCTCTGGCAGAAACTTTGGACGCTTAGATCTTGCATTGTATTGATGTTATGGCTTAGATAAAAGTTGTATCATGTAGTATTACATCAATATTACATGATTAAAGTCTAAATCGGTCCATAAACTTTATGATCTGTTTGTTAATCTTGGTCAAAGTGGTACACTCGGTCTCTGCCTTTGAAATTCTGGGCAGCTCAAGAACACCTATAACGACAGTTTCGTCGCTATAGGCCACTTTTAGCGACAATTTCTATTTAAAAATTAGATTTTTATTTAATAATTATAGAAAATTAGTTTTTAATTAAGAAATATACATAATAAATTATTAAAAATTATTTTAAAGTCCAAAAATTATATTTTAATTATTTTGAATATATTTCATAAATATTTAATATTTTTGGAATATTAAAAGTATTTAATTTATTTAATTATAATATTAAATAAAAGATTTAAAAATGATTTTAATATTTGAAAAATTATTTAAAATTATATTATGACATAAGAAAATATTTTAAGTTATTTTAAATGACTTTTAATATTTTTTGATGAATTTCATTAATTAATTATTATAAATGATATTAAAGTTATTTAATAATTATATTAAATAATTTAGTTTAAAAATGATTTTATTATTTTAAAAATCATTTTAAATGAAAATAAAGTGTTTAAAGATATTTTAAGTTATAAAATATAACTTTAATATTTAAAGGATATTTTCATTAATAAATTAATATTAATGATATTAGGTTAATATTAATGATATTAAGTTTATTTAATAATTATATTAAATAAATAGTTTAAAAGTGGTTTTATTGATTTAAAAATCATTTAAAAAGGGATATAAATGAATTAAAAATATTTTAAGTTATAATTAATGACTTTTAATATTTAGATAATGGTACATTAATATTTTAATATTAATGGTAATTATTTAATGATGATTTTAAATATTTTAAAAATCATTTAAGGGTAATATTAATATGTTAAAAATATTTTGAGTTATTATACATAACTTTAATATTTTGGCAATGGTTTCATTAATAGTTTAATATTGATTAAATGTTAATGATAATAGAATTATTTGATATTTAAATCATTTAATAATGATTCAGATATTTTAAAAATTATGATAAATGGTAATAATTATTTTATAATTATTATAAGGTCATGAAAAATAGTGCGACTGTTGTTTAAGATATCTAAATGGATATGTAATTATTGTATAGAGTTTTAGACTCGATATATACCCGATAAAGTTATCGGTACACCGACATATTTCAGAAATTGATCTGGAGATAGATAAATTGATTTGATAACTGTTTATTTGTGATTCAATGGTTGTTAAAGTTGTGTGAAAAATGTGATTAGGAATGATTTGATGTTTGTTTGTGATGCCATGATAGTTGAATATGTGTGATAAGGTGACTAGGTTATGTGCAGACTACAAAATGTAGTATTATGTGTTATAGTATATTGTTCTAATCGAATGAATGATTTGATTAATGATAGGTCGTGATAGAAAAGATAAATTTAAGTTGCGTATTGTAAGCAGCAGACCAGACAAGTATCCTAACTTTGCATTTTCTTTATGCAATGGACAGAAGTGAGAAGTTCAGAATTATTATTATTAATGTATAGATTGTTAAACCTATATTATATACACCAATTGATTATCAACATGTTAGTACATGATAATTCCGTTATATATTCTATTCGTTAATTTCTAGAAATGATTATACAAGTGTCCCCACTTGGATAATCATTGTATTTAATCACATGTTGATACACCTTTGATATACATATATGTTGAATTATAGATAATTGTTGAACAAGATAAGACCTTTGTTATGAAAACCCGACAGATATGAACATCCCGATAATGGGAAAAATTTTATGCGCCCAAGGCGGACAGAGTGAACGATAACATCGTTCTTGTACATGTAGTATTGATCAATACAGGGTACAACCGGGCTGATCACCCTCCGTGCCCGTAAGTCATGACGGTTTACAGATGAATTTCTGTTTAAATCTTTTCGAAAATGAAAACAATGTTCATAGTATGTCACAGAAAACCCCATGTATAGTCAATACACAGTTTAAAAAATTTGAAAGAGGGTTGTTATGTTATTATTATTGGTACAAATTACTTCACAACTATTGACTGGTTGTAGAAGAATATTATAAAGAAAACATTTAAATTCTTTCAGCTTATATATATATATAATACTTGCTGGGCACTCAAATGCTCATCCTTGATTTATTTAAATGTTTTCAGCTAAGTGTGAATAGCTAGAAGGCTCGGCCAGGAACAAGTGAAAAGGAAAGCAAACAGGATATGTTATTAGTATCATTCGTAATAGATAGACTGTATTAAGTTAATGATATGTATTATATATCATGTAAAGAATGTATTAAAGGTTGCGTACTTGGGATTAGACTCTGATAAATGTAAGTTAAGTTTGAAATTTATATTATTGTTATTATTATTAGTAATTATTCCGCTCATAGAAATGGTATCGTGAAGTACCGAGTTCGAGTTTCAAGTATCCGAGTTCGGGGACTTTACATATTCAACCATTACTTTTTTTTTTGAAGAACAACATTCAACGTCATTATTTATATCACCACATTTAATGTTGTTGTATTCTCAATAAAAGAATTCAAATTTTAGGCTCAATAAATGAATTTGGAATAACATAAACTTTTTGTGATTGGTTGAAAGTTTATGTAGATTAAAAATTCCATCTTTGGTTAAAGTTCTATTTTAATGGTCTGTACACGTTGATCAATTAAGTTGAGAGTTTCAGTGTGATAAGTAAGGAGTAATTAACTTATTCATTAATTCCATATTAAAGGGTATATGTGGAAAATTTCTGTTAAAAATTTCCACTTAAACTGATTTTCTTAAACTATGTGCCAAAAAAAAATCAGCCTATAACTACGGGACGAAGGGAGTACTTAATCTAGCTCAAATGTCCCAACTATTTATGTACTCTTTCGCTGAGTAAATTGAAAGACTTTACATAGTATCTTTAGATATCATTTCTTCTGTAGTGCTATTTTTTTACTTGACTATCACTTGCATTAAAAGTGATAATAGTGACTATTTGATAGAGTCTTAAGTTTCAAGTCATCTTCCTATTTGCATTTTTATTTAAAGTTTTGTTTATGCTTGTCAACAATTTTTACAGTTTCAGAGTGGATGCATTTGCTACTACCTATGACTGTGGAAAGAGAGGTTTACATAATCACCAATATAGGTGCAAGTAAGAAGCTAAAGATTTTAAATTACTGGGCATTAAGTAATGGCCCTCCTTCATAGGCTTGTCTATGTAATTCGTTTATTTCTTTGCAGCGAATACATTTGTTGCACAGAAGAAGGTTTTAGATTTAGCGAGCACACTTGGCATTAATATTAGTGTTGGTGTGGCTTTTCAAGTGGAGGTCACTAAAGCAGGTATAATTCATATGGAAAGATTCGGTAATAGCCTCAAATCTTTGGTCTTAAATGCTCTTAATAGCCTTTCATCTGATTCGGTAAGAAGCTCAAGTTGTTTGGTAAAAGACAATCACACCTCTTAGTGCTTCTAAATCAGGATAACTAACCAGGAGTAATAGTAGCACACTTTATAGCAACATTGTACCTGCAGAACACAAAAGGTTAAAGCAATCATATATACAACATTCAACCAAACTAAAGTATATTAGGGAAAAATGTAAGAATTTGCCTAACTGCAAAGATAATATGATTACACGTATAAGCATTACCCTCACTTATATTTTTTTCGCCTTTGATTCATTTGTATTTTATAAAATAATCCTGGAATTTTAGTTTCTTCTCTTGTGATATGAATAAGAACACAATGACACTCGATGTGGTGAAATGGTGTCATTCTAATAACAACGCCACTTATATTTTTATAGATAATATAATAACAACAACAAAAAATACAATTGGGCTAGATGACTTATTCCCATCCATTTCTGCTATCTTATGGAAATTGGGCTAGATGACTTTAAGCTAGAACTAACTTATAATGAGGTGAGAACATAATTCCCATCCATTCCTGCTATCCAAATGAGGCCTCATGGCCTGCGATTACACCATATAAAGGCCCTTCACTCCAATACAATTGGGATAGATGACAGTTCATGAGGATAATTAACTTCACTTGATAAATTTTACATAGTTACCACCCACTAACAGGTTTCAATGTCCATAAGCATCTCGTGGTTTCCTTTCCAGTCTCCAGTAAAGGATAAAGATAGATGGGAAAAGGAAGTAAAAAATAACAGACTTATCTTACTATCATTGTAAGATACTTAATTATTGACACGGTTTTAATGATCAAAGATAGCCAGAAAGAAAAAAGCAGCACGAATTACAGAAAGCAATATAATAACTACAGTTACACAAGCTATACACTCATAGGATGCAGTTAGCCCAAGAATTTTCAGGTGGCTAGCATTACCTATAAGGCTAAAACAATCGAATAAATAGTCAATAACCAAAAATATCAACTCATCACACAAAAAGCATATGTACAATAATTAATTGTAAACAAAACACCTATGCAGGAAATCAAAAGTAAGTAACAATTATGCAATTTAAAATAATAATAAATGGACTTACTTCAGAGTAGCTTCAACACTTTCTACAGTAACTCTATCATTAGTGGCATCACGATTTAACAAGCCTAGGTCAAAATACTTTATATCTAAATCCACATGCGAAAATATAAGCTGCATCAACATTCAATCCAAGCAAAAACAAATCAATACAATCATATAAAATTCGATGAAAATACTTCACAAAAATGAAAATAAGTGGAAGTTCAAACCTTCTCTTTAATCATTGCCCATATGATCCTCGTCATCTCATCGCCTATAATCAAAAAAGCAGCACATGATGAAGTCATAAAACATAAATATACATGTATACATATGTCAGTTGTCACCGAACTTAATAAAATGAAATTATCGTCCATCTCGACGATAGGATTGTCAACTTTGACTTTAGCTATGACGGTGGTGGCCGAAACGAAGCAGCGAACGGAGACGTTTAGAAAAGTGAGTGGAAACTGAAAGGCGGTTCTTGGAGGAGACTCCATTGAAGATCAGGTTGTTTTTATATATATTATATATATCAAAATTATATCATATATTTGGTTCACTACTGAAGAAAATGTGAGGAAATAAATAACATATGCTCGACTATGTTTACTTACTCAAAATAACAACTAGTTTGCTAATATTGTTACAAGATAGTTTTGAAAATGTACCATGGCTTTATAATAGTAATGGAGGCTTTTCCTCCTTACTAAGCTGATACTTCGGGTTGCTCGGTGGATAAAAGTAAGCATAGGATGTTTGACAAGTAATAATTGTTGGAAATTCAATGAACTCTGGCATGCTAAATATGATTTGTACTGCTGACTGTCCGAAGAAGAACACCATATAATCTGCAAGTCAACTACCTTAGACTTCTGATCATCTAAAGTCATCTGCTAACACAGAATAGACTAAATAAAAATGATAGGAGAATAGTTACTTACTACCAGTGAAGTCCTTACAAGAAAGGGAAAATAGAATAATTGTCCCAAAATACCTTTGCTAATGATGATGGATGGATTGCAGATGCACCCTTAATGTATACCAAAAAAATACCAAAAAAAATTAGACCACCTGAAATCTAGGCATGATAAACCTATTGAATCTATCAAAGCTTTTAAATCTATCACACTTGAAAGGCAATTAAACCTATTGAATAAGTTAAAGAAAATACTTCAACCCACAATGTTGGCGATATATGTGAAAGGGATGTCAACATTAATAAATAGTTCTGAACTTCATCTATAATGGCAAGATAAGATTTCCCATTTTTCCTGAATAACATCATTATAAAACATAGTACGTACTCACATAAAGAGTGGGTAAACAGTAAGCAGAAGTTCTATGTCTCAAGGAAACTCTTATGCCAACAATATAAGAGGACATTGAAGAACATTCAGTCCAAGGTGATTCTTCCACGTTTCAATTATTTATTCAACCTATTTATCTCCTTTGAATATGATCACATTCATGTAACTCATTTATGGCTGTTTGGGTCAAAAGAATAACCCAAGAACCATAGTTGTCAAAATCGTACGATACGAAATACATATGTACGATTCGACACGAAACGGAAGAGAATTAATTCATAATCGTAGCATAATCGATCTTTGTATAAGAATCGTACGAATCACAGCTAAAATTTATTACGATCGATACTCCATTGATACAGAAATACGGGTAAAAAGCCCAAAAAAAATTGTTACGATTCCTATAGTCAACAATCGCGAATTCAAAGCAGGTTTCAAACCCATTTTCAGATCATTAAAAATACCTTCAAATTAGTCCCAGAAACTTCAGTCAACTTATTTGATTAGCCCCAAAAGTGATTTACGTGTGCGACCCATATCTTCCATCATAATCTTCGACTCTCTATCGGTGTCAATCATCATCGGTGACTCTTTAGCTTCAGAATTAGTCCCAGAAACTTCAGTCAACTTCTTTGATTAGCCCCAAAAGTGAGTTACGTGTGCGACCCATAGCTTCCTGTGAGAATGCCATCCGTCCGTTTCTCATTAGCATTGGTCAAAAATATATACAATACATATGCAATATTCTAGAATATTCTAGACAATATTTTAGGCAATATCCTAGCCTACAATACAGGAAGATATACATGAGTATGATCTACATAATAAAAATAATATATATACAAAGATTACTTCACATAATCTAATACACCCTCGCAGTCGAAGTGGGAGGTTTTCGGACGCTTAGACTATCTCAAAAATCATCAAAAAGTACGCGTGGAAGTCCTTTGGTGAAGATGTCGGCAATCTGATAACGGGAAGGAACATGGAGGACACGAACTTCTCCACGATAAACTTTCTTACGAACAAAGTGAATGTCCATTTCAATATGTTTAGTTCGCTGATGTTGAACAGGATTACCTGAGAGATATATCGCACTAACATTATCACAATAGAACAGTGTGGCCTTGTTGTCCGGACAATGAAGCTCCAATAAAAGATTCCAGATCCAACAAGACTCGGAGACAACATTAGCAACTCCCCTGTATTCCGTTTCAGCACTAGAGCGAGACAAAGTGGGTTGTCTCTTAGAGGACCAGGAAATTAGTTTGTCGCCGATAAAAATACAGTAGCCGGAGGTGGAACGTCTTGTGTTTGGGCATCCACCCCAATCTGCATCTGTGTATGAGACAAGTGTGTTGACAGGAGATTTATAGATATGTAAGCCAAAGTCGAGGCTAACTTGTATGTAGCATACAATGCGCTTAAGAGCATTCATGTGCTCCTCCTTCGGGTCATGCATATGAAGGCAAACTTGTTGCACGACATAGGAAATGTCAGGTCTGGTGAATGTGAGATATTTAAGTGCACTAGCTAAACTCTGATAATGAGAGGGATCCTCGTAGGAAGGACCTGCAATTGCCTCTAACTTTTTCTTAGTGTCAACTGGTGTGGGACATGGCTTGCATGAAGACATACCAGCTCGAGCAATAATATCCTCTGCATACTTTCTTTGAGAAAGGAAAAGACAATCTACATGATGAGTGACTGCAATTCCCAAAAATAGCTCAGAGAACCTAAGTCTTTCATAGCAAACTCAGAGGCAAGGAGAGACATAATAGACTTTCGAAGAGCATCTGAAGAGGCATTAAGTATAATGTCATCAACATAGAGTAGAATATACGCAATGTCTTTGCCATGATGATAAATGAAGAGAGAATGATCACATTTGTTGTGATAAAAACCAATAGTGGCAACATAATCTGTAAACCGCTGGTACCAAGCACGGGGTGCTTGCTTAAGACCGTAAAGAGATTTCTTTAGAAAACAGACATAATCTGGATGAGTATGATCTTTGAATCCTATAGGTTGATGCATATATACTGTTTCATTGAGATGGCCGTGTAAGAAAGCATTCTTGACATCTAGTTGATGAATAGGCCAAGATTTAGATAAATAAATGCTCAATACAGTTCGAATGGTAGCCGGTTTAACCACTGAGCTAAAATTCTCCTCACAGTCAATTCCAATCTACTGAAACCTGCCATCACCAACAAGACGGGCTTTGTGCCGCTCAAAAGAACCATCAGATTTTATTTTATGCCGAAAAATCCACATAGAACGAATTATATTCACATCAGGTGGACGGGGTACTAACTCCCACGTCTTATTTTTAATTAGAGCATTATATTCATCCAACATGGCTGATTTCCAATTCAGGTCATTGAGATAACTCATTGGGTTTCGTGGTAAAGGTGAAACAGATGGGGTAGTGGTAGCACTCAAGTTGAATTGACGTTGAGGCTTAAAGATCCCATGTTGGCTACGAGTGGCCATATGTTGGGAAGGTGGATTCGGTTAAGGCTGTGGTCTTGCATGTGTTGTTGGGCTCGGTGGAAGGGAGGTAGTTGGAGAATGGGCCTGCAGGTGAGGAGAGGAAGAGTGTGGGGTTTGTTGTTGGTCATGTTGTGATGTCTGGGCCGATTGAGGAGATTGGGCTGGTGAGAGAATAGGTTGTGGGGATTGAGGCATATGCGGAGTAGGCTGATTTTGCATGTAGTGTAGTATGAGTGGTGAAATTCCAGAATCCAAAAAATCATACGAGGTGGTTGAGGGAGTATGTAATTTGGAGAATGGGAATTGAGTCTCATCGAAAATTACATGCCTTGAAATGATTATTTTTCTGCTCGACAAGTCATAGCATTTATAGCCCCGATGATTAGGAGGATATCCCAAAAAGACACAAGGTGTAGAACGGGCTTGCAATTTGTTAATGGTAGGGGAATGAAAGAAAGGGTAACATAGACACCCAAATACCCGAAGGTGAGAGTAAGATGGATTTTTCTGATATAGAATTTGAGTGGGAGAGTTGTACCTTAATACCTTATTTGGAAGAATGTTGAGGAGGTAAGTTGCCAGTTGTAAGGCATGATGCCAAAAAGATGGAGGCATGGAAGAATGGGCAAACAATGTACGAATGATATTATTAATGGACTTTATTTTCCGTTCCGCTTTACCATTTTGAGGTGAAGTATGAGGGCAAGAAAGCCAAAATTGCATGCCATTTGATTCACATAATTTTCTAAATGGACCATTATCAAACTCCCGCCCATTGTCACATTGAAAGTTTTTGATTTTCCTTTCAAATTGTGTTCGTATGAATGCTTGAAAAGAGTGACAGATGGAGTAAACCTGTGACTTGTGTGAGATTGGAAAAGTCCATAAAAAATTACTGTAATTGTCAAGAAAGAATACATAATAACGGTACCCACATGAACTTAAAACGGGAGATGTCCATAAATCACTGTGAACAATATCAAAAGACATAATAGTAAAAGATAAAGAGTCATGAAATGGAAACTTAATGTGCTTCCCAAGGGGACGAGAATGATAAAAAAAGAGTTACGGACCTTATTACATTTAATGAAATTGCTACTACAAAGAGAGCAAAGAACAGTATCTCCCGGATGACCTAGGCGAGAATACCATAAACTAGGAGTGTTGCCTTATTTTTAATAACACTTTACCACGCAAGTATATGCATTCAATTGTAATATTCAGCAAGCAAGGATATCGTTCCCACGAGGAAATATACTAATAGTTATCAATTACTAATTCTAATGCAATTAATCCTATTTTAAACTAAGAAAATTTTGTTTGTGATTTAAAAATTAAACTTAACAAACTAATAATTAAAATCAGAATTTCACAAGAATAATTGCAGATTTAATAGGTTAAGATTACAACTTCCCTTGGTATTTCATTTAAACTAACTTACTTCCCATTTAAAATAAATCAATTAATATGAATCATTATCCAAGAATGCTTTATGAATATTCACACACTTCTTCCAAAGACACGTGAACAAATCCTCCTAAATCCAATCTTTAAGACACTGAATTACAAGGAACACCCCAATTAATCAACTCACTATATTCCTATGTGAATCAAGTTAATTAGGGTTTATGCACAAATTCTTTCAATGGATACAAAAGACACATATGTATATTCCTATCCTACACGCTAATCATATTAACCCTATTCAGATTATATGAACAGATGTTATCATATCCAGATTTCAATCTATACTCCATCTTCCAATTTTATATAGATTATCACAGTAATTGTTGGCCAAACAATTAATCAATAAACATAAGATATAATAAACAATTCAATAAAAACCAACTTTCATTCAATGGGAAGCTTGCAATTTAAACTACATACCAAGTTCCGTTGCAATCTTAATTAAAATTTAGTTCATGATAATACTAAAGAAAAACATCATCCAGATTAATAATCCAAACATCCCAGATAGTTACAAAAAATAAAACTAGAGAAGAGAAGAAGAAACTCTGAATTTGCTCCAATACTCTCTCTTAGATCTTCAGCCTTTGCAATTCTCCTTCGTGTTTTCCTTCCTTGTTCTCTCTGCAAAATCTCTTGAAAAATTGAGTGATACGTCTTTTCTAAAGTCTTCTCCTATTTGTATTGGTCTCAGCCCTCATTCAGACTCCTATTTGGCTTCAAAAACCCACTTAGCAGTAGAAAAACACTCCTTTTCCGCACATGAGCGCCTAGACGCTCAACATAGGCCATTTTCAAGCGCCTAGACGCTTGACCAGGACCACGTAATTACAAAACTGTCACTCAGCTTTAATTTTCATGATTTTTGACCTTTTTCTCCTCCGAAATGACCAATTTGTCCCTCCAGCTCCAACCTACAACAAATAAGCACAAAACACATAAAAAGATACTAAAAAACAATTAAAGATAACAATAATTAAGTTTAATAATATCGGATTCATAGGTATAAAACATACTCATCAAGGAGAAACAACAGCAAAAGTAGAGGGTGTTGTGGCCCGATTTTTAGTGGTGATAGGATAGAGTTCTCCCGAGCTCTCACAACGCATTAGACGCCTCCCCATTTGTAAATCCTTCAAAGGAAATCCAAACGGATCAAACTCAACTGAAACCATATTATCAGTAGTGAATTTTCGAACAAAAATAAGATTTTTGATGAGGTTTGGAGCATGGAGTACGTTGGTTAGGTTTAAAGGGGGATTAGGAGGGTGAAGGGAGGTATTACCATAACCATGAATTGGAATTGTGCTACCATTACCAACAATAATACCATGATTTTTGCTCAAATTAAAATACGAAGTGAGAGTACCTTGATTTGCCGTCATGTGAGAGGTAGCACTGGTGTCCATGTACCAATGTTCATCTGGTTGAGAGATAGAGAGAGTGTGCATTGCGGCGTCGATGTTCGTGGGAGCATAGTCAACACTTGGAGGAGCGGCTGACATTTGATATGATTGTTGTGGCCTTGTTCCAAGCGCCCTTGCTTGTCTTGGTTGACGTTGCTGCCACGGTGACGTCGGGTATGGGCAGGGCGGTGTTGCCCACGGCTGTGGCATCCAGGCGGCCCAAGGAGGGTACTGCCACTGCTGGGCAGACCACTGTTGCTGTTGTGGGATGCCACGCCCCCCACTGCGGCCTCCACGACCACGATTGTTGAAGCCTCTACCGCGGTTATTTCCCTTCTTGCCGCTATTGACGTTGTTTCAACTGTGTGAAGAACCACCTTACTGAGCGGTGGATCTGTGGCTGATAATAGTATCATCCGCCCGTGGTTGAGGAGTCGCAATTAGGGCAGTGCTTGACTCTCATGATGCACGCTTCACCGTGCTTGTTTCCTCTAAAACGAGCATTGAACGAGCCTTAGAGAAAGGAGGAAGCGGATCGCTGTGTTGAATCAAAGTAGCGACTCCACCATAGGCATCGTTCAGGCCAGCGACCATCTGAAGAACCAATCTTTGGTTCGAGACCGGTGCCCCGACATTCTTGTGTTGATCGGCAAGCAGCTTCAACCTTTGACAATATGTACTCACGTTGGGAAAATCGTCTAAGTGAGTATAAGTGAATTGATTTTCGAGATGAACGGATCTCGAATGTTTGTTGTCATGTAACAAATCTGCCAAACGGTTCCAAGCATCCATGGCCGTGTCATCAGGTTCAAGAATAGTATGGAGGAGATCATTAGAAATTGTCCCATAAATCCATTGCAAAAAAAATAGCATCAAGTCGAGACCAAAGGTCGATATCGATCTCCTTGATCGAAGAAGATGATGGCTTGGTTGTGTTAGTGGTGGAAGGAGGGAGGATGTGATCTAATACTTGATAAGCACACACATGGATTTTGAATAAGGCAGCCCACGAATTGTATTGAGCGTTTTCCATGTTTAACGTGATAGGTATGAAGTTCTTCGCGTTGTTGACAGCTAAAACCGGATGAAACTTCGCTGACTCGGACATGGTGGAGGATGGCAGTGGTTGCTCGGCCATAATGAACAGAGAAGAGAGGCAACAAGGAGGGAGGTGGACGGTTACACATAAGAGGTAGAGAGAAAATAGACCCTAGGCTTTGATACCATGTGAGAATGTCATCCGTCTTATTAGCATTGGTCAAAAATATATACAATACATATGCAATATTCTAGACAATATTTTAGGCAATATCCTAGGCTACAATACAGGAAGATATACATGAGTATGATCTACATAATAAAAATAATATATATACAAAGATTACTTTACATAATCTAATACTTCCATCATAATCTTCGACTCTCTATCGGTGTCAATCATCATCAGCGACTCTTTAGCTTCAGTCGGAATTGTTACGTGTTTCGTTTTGAATCCATGTCCAACTAAAGTCATACAAGATTGTGGCCTCACAGTAGGTATTTGATGTAGTAAAGATGAGGAATAAGACGTGTATGAGTTTGAAATTTGAATTACGGAGTACAAGAGAGAGAGAGTTGCTGACGTGTACTCGGATGGGACACTTATCTTTTTTTTCTCCCTACTCTGTTTTATATTATATATATATATATATATTCAAAATAAGATAATTCATATAATGCTATAAAACTATAAATCTTTAAATAATTAGTATTTTTTAGATAGTTTATAATATATAAATAGATCTCACATTCATGTGAGACAGATTTTGTAAAAATATTATATTTTATTTGTGAAAACATCAATTTCTTTTATAATATTTATTATTGTATTAACTTAAATTAAAGAAATTCATATTAATTTTGAGTAGAAAAATATCTAAAATTAACATAAAAAAATTAATAATGGTCTTATACTTTAAAATGAAAGTAGTATTATATTTAATCATAATAAAAAATATATATTTGTCATAATATATAAAAGAATTCTTACTACTGACTACTATAATTATTATTTTTAAAGTTTTGAGCCTAATCTATAACAATATATAACAAAACAAATATTGAGTGATTTTGGTTGGTCTTGAGTTAGTTTAAGGCCATGTTCGGGAACAACTTATAAGTTGATTAAACCAACTTATAAGTTGATTTTTAATATAAAGTGTCTGTCAGCCACTTATTTTTTAATTTATAAGTTGAGTTTTAAGTCAAAAAAAATAAGCAACTATTTGTGACCTATTTAAAAATGATTTATAAGTTATTTTAAAATAAGTTAATTTGACCAAATATAATGTTTATTTTACTCCTCTTCTATTTTGTCCCTCTTTTTATTAATATTTTTTTAGTAATCTTTACATTTATTTTAACTTATAACTCATTTTGAGTCGAACACCTTCATAATTTGTTTTAACTTAATTTCTAACTTATATGTCAAATTGACGCCAAACGCTTTTACTTATAGTCACAACTTAAAATAATTTATAAGTCAACATATATTTTAATTTATAAGTCATTTTAAAATAAGTCATTCCCGAACATGCTCTAATTTTAGTGACTCAATAACTCAAAAGGCTTTATTGATTTATTTTTTATTTTTACGTCTTTTAGGTCATAAATTTTTGTATTCACACTTAAAAACTCAAAAATTATGTCACAAATTTTAATATATATTTATTATTAAAGATACAATGTTTTTTTGTCACGTAAAGATAAAAAATAAATAAAAAATAAATAAAAAACTTTTGAACTATTAAGTCACTAAATTTAAACTGTTAAATTAAATCAAATAAATATTATTTAAAAATATTATATATAAAATATATTTAATAAGTCGTTTTTAAGCTTACTCGTAATTTCATGGCAATTTAATCGGCTGATATAGGCTTGACCGCTTGAGATGGTGGTTGTTTGGTTACAATGTCAATTATAGCCGCCTGCGGAATCCAATTAAAGATAAATGTGTGGCCTCTGGTATTACACCAAGTGTCTCATCTCTACTTACTTGAAAATTAAAAGGGTCTCAAACAATTTAAATAACTCACAGTTTAAACTATTACCATAAATTTAGGCGGAAGTGCATATATATATATATATATAGGGGTTCCATCCACAGTAATCGGTTGTTGGGAGCAACCTATTTTTGGCCAGCCGTAACAGTTTGTACCGGCTTATAAAAAAAAATTGCATAAGGGCCGGTACAAGCTGTTACGGCTGGCCAAAAATGGGTTGCTCCCAACAACCAGTTGCTGTGGATGGAACCCCATATATATATATATATATATATATATATATATATAGAGAGAGAGAGAGAGAGAGAGAGAGAGTAAGAAAGGATGATGTATTATATAAAAATTTCAGTTCCATAATTTTTTTAGTTATTCTAAAAAAACAAAAAAAAAATCCGTATTTTGGTAAAGTCCGGGATCCCTGACTGGATTCGGACTGTATATATATATATATATATATATATATATATATATATATATATATATATACAGTTCGCTTCTCTAGTAAACTGTAAAAAGCGAACCGTCGCTATAGCATAAAAAATCGATTTTGACGGGAAAAAACATCGCTATGTCAGTTCGCTCTTAGTTCGCTCCCTCCAGTTCGTTGGAGAGAGCCGAACTATATATATATAAGTAATGATTCATCACATGTACTTCCTTCGTCTCAAGATAAAAGTATTGGTAGACTTTTTAAGAAGATGAATGAAATGACAAAATTGCCCATAATAATATTTCATTAATCATTTCTAATGTAAATGAGAGAGTGACTTTCTAACTTTTCAATTCAAAATATTTTAAACACATAACTAATTATACTTATTAAATATGGAGAGAGAATTAGAATAAGAAAAGTATGAGATATTTAATGTTAAGGGTATAATAGGTAAAATTGTGTAAAAGTTTGGTTATTAAAGGAAAGTGGACATTTAACATGGAACTACCCAAAATAGTAATAAGGAATTTTATCCTGAGACGGATGGAATATTTGTTATGGATCAAAAAAGGGTAAAAATTATCTCTACCATACAATTCAATTATGAAGGGCTGTGATTAAAAACCATAACTCTCGTCCCCTTGCCAGTATAACTAGCGGACACGATTAATATTTTATTTGGTCAATTATAGCAAACAAAAACGCAGCAAAAAGATGACTGTATATAATATGTCCACTAGAATAACTAGCGGATGAAATGTTTAAAGTTTATTGCGGAAGGGACTTCCAAATCAAACAAGGATAAGTACACATGCATCACCCTTGACTTCCAAACTACACAAGACAAAGTACACATGTATCTCTAGTACTGAGCAAAAAACGGATATAACCGAATAACCGAAGCGAACCGAATTTTTTTAACCAAAATTTTTTGATAATTCGGTTATTTTTTGTAATTCGGTTATATCCGAATTCTTATTCGATATTCGGTTTTGGTTATTAAAATCATCCTATTCGGTTACCCGAACATATTCATTAAAAAAAGGAATTTAATATTTGTAAGATGGGCTTGTAAGTTAAATAAGCTTTTTAATTTGGACTAGCCAATTCCTAATTCCATGGCCCATGTTGGGGAAAAATAGATCAACAATTCCATCTTAGTTCCATGCCCAATTCCTAATTCCATGGCAATTTTTCTGGGGAAAAAAGCAGATCTCATATCCCTAATTCCATCTCACTATCTCAGTTCCTCTCTACGACATATGTTTGCGGCTTCTTCGCCCCTCTCGATCTCTCATCTCTCCTCCGGCACCTTTGCCCCTTCCTTCTCTTCCTCGGTTCCTCCCGCTCTCCACTAATCACAAGCACTGAACCCTCATATCTCAGATTTCACCACTATTTCACCACTAGTGTCCCCCGATTTCAGCCCCAAAATATCGATGATGAAGGCTTATAATATCCACCGCTTCGATAAATCCACTCTTGTCTCTCGCAGTACGGACAAACGATGGATTTGGAGTGCCTTTGAGGACTCAACGTGGGTAAAAATCATAGATCTGTTATTGGTTCCTCTTCTTATTTTCTGTTTTAAACAGGCTCTCTCCGTAGAGACTGTCTGGAATTGGATTTGCTTGTAATATTGTAATGTTGTGGTGTTTTCTGTTCAAAGTAGTTCACGTTTGTTACTAAGATGTATGAAACCATGAATTAAATGGCTTCTAAGACAGTTGCCTCTTTCTTTTGTAAAGTTTTAGTGTAGAAATATCCTTTGTATCTAATTAATTTGTTATCCCAGCCCGGATTTTGTTACTTGCTTTTGTTTTTATGGAATCTTTTTTGGGTGTTATTTTTGATAGCATTGTTCGGTTATTACCCGAAATATCGAATTTATAATTCAGTATTCGATTATTCGGTTATTATCAAAATTCGATTATTAGTTTGGATATTAAAAATATGAATATTTCGGTATTCGGTTATAACTGAATAGCTTATTCGGTTCAATTATAACCGAATAATCAGTCCTATATGCATCAACGTTTTGGCCATGTCCTCAGTCTCAATACTAAAAGAACTCTAAATAATAACTAACTAAATTATTATATTTGGGTTTAATTTCCAATGGACAATTCCCTCCAGATGAAAAAGAAAAGTAGCTACTATACGTATACATCACAGTACTCTCACATTTGATGCATTTTAAGTATTCAATATAGTTGTTGCTTTCATGGTTTCCAGTAATAATAATGTTGTTTCGCTGACTTCCAAATCACATAAGGAATGTTTGCACACATTTATGTTTAATAATGTTGCAATTCCAAATCCGAGCCACAAAGGCTCTCATGCTCTGAAAGACCTCTTAATTGATCTCGCACATATGCAGCAGAAGTTCCAGCTTGAACCATATCCCGACAGAACTGGCACATTACTAGGCATAATGGGCAGTCCGAGGATTGGTCTTTCACCTAGCGGAGGAAAAGAAAAAAGAATGGTATGAGAAAAGTGCATAAAATGCAATAAATCTGCAGCAATTTCTTATGAGAACAGAATATTAAAAGACACATTCGATTGAAAATTTAACTGCAAAAAAGAAAGAACTGTGTTAAATGTTATGTATGAGATTCTATTAGGAACTGCAACTGAGGAAAGAAAGTCAAAATATCAATCTTGACAGCCAATAATTTTTAGGTTTTAGGTCCATAATGTTTATCATATGCAGTACTAACAATGGAAAGTTCACAGGTAAAGGCCAAAATCAGAGGCATTAGAACAGTAACAAGACAACAGACAACACAGATTAACAATGCAGCAATAGACACTATATTTAGCAACAATGATTGATACCGACTTGGACACCTAGATCAAAAAAACAAATGAAAGGCCCATTCAAACATGCTACAAAACAAACCTCTAGAAACCAATCTGTTAGCAGCTCGCCAACAATTATAATCCAAAGGAGGTCAAGTCTAAACCTTTTTGAAACAAGACAACACAACTACATATTAGGAACCCAAGAACTATGAACAATCCAAATATTACACAAAACAACATCATTCTCATTGGCATTTTTGCTAAAGATACAATTTCATTCATACAAATTTAAGAAAAATAATAGATAAATAAATAATAAATAAATAAATTAAATAAAAAATGTATAAATTAATGATATAAATAAACAAATAATAACATAATTTCATTCATACAAATTTAAGAAAAATAATAGATATTGTAAAACCAACCTTAAACGTGTAACATGTCCAATTAATCACTAATTCAACTCATGTTAAAAGGTGTCATCAATCAATTGACACGAGAACGAGTAGAAAGAATTCTGATCACAAACTCTATAGGGGTCAGCCACACTCCTATCATTTCCTCCCCAAATTTGAGTTTCAGTCTTTCCTTTTATCATAAACTATAAAGAATCTGTGCAATCAAGTGATAACCCAATTCTCAGAATATAATATGTTTTTTTTACTTGAAAAATACCAACTGATTAAGCAATAAAACAATACCAAAATGCAATACTTGTCAAAACAATGAGTCTATCTTTGGTTAAATAAGTAAACGGATAAATCCATTCCTGGGCATTACACACGTAACTCTAATTGAAGTAAACAAATGGTACATATATTCTTTTTTATAAGGATTAATACCCTAAACTTTGCAATTAATGCAATTGATCAGACACATGCATACACTTGTTAAGGAACTTACTACTTTAAGCTCAAACTTCATGCAATTATAAGCTGACATTACAAATACACGGGGGAAAGGATAAATCTCCACAAAAGTAACAAAACCCCAAATCCCCCAATCCACCACTAGAAGTTATAAATGATCAAAACCCATAAAGATAAAGACACCGTAACAATCTAAGGAAAAATTTAATTATAAAAAGGAATGACCAAAACCTAGAAGAAAAACCTTAAAAAGATTAAAACCCACTTATAGAAACAGACTCTTGTCAAAATTGATAAAAGTAAAATGTTTCAAAATAAACCAAAATTTAGTACCTAAAGGAAACAAAGCTAAACAACTAACGAAAAAAATAAAAACAATAGTATTTACTTGTGGTAGTAGGAAGAGGAATGGATGTCTGGTGGGGAGAAGTGGCAAACGTCAATTTATCAAAATTGTTAACGCCAAGATCATCTGCTACGTCTCATTCACGTAAGACATCCTAATCCTGCACAGTAAACACGATCAACACCAAAAGCTTGACGGCTTCGACCGTCGAGGGATAGCTCAGGCGTGAGAGTCAGTACAAGCGATCACAAGGGTTAACAATGGAGGATAAAATATCTAGTGTATTGAGAGAGATAAAATTATCAGTTACATTTCCTTAGAAGACTTCCTTGCTATGTTATACTCTCTAGCCTGGATTACCGTGCCATCCACTACTGTTAGACACAGCCCCCCACTCATCAGTGATCTCTGCCGACATGCAGACTGTCACCTTTTTTCTGCACTGTTTATCCCGCCGGCCGACTATAATCCCATCCACATTAATGATCTGCAGACTCTCGGTCAACAACTATCCTTTTTCATCATTACAACTCAAAGATGAAGATATTTAATTATCTATTGGGTCGGTCCAACAATTAGGCCCTGTCGACGTCGAAATTTTTTGAGTGTCCCTTTTCGTTACTTGTTCTTTGGTGTTCTCATGTTAATGTGAGATTTGTTTGAAAAAACAAGTGAAAAAGGTCCAACATGTATAATGTCGATGATTGGACTTTAAGAGTCGCCAGTTGGTGTATTTAACTAATTGCACCAATGCAACCAAAAATGTTTGCACATTGACCCAGTGTTTTGACACTGCTAAACGGGTCTGTGAAACCGAGATTCATTTTGGGTCCGGGGGCATGATTATGCGGAGGGAAGGTGTTAGACACCTCCCGACATCCGTGTTACCACGGTGACCGCCACTTTTTAAAAAAATTATTATATGAATGTGTGTGTGTGTGTGTGGATCAATGTGCAATTATTTGAAAGTAGTGCGAGCCTTCGTTCGCACCTATATACACAAGGTTTGAATTTTATAGAAAAATTCAGTTTTAACCAAGATATAGCAATGAAGTTTTGTAAAAGTGGTTTTTCAAACCCTGTGCTAAATAGGAATTGAGACCTTTTCGTACTTCCATTTTATTGTTAAATGTCCGGCTTGTTTGCTTTTATTTTCGAGATGCGAAGCATTCTCGAGAAAATAATATACAGCAGTGCCGAACTCCTCATGGGCATGACAGTCATCCAAGGAAATTCAGACATTGTAAAATAATGTACAGGCTGCTTACAGCCGAAGAATGTCCATCATGGGAATCGAATCTAGATTCAGTAAACTGAACATGTGATCACATGATTCCTAGGCTCACATGATACTACAATTTGTATGGAAAGCAGTAAGTAGTTATATATATATATATATATATATATATAGGAGCCGGATCAGGTCCGGACGTCCGGATTTTAACAAAATCCGGACCTTTTTTTTTTTTTTGCTTTTTTTTTGAAACAACTAAAAAATAAAAAAAAAAATTATGGAACTGAAATTTTTCCATAATACAGTGTTTTGGGCGTGATTTGGATGCCTATACCAAAACATTTCTGTACAGTCTGGGCAGACTGTACATACATTGGTTGGTATAGGTATTAAAAACGCACCCAAAACACTGTATTATGGAAAAATTTCAGTTCCATAAAATTTTTTTTTTTGGTTGTTTCAAAAAAAGAAGCAAAAAAAAAAAAAATGGTCCGCATTTTAGATCCTGTCCGGACTCCCGGACAGGATCCATTCTGTATATATATATATATATATATATGTACATGATCAACCACCACAAAGCAACTCCATGGGGGATCAAAAATGTAAATAAAGCAGTAAATGCTATCAACTGCCACGAAGTAAACTCCAGGCAGGACTGAATAGTACCCCATGAATAGTACTTCAGGAATAGTAACCCAGTGAATAGTACTCCGGCATGAAAAAGTTAAAACTTATCAAGAATGCTCAGAATAATATTTCCATGAAAAGATACTGGATGAAGCAAAAATATCAAGGATATTCTACTAATTTCATGGAGTATAGAAGTTAAAATTTTAACAAAACGAGTATAGAATTTGAAATCTGAAACGAAATAATATTACTTACATACTACAGAGTATGGAAGAAAATATTATTTCAAGCGAATATTGAACAAAAATAATATCCCTTACCTTGAAAAGAAGATTATTCTAACTGGTATAGTGGGGATATTCTTGAAGAAAACTTTCACTATTTTCTATGCTCAAAACTTTCTAAAACTCGAAAGAAATACACTCAAAATTATAGAAGAAGAATTATCTGATTCTGGTGTGATTTTCAATTCAAACTTAAGCGCCTATTTATAGAAAAATTCTAGAACGTCATAGGAGACTAAATAATAAAATAATATATTTTTTTTTATTTTCCACGCACATTTTCTTGACCAAAACTCAGCCACCACTAGTGGGCCCCACCAAAATCAGCAACTTTCCACACCAACCAAAAAGTGAGGTCCACCATATTTTTAATAAAAATATTTATTTTCTAAAAATTCAATAATTCATAAAAAAATATCCCTTTTATCAGAAAAATACAAATTTTAAGTTCATTCCACAAGAAATCGAATTCTCTACAACTTTGCAGAATTTTTTTTTTCCAAATTCCAAATAAAAAATATCCGAATTTCAAAAACGGACAATTATCAACACCTCTTAAAATTCATAACAAATCATACGTTAATTTTTAACGGTTCAAAATTTGTGGACAAATACTCAACTTATATATGCATATCATATCCAAAAATCACAGCGATCCAACGGTCGGATTAAAATTATAACTCACGCAATAGAGCTTTAAGAACACCGATTTAATTTTTTTAATACCTCCAATCCGACAAAATAGTGATAAAACACATCAACATTAATTCCTTCATTTATAATCACATAAAATAAATATTTTTCTATCCATCATTTATGTCCACATAAAATAAATATTTTCTTATCATATAAATCAATAATTAATTATTCACAAATAATATTATAGAATCACAATAATGATAATCAGGCCATTCCCAGGAAAGAGGGGGCTTTCCGATAAGGATTTTTCCTTACTGGCGCGCAATTAGGTGACCAAACCTCTCCTTGACAGAACTTTCTAGACATTGTCAATAATGCTATCTAATAATATTATTCAAATAATATGAATTATTGATTTGATAATGGAAAATACTGTGCAATGACAATTATTGAAACAACAATAATATAAAATATCAACGCAACAATTATTGAATCAATACAATAAAATATTGAACAGTAATTACTGTAACAATTATTGCGTAGTGCCTTCTTACTTAAAAATTAATAATTCAAAAATATTTTGCAATACCGTGTGCTACTGTGCAACCCCGAGTATTATAATATTTTAACCACCGGGTATTTGTGAAACCCAAGATTTTATGAATAAAGAATTAATTTTCTCGAAATAATTTTTTATATTATGGTGTGAATTTGAGATAATATTATAGTTGTGGGTAGTATTTATAAATTTTGCAAAGTATGCAAGTTGTTATATTATATTCGATTGGTCAGGGAATATTCTTTGTGTCGAAAAATATTCGTACGACGGTACAATTAATGGTGGACCCCACAACGGAATTATTGTCGGATTGAGAAAACGACAAAAATATTTTATTGAAAATAACGGCGGAAGTTTTACCGTTGATACTGTTGAACTACTGGGTAGTAAAAGTACAGTAATACGCGTTGTTGCATAGTAGCACACGGTATTGATTATTGATATTTATGCGAGAAGTCGCTCAGTTTGATTCAATTATTGTCGATTAATAATATGAATTATTATAGCGATGATGACGTTTTGTATTATTCGTATTATTAACGTAATAAAACAGAAACATCTTTTTATATAAAAACAGAATACTTTATTAAAGTTATTCTATAAATAGAATATATTATATTTTATTATGCATAGTGTTGCATAGTGTTTTTCATAGTGTTTGCATAGTAAATTTTTTTTTATATAAATAGAATATATTATATTTTATTTAAAAGATTTTTCTTTAAATATGGACCGTAAGATTAAAGTAAATCAATCTGGACCGTTCATGGATTAGTTACTATGCATTCCATTTTCCTATAAATAGAAGCTCATTCCTTCATTATTTTCTTACGAATTCACTGAACTCTAGAGAAAGAAACTATAGAGAGATAGAAGAAAAGCTTTTTGCTACTTAACTTTTCTTTTCCTATATCCAGTTTCTTTTACGGTAAGGGGTGTTATTCTTTCTTATTCATGAAGAGAACTATTGTTATTCCATTTCTTATTATTCTGTTGGAATAACCTGTATACGTGGTCTACCCTATACTTGGTGACATTCTTCTATCATTCTGTTGGAACATCCTATCTGTGTGTTTTACACCGGACCTAGTTCCGTCTTTATTATTATTGTTAGGTTTGTAATATTCAAGAACGCAATCAAATTGCAAAAATTAGCGGAAACGTGTAAAATCAGAGTTTTAAAATTTTACAAACCATAAACCCGGATCACCCTTTATGCAAAATTATTAATTAAACGAAAAGATAAAGAATAAAATCATACCCTTGAAGATCGAGCTTCCTCAGGTACAAGTTCACCTCCAATCCTTTTCGCGTTCAACTTGAATCCACCGGGTTGGGTTCCTTCCTTTGATCAACGTTAGCCACCCAAGTGTTTGGCCTCTAGAGGTGATCCACCAAGGAAGAAGAAGAATTCAAGAAGATGGGTATTTGGCTCAAACCCTAATTTTCTATCTATATAGAAAAAGGGGTGTACTCTCCCAACTATTGGAATAACGTATATTTGATATCTGATATAAGACTCCTCTTATAAAGATATCAAGTAACCCTATTAAAATAAGGTATTATTTATTTAATTAAACTCCTTTAATTAAATGGGCTCCCTAATCTTATTAGGGATAATTAATTAAACTCCTTTAACTAATTTTCCCTCCTAATCCTATTAGGAATAAATGAGAGTACTTATATTAATTAATTTCCAAACTCTTTTAGGAATTAAATAATAATAATAGTAATAATAATAATAAGACTCCTCTTATTAATTTATATTTAATATTTCCAAAATATTAAATAATAAATATTAAGCTATTTAATTTATTCTATCACCATAGATTAAATTAAATATACTTAACTTATTATTACGATTATGCCATTAACTTCTTAAATAATTATTCTTCCTTTTATGGTGTGACCCTTTAGGTTCTCCATATTAAACCGGTTGTGAATAAATCAATTTGAACAATTCTAATCTTATTTAAATAAATAAATTAAACTAATAATTTATTTAAATAAATAATATTTATTCTACAATAGGGATAAGCCTCCCTAGCGATCAACGACTTTCCAGATAATATAGATTTCAACATTAATCATAAAAGAACCTTTGAGTAAATAGTTACCGTACAATTCAATCCTTCCACCATACAATGTCCCAATTAAATATAAGACATGGAATTTCTGTCAAGTCTTATTTTATTTAATTATATGTATTTCGACTCTTAAATGCACAACTCCAAATAATGCAAATTAGAAACTCCTTTCTAATTTCATTCTGCCTTGGCCAAGGACTACTGAGTTGTCATTTATCGAATCACATAGGACATTTCTCTTCTTTTACTAGAAGTGGTAGATTCTTTATTGATCATACATTATCTCCATGTACAACTTATTATACCCAAGCATACCCTTTGATATACCCTAAGGGTCTTAAGGAATAAGTCAAAGTATAACTCATCATACACAAGATACTATGATGATCTCAAGTCCAAGGATCACTTGTACTACTATCACTACAGGAATTCCTATTGACATGCAAGTAAAACTCCATTAGGTATTCCTTAGCGAGTCACGTTCAGTGAACTTATTCTCTAATAAGCACCTACATACTTGCTTTAGTGTCTCCACACAAATGATCATGAGATCAATCATCCTCATCCAATGAGCAAGCAACGTATGTACCAATCTATCCGGATTCACTAATCCCCAATTTAGTAATCCAACGATTGGGAACTATTTTAGTTTTAAGCTTTCTAAGAATTTAGATCTCATTAGAATGATCATCATCATTATTCTAAAAGCATTGCTTAAAACTATGGGTTTATCACATATTATAAAACAGCAACATGTAGATAATTAAAAGCCTTTAATAAATTAATACTTTTTATTAATAAATGAATAAGATTGTTTACAAAGTATATGCTTTATCATCAAACATGATTGGCTTGTGTGCATATTACTTTCAATCTCCCACTTGCACTAAAGCCAATCGTCATGGTATCTCATACTCTTCTTCTCTAAGTGACGATTATCCTGCTGTTGGATAAGCTTTAGTTAATGGATATGTAATATTGTTCTTGAGAGTTCACTATCTCTATAGTGATTTTCCATCTTTCAATGATTCTTATAATCAAATGAAAGTGCCACAACACATGTTTAGATCTAAGATGAGACTTAGGAACTATTCCTAGTTCTGTAATGAACTTTTCATCTAAACAATCAACTTGTAGCTTCATTTATAGCTATATACTTTGTCTTTATCACTAAACCAACAACTCTTTGCTGTTTGGAACCTTTCCAATTCACTGCACCACCGTTCAAGGTAACCCTTTACCTTAAAGTGGATTTTCTGTCGTCTTGGTCTGTCTGAAAAACTTGAGTCTGTTAAGCCCTCTAGTTTTAATTCAGACCCACCATGTATGATCACATCCTTAATGTCAGTTAATTACTTTAAGATGTTTTTCACTGTCTTACAGTGAACTTCTCCAGAATATGACTGATCAACATCAGGTCGCGTATATTTCATTGCATACATGATTGTCACTCATGCGATCTCTCTTTTAGGAGTCTATGGGGACTATTAAGAGAGATACACTCCATGACTCATCAACATGAGACATCCCATGGAGTTTGCCATGCTAAACGACTTTAGCATCAAATGAATATACATTCCTTGGGTTAAGTCGAGCTTTTCCCAAATCATTCATGGAGGAATGTTTAGACAACTTTATCTTTACTGATTCTAGCATTGGCATGTCATTCCGTATCCATAGTATATCAACATATAATACTAGGAATGTCACGACGCTCCCACTGACCCTTTTTGTACACACTAGGTTCATTCTTGTTTTTGATAAAATCAAACTCTTTTGATTATCATATCAAAATGAATGTTCCATTTTTGAGAAGATTGCTTCAATCCATTTCTCTGAGTATCTACAACTCTTACCTCATCGTATGTAACTGGATCATCATCTTCTATGATACGTACCTCATCATCATCATCCATGATGAATCCATACCTCCTAGGTATCTTCGGTACTATTCCAGATTTACGATTCGGTTGTGGTACAATAGGTCTATCTATAGGTTTCTCTTATTTGACTTGTAGTGTTTTGTGGTTCTTGAACTTTTCAAGATGTATTATCCTCCCACTAGCCCCTTTCAATGATAAACACCTTTATCTTAGAAGGCAGCATGTTTCGCAACAAACACCTTTTGCTAAGTAGGATTATAGAACATATGCCCTAAACTTACTTTAGGATGTCCCACAAATCTGTACTTGTCAAATTTTGTCCCAAGCTTATCCTTTGAAACCGTTTTCACATAAGTTGGACAACCCCTTATCTTAACATACTTAAGATTAGGAATCCTCCATATCCATAACTTTTATGGAGTCTTGGGGACGGATTTTGAGGTTACCTTTTCTGTAGATATGCAACCATTTCTAGGACATGATCCTAGAAGGATACTGAAATGTCGGTAAAATCATTATGGACCGTACCATGTCCAACAAAGTACGATTTTTCCTTTCAGATACACCAATCAATTATTGCGTATCAAGAGGCGTCCATTATGAGAAAACCATTTGAGATGATCTAGAAACTTATTGCACAAAAATTATTCCTTGATCTAATCAAAGAATCTTAATACTTTGTCAATTTGTTTTATTTCTGAATTCTTTGAACCTTTCAAATAATTCACACTTGTATTTCAACAAATACATACATTCAACTCTTTGAATGATCATCTCTTTTTCTTATACTAGTTTGTTCAATTTGCAAAATATATTTTTCACGTAAGTCAAGTATACAAAATCCATTAAGTAATATTCCAGTTCTATACAAAACATTATTATTATAAATAGAACAACAATTGTTCTTAATTATAATACCAAAGATTTCATTTTCCAACAATAAAATAGAAATAATGTTTCTAACAAGAACATGAATACAATAACAACTTATTGACTTAATAGATTTGCCCGTAGGCAATGCTAAACAATAAATTCCTATGGCTAATGCAGCAACATTTGCTTCATTTCCCACACATAAGATTACTTATCTTTGTTTAGCTTTCTACTTCTTCTTGGTCCCTTCATAAATCTATATTTATGATATCCAAAGTCGGTATCCAATACCCAAGTAGAACATTGACTTAAAGGAAAATTTATTTTAATCATGAACAAACTGTATTTGTAACCGAAACTTCACTAAGCTTCTTTGGTTAGCCCTGCAAGATGCTTCTCGCAGTTTCCTTCCAGTGTCCAGGCTTATTGCAGTGGAAGCAAACTCCTTTACTATCCGTATCAGATTTGTTCTTATTATCCTTTATTTTTGCCCTTTCTATTTACCTTCTTAGAATCGTTCTTCTTTTCAGAAGATCATTTGGCCCCTACCAGTAAGACTTGGTCTTTCTTGGTTGGAAAGTGACTCTCAACATTTTTCAACATGTTAAGCAAATCAGCGAGGCTGATATCTAGCTCGTTCATATGAAAAATTCACAACAATTGTGAAAGGAGTCCGGAAGTGAGTGCAAGATCAAATCTTGGCTCAACTCTCCATCCATGACAAAACCCGTTGTCCTAATTGATCAATCAAATTGATTATGTTAAGGACTTTTATCTGTACCGTAGTGTCATCGGTCATTCTAGATCGGAAGAGCTCCTTAGATATCTGATATCTATCAGTCCTACTTTCCTCACCATCAACTACTTGATGTGCAGGAATATAATAGGAGCATCCATAGTTTCATGCTGACGCTGAAGCTTGTTACTCATGGATACGAGCATGATGCATTGAGCAAACTGTGCATCATCTTGCCACTTTCTAAAAGTAGCAATCTCTTCCTCAGAGGCATTGTCTGCAACCTTTGTAGGGATAGGCGTATTAAGGACATAAGATAGCTTTTCAGCCGTGAGAACTATTCTCAATTACCTTAACCAATCCGTTTAATACGGTCCGGTTAAATTTAGCATCTAATATGCTACGCAGTGATAGTAATTTAGACATTGTAAAATTCTGTAAATGAATTTGTAATTAACAACATTTTAACATACATTCTTTTATTAATTACCAAAATAATTTAGGTCTTGTTTTAAATTGGTATCTCCCACTATTTTCTTCAAACTATATTACCCTCACTTATATAGTTCGGCAAAATCTAATTAAAGATTTGCTAGTGAGAATAAGGATCTCATTTCAAATGTATATAGCCTTGTGTGTGCACAACAAACTATATATAAATAAATAGGTAGACAACTCTTGTCAATTACATCAACTATGTAACTCCTTGTATTTTGCCTCTTAAATCATAATGGTCAAGTGTGTGCACATCCGAACTAAAACGATTTAAGTTAAGTCAGACCCAACATTTCCATATAAGTAAAGAGAAAACTACAGCCCTTGTGTGTGCACAACAAAGCAGTAATGTTCAATTCCTTATAAACATCATATGTAATAAAAACAACATCTTAAATATTTAATACTCGCCTTGTGTGTGCACAACAAACTCATATTAAATATTTAATACTCTATTGTTTTTATCATGCTAGAAGGCGACGTTCGATATTCCAAATATCTTTGAACGTTACAACTTAATATAAAATATTTGAGGGGTTTGTTATTAATTTGTCTCATCTTGTTTAGCGCGCATACACATATATATATAAAATACGCGTCATATTAATAAACATGCGAAGCATGTTTGCATAATATATAATATATATATAGTATAAGCATGCACATATAGAATACTATATTCTACCCGGATTGATTATGGACTTTTATTCTAGTTTGGTTCACTAGAGCCACCAAGTGAACCAAAAGGTCAAACCCTAGGGGTGCAAGAATTAATATTTAAATATAACTATTACATTTAAACCCGGGCTCCGTTACAAACGGGCCTTCACGCTCTCCTTGCTCCTTGATCTCCAATTCTTCAAAATTAATTCTAACTATTCCTATTACAAAACTATTTAAAATAAATAGAAACCTTGATCAGCAGTCAAGGGGAAGTACATAGGAGGGAGATAGAATTTACATTAAGAAAAATTAGAGAAGACGAGGTACGCAGACCCCATTTAATAAAACCCATACATTCATGCATCCAACTAAAATAAAATCCAATCACATTGGTCAATAGTCCATAATCAATCCCATTTATTATCATACACATCACCATATGCATCAATAAATAACATTCATCTTATGAATAATAAACATTTAATATATATATATTGATATCATTTAATGGGCAAAATTTAGTTAGTATAAAATCTAATTTTGAATCAAAATAAACTCCTTTATTTTAATCCAAATATAAATCAAAATAAAACTATTTATTTTAATTTATCCAATTTTGAATAAAATAAACTATTTTATTTTAATCAAAATCTTTAATCAAAATAAACTCCTTTATTTTAATTAATTATGGAATCCAATTCCATGTAAAAAAAACTTTTATTAAAGGAAACACGGATTCTCTTTCCTATTCACAAATAAACTCTTTTATTTTGAATAATATGAAATCTTATTTCATATCTAAATAAACTCCTTTATTTAAGGAAACATGGATTCTTTTCCTATTCACAAATAAACTCCTTTATTTTGAATAATATGAAATCCTATTTTATATCTAAATAAACTCCTTTATTTAAGAAAACATGAAATCCAATTTCAACTCCAATTAGTTAGCATGGAATCAAATTCCAACTCTAATTGGTTAGCATGGAATCCAATTTTAAAATTAAAATAAACTTTATATTTTAATATTAAAATAAACATTTTATTTTAAGATTAAAATAAACTTTTATTTTAATAATAAAATAATTAAAACATATTATATATATATATATATATATATATATATATATATATATATATATTACGGTAATACATATATATATTTTATATATAATATAAGTAACCAAACTTCCCTGTAGCTCCCACGTAAAGTTGGCCACGAATTTGAAACACAAAAAAAAAAATCCTGCATGACAACATGATTATGTTGTAACTAATATATATAATATACTCCCTCTGTCCCAAATTAACTGCTCAATTTTGACCATTTTAAGTCAAATTGACTTTTTTTAGAATTAATAATTAAGCATATATAAATATATTTCTAATATTATAAAAATTGGGATTAGTAATAAATTGTATATACTTTCTTTTGGTTATAATCTCTTCACCTATATTTTAACAAAAATAGTAAAAAGATTATTTTTAAAAATGGTCAATTTGACTTTAAAAAGTCAAAACTGAGCAATTAATTTAGGACGGAGGAAGTATCATATATCATATATATAATATAATATATATACTAATACATGAATCCTTACCTAACTTGACTCCATCAGCCACGCAAAAAGGAATCAAGATTACCGGAAAAAAAAAACACGGAAGTTTTTTTTTTTTTTTTTAAATAAATTTTATACAATAAAATTATGCCCAATTAAATTATTCTGAACACATATCAATATACATATCAAATTTGAACAATTAATAATTAGCATAAAGGTTTGACTCTGATGCCACTGTTAGGTTTGTAATATTCAAGAACGCAATCAAATTGCAAAAATTAGCGGAAACGTGTAAAATCAGAGTTTTAAAATTTTACAAACCATAAACCCGGATCACCCTTTATGCACAATTGTTAATTAAACGAAAAGATAAAGAATAAAATCATACCCTTGAAGATCGAGCTTCCTCAGGTACAAGTTCACCTCCAATCCTTTTCGCGTTCAACTTGAATCCATCGGGTTGGGTTCCTTCCTTTGATCAACGTTAGCCACCCAAGTGTTTGGCCTCTAGAGGTGATCCACCAAGGAAGAAGAAGAATTCAAGAAGATGGGTATTTGGCTCAAACCCTAGTTTTCTATCTCTATAGAAAAATGGGTGTACTCTCCCAACTATTGGAATAACGTATATTTGATATCTGATATAAGACTCCTCTTATAAAGATATCAAGTAACCCTATTAAAATAAGGTATTATTTATTTAATTAAACTCCTTTAATTAAATGGGCTCCCTAATCTTATTAGGGATAATTAATTAAACTCCTTTAACTAATTTTCCCTCCTAATCCTATTAGGAATAAATGAGAGTACTTATATTAATTAATTTCCAAACTCTTTTAGGAATTAAATAATAATAATAGTAATAATAATAATAAGACTCCTCTTATTAATTTATATTTAATATTTCCAAAATATTAAATAATAAATATTAAGCTATTTAATTTATTCTATCACCATAGATTAAATTAAATATACTTAACTTATTATTACGATTATGCCATTAACTTCTTAAATAATTATTCTTCCTTTTATGGTGTGACCCTTTAGGTTCTCCATATTAAACCGGTTGTGAATAAATCAATTTGAACAATTCTAATCTTATTTAAATAAATAAATTAAACTAATAATTTATTTAAATAAATAATATTTATTCTACAATAGGGATAAGCCTCCCTAGCGATCAACGACTTTCCAGATAATATAGATTTCAACATTAGTCATAAAAGAACCTTTGAGTAAATAGTTACCGTACAATTCAATCCTTCCACCATACAATGTCCCAATTAAATATAAGACATGGAATTTCTGTCAAGTCTTATTTTATTTAATTATATGTATTTCGACTCTTAAATGCACAACTCCAAATAATGCAAATTAGAAACTCCTTTCTAATTTCATTCTGCCTTGGCCAAGGACTACTGAGTTGTCATTTATCGAATCACATAGGACATTTCTCTTCTTTTACTAGAAGTGGTAGATTCTTTATTGATCATACATTATCTCCATGTACAACTTATTATACCCAAGCATACCCTTTGATATACCCTAAGGGTCTTAAGGAATAAGTCAAAGTATAACTCATCATACACAAGATACTATGATGATCTCAAGTCCAAGGATCACTTGTACTACTATCACTACAGGAATTCCTATTGACATGCAAGTAAAACTCCATTAGGTATTCCTTAGCGAGTCACGTTCAGTGAACTTATTCTCTAATAAGCACCTACATACTTGCTTTAGTGTCTCCACACAAATGATCATGAGATCAATCATCCTCATCCAATGAGCAAGCAACGTATGTACCAATCTATCCGGATTCACTAATCCCCAATTTAGTAATCCAACGATTGGGAACTATTTTAGTTTTAAGCTTTCTAAGAATTTAGATCTCATTAGAATGATCATCATCATTATTCTAAAAGCATTGCTTAAAACTATGGGTTTATCACATATTATAAAACAGCAACATGTAGATAATTAAAAGCCTTTAATAAATTAATACTTTTTATTAATAAATGAATAAGATTGTTTACAAAGTATATGCTTTATCATCAAACATGATTGGCTTGTCGTATAATGAAGTCAATTCCAGCTGGGATAATGATGCCAAAGGATGTCCCAGACAAGCCAAAGCCGGTAGTTTAAGAGAGAGCGTTTTTTTTCTCTCGTGATGAGGAACCTGAATAAAATTATCACGGGTAAGTTAATCATAAGCTCTTACGAAGTCTATACCGTGTTAGATACCGGTTCTACTCACTCTTTTATTTCACCTAGTTGTGTTCAATGTTTGTACTTAACTCCGGAGAAGTTAAACTTTGATTTATCTATTGAAACTCCATTGGGAGAAACCTTCGTTACCTCCACTATTTATAAATCTTATTTGATTCAAATCGACACTTTCACTTTACGTGTTGATCTTGTCTCTTTGAAAATACTTGCCTTTGATGCAATTTTAGGAAACGATTGGTTAACTACTCATCATGTTTTTCGTAAGGTTGTTAGCTTTCATATTCCTAACCAACCTATTATGCGAATTCAAGCAACCAAACCACTAAATTCAATCATTGTCGTATCAAGCCATAAGTAAAGAGCCCCGATCCTTTTGTTGATGACTTCCTTGTGTGGAATGCACCGAAGCCAGACTTTCTGTAGGCGACGTCGTGAATGACGATAACAAGTTGATAGGTATCATTGTGAGGTGCTATCTAGGTTAAGGGATAGAAGTCACAGTTGGTATCAATGTGACGTACTATCCAAGTCTTGGATGTGAGTAACAGTTTTGAATGATATTTTTATCATTAATAAATCTCTTGACGTATTCCTGAAGACTTCTTAGCCTACCCCAGAGCGTGAAATCGAATTTGGTATTGACACCAGTACAAAACCCATTTCTTTAACCCTCAAAATAATTTTTTCAACTAAAACAAAAGTAACATGCACCAAAGACGTTGACTCGAGCTGTTGAAGATTACGATCGTACTATTCAATATCATCGTGGAAGAGCAAACGTGGTAGCTGACGTGTTGAGTAGAAGATCGTATGCGTTTACAAGTGCGATGTTGTTAACACAAAGACTCATTTCATATAACTTGCAAATGATGAAGATAGAGTTAAAGACTCTAGGGACCCACGTGAAGATAACGAATATACGAGTAAAATTGACTTTAATCGATAAAGTTAAAGACGTTCAAGCTACATACTCGAATCTGATGAATGTGAAGAAGAAGGTTCAAGAGGGTGTTATTTTAGAAGTAAGAGTTGCTGAAGAGAGGAAATCTTAACCCTCGATTTAATTGGCCCATTTGAAATCCTCGGTTGAGTAGGAACTGTGGCTTATAGACTCGTTTTACCGCCAAATATATTGCGTGTTCATAACGTTTTTTTTTCGTATCGATGTTACGTAAATATGTGGACGACCCGAACCACATTATTAATTTAGAACCGGACGAGATAGCGGATGATTTAACGTTTGAAGATATACGTGTTACAATCTTGGATAAGAAGAATCGTATTCAACACTCAAAGGTTATATCTCAAGAGTTAGAATTTGAAGTGAAGTCAAGGTATCCTCACCTGTTCGGCATACCAGGTACGTACGTAAATTTCGAGGGCAAAATTCCATAAGGAGGGGAGATTGTGAAACCCCAGATTTTATGAATAAAGAATTAATTTTCTCGAAATAATTTTTTATATTATGGTGTGAATTTGAGATAATATTATAGTTGTGGGTAGTATTTATAAATTTTGCAAAGTATGCAAGTTGTTATATTATATTCGATTGGTCAGGGAATATTCTTTGTGTCGGAAAATATTCGTACGACGGTACAATTATTGGTGGACCCCACAACGGAATTATTGTCGGATTGAGAAAACGACAAAAATATTTTATTGAAAATAACGGCGGAAGTTTTACCGTTGATACTGTTGAACTACTGGGTAGTAAAAGTACAATAATACGCGTTGTTGCATAGTAGCACACGATATTGATTATTGATATTTATGTGAGAAGTCGCTCAGTTTGATTCAATTATTGTCGATTAATAATATGAATTATTATAGCGATGATGACGTTTTGTTTTATTCGTATTATTAACGTAATAAAACAGAAACATCTTTTTATATAAAACAGAATACTTTATTAAAGTTATTTTATAAATAGAATATATTATATTTTATTATGAATAGTGTTGCATAGTGTTTTGCATAGTGTTTCATAGTGTTTTGCATAGTGTTTGCATAGTAAAAATCTTTTTATATAAATAGAATATATTATATTTTATTTAAAAGATTTTTCTTTAAATATGGACTGTAAGATTAAAGTAAATCAATCTGGACCGTTCATGGATTAGTTACTATGCATTCCATTTTCCTATAAATAGAAGCTCATTCCTTCATTATTTTCTTAAGAATTCACTGAACTCTAAAGAAAGAAACTATAGAGAGATAGAAGAAAAGCTTTTTGCTACTTAACTTTTCTTTTCCTATATCCAGTTTCTGTTACGGTAATGGGTGTTATTCTTTCTTATTCATGAAGAGAATTATTGTTATTCCATTTCTTATTATTCTGTTGGAATAACCTGTATACGCGGTCTACCCTATACTTGGTGACATTCTTCTATCATTCCGTTGGAATATCCTGTCTGTGTGTTTTACACCGGACCTGGTTCCGTCTTTATTATTCTGTTGGAACATCCTGTCGGTGTAAATTTTGCCTGACCTGGTTCCGTTATTATTATTCTGTTGGAATAACCTGTCGGTGCGAAGTACCGCATGCATGGTGATTTCTTTTGTTATTCCATTCTTTATTATACTCAGTTGGTTAAAGTTTTGACTTCTATACTCCATGAAATTAGTAGAATATCCTTGATATTTGCGCTTCATCCAGTATCTTTTCATGGAAATATTCTTCTGATCATTCTTGAATTTTTCTCTACAAAGCAGTATCATGTGGACAATTTGGACATTAGTAGTTCTTGGACAAATTAATTCTTGAACTTATTTTATTGAATTCTTATATCATTGTCATCATCCTCATGTTTATGTTATGTTGAAAGTCATCTGTGGCCTGTAGTGCATAGATGGACTTGGTATGATTATGACCAGGGATTATTCGGTATAATCATGACCGTAATGTTATAAATGATGTGAAAATTAAAAGTCCTCATTGGCCTGTAGTGCATTGATGGACAGTTTTTGGTATAATTATGGCTATGGATTCTCTTCGGCCAAGGGAGCAAAGATGAATTGTTTTATGGCATGATCAGGACCGTTGATGAAAACACGATTATCTTTGGCCCGTAGTGCATGGATAATTCGTGGTCGTGATACTAAAGAATATCCTTGGCCTGTAGTGCAGGGATGATTTAATGATGTGGATTATTTATTGAGCTGAGTTTCAGCGATAAAAGTGATAAAAAAACTTTTTAAATCATAAAAGATAGTAGATTCTATTCTCTACTCAACTCTTTTAATGGATTGCTAGTTCCGCTGCAGTTAAACTTGATGTCTATTATATTTTATCAGTTTAACATTGTTGGAGGCTAATGATAATTTATTCTGCATTATCTTAGTCATAATATTTCTTACTGGGCTAGTTGAGCTCACCCTTTCTTTCACTGTTCTCTTCAGGAAATGAGAACATAGCAGGGACTAGTCGGTGAACGGAGTGACGGTCCAGAGGATAGCATTAGTAGTCCTCACTATTCTGAGAAATAGTGTATTAATAATTGTAATGAGAACTCTTTTTGAGTTTGTATAATCTCTAGTAGACAATAATTGTATTCAAACTCACAGTTATGTTTTGTCGTATTGTACACGACAGTTGTATTAGTAAGTTGTATTTGAATTATGTACCATGTATCTGACGACCCAAGATGGGTGATGTATACCTAATTTTGGGGGCGTCACAGTATTCTAACAGTTAACGATAAAATTTTCGCTGTTATTTTTATAAAAAGATATTTTTGTCGTTTTCTCAATCTGACAATAATTCTGTTGTGGGGTCCACCAATGATTGTGCCATCGTATGAATATTCCCTGATCAATCGAATATAATATAACAACTTGCATACTTTGTAAAATTTATAAATATTATCCACAACTATAACATTATATTAAATTTACTCCATAATATTCAAAAATGATATTTATAAAAAATTCATTTTTATTCATAAAAGTTGGGGTCTTACACTTGCACCATCTCCCCACCATAAAAGCACTTTTAAATCCTTCGATTAGCTTAAGAATGACCAGTACAAACCCCTAATTTGACAAAATTTAGAAACCCTAGCTTTTCTCTGTGCATGTGAGAGGTTTAAAGAAAGAGAAAGATAAAGAACGAAATGAGACTTAGCTAATCTGAATGATCTGTTTTGTCTTTTATGTTTTCTAGGGGAAATGAATTGTTTCGTTATAAAGGTTAATCCTTGCGAAATATTAATAGCTAGGCCATTGGTACTTAGGTGGTCATATGATCAAAGTTTCAAACTGGGGTTTCGAGTTTGAATCCATTGAGCGACATATTTTTGGGATAAAATTAAAAAATGCCCACGTCAGTTCGTACACGTGTGTGCCACGTAGTTAGGTCAACACATTATAATACTCAAAAACACCTAAAGTTCAGTGTCCACATTTATATTTTACCTCACTTTTCCTATATATATTATAATAATAATAATAATAATAATAATAATAATAATAATAGTAATAGTAAAATAAAATAAACAAGTTATAATTATATTAGTGCTTTATTAGACCAAGTCATTTTCTTACACTACGCTCCAACATAGACTTAGCTGGCTATGACCCACGTGTGCACAAATCCAACCAATGGCCCACCTTATTCAATTGAAGACTCCGTCACATTCTAGGTACTGTCTCCTCAATTTCCTAAATTACCCCTGCCACGTGGACACTCATGTCATTTCACATCCACATAATCTGCCAGCGTGGCCAATTATTAACCGCTACTTCTCACCTCTCTATGTACTCCCTCAATTTCCCACCGTAGGATCTCTACCAACGGTTCAGATACAAAGACAGCGATTCCTTAAACTGTGGGCCACAGACCAAGTACAATGAAAGGCGTGTCCAATCCGAGTTAAAAGAGTGTTTGGAGGTAAATTAGTTAATGCTAAAATCACTCTAAATGTTACATTAACTTTACTAATTTTGGTTAATCGATTCCGTTAATCTTGATTTTGACGAGCTATTCAATTTTCCAAAATAACATAGTACGCGGTCCAAGTTGGCCCATATAAATCCCTCTCTCTCCCCTTGTTATTTCAAAACATCCCATTTACCCATTTTCAATCCCTACACAGCTTACACTTGTTCGGTCATAATCTCATCTTTTTCAAGATTTTCTTGATTTTTTTTTGGTTTAAATTTTAAAACCCATTTTTTGGATTTGAGTTTTCCATTTGTCAGCTAAATTGGGGGGTTTTTTTGTTGAAAAGATTGTTCTTTTCTTGGCAAAAAATTTGAAGAAAAAGATCAAATTTTGTGTTCAATTTTCAGCTTTTTGCCCAGGATTCTTGAACCCCTATTGGATTCTTGTGTTTCTGGGTGTGTTAGGTATTGATTTCAAGTGGAGCTTGAAGGCTTTGTTTTTTCTTGTCCTGATTCTTGCACCTATTTGTGTTCTAGGGTATTCATTGGGGAAATCTTAATCTTCAAAAAAGCTTCATCTTTGAGCTCATTTGGGTTGTTTTGTATCTTGGTTCTCTCTCTTTTTTGTTTAATCTTTGGGGTTTTGTTTCTGGTTGATGTTAAAAAATGCCAGCAACAGATTTTCAAGGCTCGTCAGCATCTCACCCAAGCCGTTTATTTCTCCGATTACGCCGTGACCGGGTCCATTCAATGGATTCTACACATGATCCAGCAACAAGTCAAGAGCAAGAACTTGAAGCTTTTCATAAACATGTAGCTTCTCAATTTACTGATTTATCATCTGCTAATGCAGATGATATTCTCTCACTTTCATGGATTCAAAAGCTTCTCAATGTATTCCTTTCTTGCCAACAGGAATTCATGGCATTATTGTCTAGCAATAAAGGACATTTAAGCAAAGCTCCAATGGATAGATTGATTTCAGAGTTTTTCGAGAGGAGTGTCAAAGCTTTAGATGTTTGTAATGCAATTCGAGACGGTATTGAGCAGATAAGGCAATGGCAGAAGCAATTGGAGATTGTGTTGTGTGCATTGGACAATCAAAAAAGTCTTGGAGAAGGTCAATTTCGTCGTGCTAAGAAGGCATTGATTGATTTGGCAATTGAAATGCTTGATGAGAAAGAGTTTAATTCCGCTGTTGCGAATAGAAACCGGTCTTTTGGACGTAATAATGTGCATAAGGATTATAAGTCTTTGGGACATTATCGATCATTGTCATGGAGTGTTTCGAGGTCATGGTCAGCTGCTAGGCAGCTACAAGCAATTGGGAATAATTTGTTTGCTCCAAGGCCTAGTGAAGTTATGGCCACCAGTGGATTAGCTGTGGCTGTTTTTACCATGAATTTTGTGCTATATTTTGTAATGTGGGCTCTTGTAGCTGCGATTCCCTGTCAGGACCGAGGTCTACAGACTCCTTTTCATGTGAGTAGACAGTTTGTTTGGGCTGGTCCAATTCTGTCACTTCATGAAAGGATTTTGGAAGATTCAAAGAAGAGGGACCGAAGAATTGCTAGTGGATTGTTGAGGGAGATTCATGAGATTGAGAAATGTGTGCGTCATATGAATGAGCTGATCGATTTGGTTAAATTCCCCTTGAATGAGGAGAAGGAGGAAGAAGTGAGACAGAGAGTGAAGGAGGTAGGAGTAGTTTATGAATCAATAAAGGTAGGATTGAATCCAACCGAGCGGCAGGTCAGGGAAGTGTTTCAAAGGATTGTTCGGAGTAGAACTGAGGGTCTTAACTCTATGGGAATTGGGAAGAGCAGCACATCAACATGAGTAATTCAATCAGTATTTGAATTGCCTAAGAGCATTGAAAGTAGAACTCGAAAAATATGTTTATAGTTTTGATAGGTAGATACTCTTGGGAGGAAATGGAGAATTTCATGATATTGTGCCAAGCTATAAAAAGATTTAGGAGGTAATGATCTTGTAATTATCAGATATGGATTGGACTTTCGCGGTCCATGATGTTGTAGCCCAACTAATTTGGTACTAATAAATTATCAAATTTTATGATTAAATTGGCTTCTTCATTTTGTTGGTGTCTTTTTTCACTTCATCATCTGATTCATGGTGCATATATTGTGTATGTTTATTAAAGAATTTGTTTATTAAATTTAGTGGCATTACATTTTGGTTTTCTTGTGGAATGATATCTTGTTGAATAATATCATTGAGAAGAATGTGCTCTTTGGAATGTGCTTTCTCACTTTCAATGAGAAGAATTGTCCGATGGTGTTTACCTCATCTTGATCAGTATCTATAGCTTGCAGAAATTGCATATAGAGTTACCACAGTTAAATAGGAGGAATTTGCAGGAAAGTCACCACTAAGATGCCCTTTTAATGTTCCAATTTTAAACCTTTTGCTAATGTCAGCCTAAATACATCCATAAGAATTCCCCTACTGACTTCAAGAATTCTGACTTTTTCAAATAAGCTATTGGAAATGTATATACTAAAACATTCAAAAGTTGACTTCATTAAATTTTCGTTGGTATATGGTCAAAGATCTCATCAAATTTAAGAATTGAGAGGGGTATGTTTGACAATTATTCACTTGCATATGCTTATTCAACTTGTAGTGTTTTGACCCTCAGAATGTATAATAATACTTAAAAGATTTAAAATTTCCACTTTCAATAATGGAGGGGAATGTATAATAATACTTAAAAAGATTTAAAATTTCCACTTTCAATAATGGAGGGTGTTGGCTTCTAGTGTTTGGTCAAGCTCAAACTTTCTTGTTTGACACTTTACATTGTTTAGGTGCACTTTTTTTTCCTTCTTCCAAGTTTACTGTTAAATCAGTGTTTTTTATTTCTAAGGGTCAAAAGGTAAGAATTAAATTACTCCCTCGTCCCTAATTATTTGACGTTTTAGAGTTTTTCATTTGTCCTTAATTATTTGACGTTTGTTCAAATTTAAGAGAATTAATGATAATTTTTCCAAAATTACCCCTCATTACTCTACCTGTTTTTTGAAACTTTAAACTCTTTCTCTCTCCTTATCCCAACAAAACTCTTCTTATCCCAACAAAAAATTTAAGGGTATTATAGACAATTGAGTACTATATTTAATTTTTTTTCAATCATTATCTTAATTTTTTATGTCCACCTCTAAAACGTCAAATAAGGACGGACGGAGTATTACTCATGTCATCTTTGTTGGTCAATTTCCAGCAAAAGAAAAAAGACTAGTCTGAGGTGAACATTGCAAGGAAGATTTTTATTCATATTACGTGCATACATATGTGAGATTTTCATAACAAATGATTGTTAATGCATTCTTCGGATAAACACATTTATGATCGTTCATAAGAGAAGCTAGCATTCGAGATTTACAAAAGCTAAGGTGGCTGTTTGTTACGTACTGAATGATTGAATGGTTAAATCAGTTAACCATTTAGTGCGTTTGTTTTGAAAAAAAATCGTCTGAATAGCTGACCGATTCACAGAATTTGGACTAAATGATTTAATGTCATTTTTATGGCCAAATGGGCTGCTGAATGAAATATTTTTTTTACAATATTAAGTAATATTAAATAAATTTATAATAATTTTGAATTTTTTCAGAGGGTAAAATAATAAAAAATTATATTCAGATGTCAAACAATTTTTTTTCTATTTAATATTCAGTTTCATTCAGATTCAGAACCGTTTCATTCAGTTTTTATCAAATACCCCCCTAAGTATTATTTGAAGGATTGAAAAGTTTAAATCTCGACCACCCGCTTCTCAAATGGTCAGAAATGTGTTTGTTTGAATAGTGTTGGAGTAAACCATATATATATATATATATATATATATATATATATATATATGGGTCAGTTCTCCGACAAATAGGTCCGTTAACAAATCAACTATAGTGATGGATTTTTGATCTTTGACGACAGTATGTACTGTCGAAATAACCATAATCGGACTATTGACGACAGTATGTACTGTCATATGTGTGTGTTTACTCTGTCTATAAAGTGTATTCTCGTATGTGTGTTACTGTATATGTTGACTAATGAAGGAAGATTTTACTCATTTGTCATATATGTGTGTTACTGTATATGTTACAAGAGGGAATAAAAGGTATGTCAGATCATACTTAAATAGAAAACTGAATATGTTGACTAATATTTTTTTTTGATACATTTAATTCATTACAACCATGAGGGAGGGGAGATTTGACTACTAATTAATTGAATTCAAATGAATATATCTGGAGTTTGTTGACTGAGTTGTTTGTTTCTTTTAATTAAAGTTTGGTTGCCAACTTGCCACATGAACGTGCTAAAGGGGTTGCCTCAAATGTTTCTAGATGCTTTAGAATCAGTGATGGAATCAGAATATTTTTAGAACGGAATCAAAATACATCAGTTAAAAAAATTATTTATTGATGTTTGGAATGCTTCTTTTGACTGTACGATTAAAAGGAGGTAACTGTATTCTGCGACTCTGCATAATTTAAAAATGTCTCAAAATTTTGATCAATATCAAAATTTATGTAGAAATAATTTTTTTTTATTTCAACACGATCCACAAATCTTTGTCACTCTAGCTATTGTGGGATAATAGTAGCTGATTTCGTGTCCCCGCCTCCAGACCTCCCTCTTTTTATTGTGAGATAATACCACCAGCCTTAGTGTTTGAGAGTCTGCTCTGATATCGTATGAAACAACTCGGGTCAAATCTCGAGTCCGGAATAAATTTCGGGTCAAATTTCGAGTCCGGAATAAATTTCGGGTCAAATTTCGAGTCCGGAACAAATCTCGGGTCAAATCTCAATTTCGAATCGAATCAAATCCATCCAAATAAAGCCTTAAACCACTGACTCAATAGTATTTTTTGGGTCATCTTAGTCCACCACAGACTCATCCAAAAGGTCATGACTTGAAGATCTATTAGTAGTAACTTAATTAGTTATATATAGATAAATTTTTTTCATATCTTTCAATGTGAAACTAGGACGTTACAATAAATGCAGTGACCCTCCTTGCAAAACTTGTTTCTTGTTTCTTGTCCACTGTCATTTAAATGCTTTAATTGCTAAAAGGTTTTTGCTGATTAGAATTGAGTTATATACCCCATATGAACTGGTCTTTATCAATTATTAGATTCCAAATTCATATAAATGAGAAAGTGACTTGAAATGAAGAAAGAGAAGCCAAGGGTTGGAGATTTTGTGATGTAGTGCAATCAAACACGAGCCATGAAATGAAGCCTCTTCCATACAACAACTCAAGCTGTAAGGTTGGCAAATCATAAATGGGGAAAGCTACCCTTCAACCTCTTGAGGTTGGACCCAATTTTAATTAATTTTTATTTATTTATTGAGTATTATAATTATACTTTTTATTAATTTCTTGTAGATTTGGGATTTACCAGTCATGCAACACAATAGGTTTATGGCTAATTTGTAAACCATTTATGTTGTAATTATGTGCAGTCTCCTAGTTCCATTCTTGCACAATGAACTTGGAGATAGTAACTACAAATCATTACTGAGAAAGGAAGAAGTGCTAAGCTCCTACAATATTGATTTTGACGGAAACCAAAAAGATTTACCCTTGTCATTTGATTTTAAAAGAGAATGATCATGAAAATAACTGCAATGAGTAATACTCCCTCCTCTCCTAATTAAAAATGCATTTTCTTTTTAAGTTCATTTTAAAATTAGAGTGACACTTTTAGTTTGAGATTATAATGTCTTAAAATTTTAACATGTCATTACTTTTATTTAAATGAGTAAAATACTATAACGCCATTAGCGTTACATTTCAAATATTAAGGGTATGTTTGGGGGAATTTTTTTTCTTAAGAATAGATGCACTCTCTAAACACATGATTCAAAGTTTTTTGAGAAAAATATCTGGTCCCTCAATATCATGATCGGCTCTACTCGGCCATTTTATCAATATATCTCTAATTTTGAATTGAAGTGAGTATTGTTGTATGACTTAAAAAAGTGGGATTATCATTTGTTATTTGGGAAAAAGCATTTTTACCACATTGTGGTTGTCGTGTTTTAAGCAATTAATCACTGTGCTTTAAAAATATTCAATTGGCCAACTGTGGTTTTTAAAAATATACAATCAAGCCATTCTGTCCAATTTGACTAACAGACGTCTAAAAATATCCTACGTGACTTTTTGAAAAAAAAAATATTACGTGTATTTGCTGACTGGGCGGGAGGAAGCTTGGTTATCCTACGTGGCTTTTTTCTTTTTCTTTTATCTCTTTTCCAAATAATACAAACAATATATCAAAATTTTTGTATCAATGAGATCTATTACAACATTATATTAATTTCTACAAAAATAAAAAATAAAAAATCAGTAATTACGTGGCAAAAGATAATTAAAATAATAATAAAATTAAAATAAATATTTAAATTCATTTTCTTTATATGTATTCTTTTCATTATCTCTTTTTCTTTCTTTTAATAATTATTTTTATTTTAAAAATTATTACTAATATATATTTTAATGATATAAAAAAGGTAAGTACATAATTAACATAAAATAGAAAATTTGATAAAATTAGCAAAAATTAGTTAAACAAATGACATAAAAATTAAAATTAATTATAAAATCAAAACCTCATTATTTTTTTAATATTTTTTTCTTTTCCTTTATCTCTTTTCCTTTCTTTTAATTATTTTAATTCTAAATAATACAAATAATCAAAATACCAAATCCTCTGTCTCATCATCCTCTGTCTCCTCCAACAAGATCCCAAATTCCCCAAATACCAAATCCCTCATTCAAATCCCCAAATCCAATTACCTACAAATCATAATCTCGTCGTCCCTCTCACGTCGACACGCTCACGATGTCATATTCGCGATATTAACCTCAAAAACAAAATCAAATTCCAGTGGGGATTATGGGTAGGCAAACTCCTTATTTATTAAATTTAGCTATGATTTTATAATCAATAACTTGTTTTATATGAATTTAAGTACTGTGGATATCAATTTTGGGTAGCCTGTAGCCACTGGCAAAACTTAAAAGTTTCAGTGGCTTTGAATAATTTTTGGTGTTGTAGAGATGAAGTACAAGGGAAGCGAGAGAAGATGGAAGAAGGCTTGGGTTCGTTGAAGAGAGGGAAGGAGCCTTGGGAGTGGAGGATTTTAGAGTGCCGCCATTGTTGAAGGAGGAGAGAGAAAATTAGGGCAAGGAAGGAGTGTGCAACCAATAATTATTTATTTTTATTTTTAAAATTAATTATTTTATTTTAAAATTAATTAATTATTTTAAAATTAATATTTTATTTTTATTTTTAAAATTATCACCATGGTCGCCTCGAAAAAAATGGGGGGATGATTGAATCCATGGGAGATAATATTTTGATTATTTATATTATTTAGAATTAAAATAATTAAAAAAAAGGAAAAGAGATAAAGGAAAAGAAATAATTATAAAAAAATAACGAGGTTTTGATTGTATAATTAATTTTATTTTTATGTCATTTGTTTAATTAATTTTTGCTAATTGAATCAAGTTTTCTATTTTATGTTAATTATGTACTTACCTTTTTTATATCATTAAAATATATATTAGTATTAATTTTTAAAATAAAAATAATTATTAAAAGAAAGGAAAAGAGATAAGGAAAAGAATACAAATAAAGAAAATGAATTAAATATTTATTTTAATTTTATTATTATTTTTATTATTTTTGCCACGTAATTAATGATTTTTTATTTTTAATTTTTGTAGAAATTAATATAATGTTGTAATAGATTTCATTGATACAAAATTTTTGATATATTGTTTGTATTATTTGAAAAAGAGATAAAATGAAAAGAAAAAAGTCACTTAGGATAACCAAGCTTCCTCCCGCTCAGTCAGCAAATACACATAATATTTTTTTTTTTTTTCAAAAAGTCACGTAAGATATTTTTAGACGTTTGTTAGTCAAATTGGACGGAATGACTTAATTGTACATTTTTAAAAACTACAGTGGGTCAATTGAATATTTTTAAAGCACAATAACTAATTGCTTAAAACATGACAACCACACTGGGATAAATGTGTTTATTCCCTTGTTATTTTCATAAAAAAAAACCCACTAGCTAGTCTAGCTTCTTACTTCAATAGTTTTGTGCTTTCATTGTAATTTGGTGAAAGTTAAGGATAAAATTGCAATTGCACAATAATCATTTATGCAACAACCACCTTATTAATGATCAATAAATATCAAAAGTCCTGGACTGCAGAATGCAGATAAAGAAGTGCCAAATTCTGCTGGCCATATGGTCCTTCTTTCTGCAAAAAACACACAGTAAAATAAATGATATATTAATATCATTAATATTCCTAATAGTCATATATATTGAAATAGCATTGTTGCAGGTATATATACTTGACTCCAAGCTTAGCAATGTTAGGGTGGGTAATTCAATTAGTATTTGTATTGTCTCTGAGCATTGAAGAACTCAAAGAATTTCATGATATTGTGCCAAGAGATAAAAAGATTTAGGAGGTAAATTAAAGTTCTTGTAATTATCATATATGTGGATTGGACTTTCACAGTCCATGATGTTGTTGCCTGACTTATTTGGTACTGCGCTATATAATCAAAATTTCTAAGTAAATTGCACATATAATAGGAGGAATTCGCAGGAAATTCAAAACTAGAAACCCTTTAGTACTTGTTGTCAGCTTAAATTCATCTTAGTCTTTTTTCTTGTCGCATCTACGGTGGGCAGATATACTTCTTCTCCCCTTTTGTTCTTTTGTCTTATTTCAATCACCATTAATAAGGAATAGATTAGGACAAGACAAATCTGTAAGAATTTCCTAACTAACTTCAAGAATTCTGAGTTTTTCAAATAAGCTACTCATTGGAAATGTTTGTGTTAGGGCATTTGAAAAGTGGCTTCATTAATTTTTCCTTGGTATTTGGTCAAATATCTAATCTTCAAAAGGGGTGTGTTTGAGTGTGATTGATGCACGAGGATCCGAGGCTGAAGATGCCGAACTATCGGATAGCACATTGATGACCTTGGATTACCATGAGTTAGAAGATTGTCACAGGCGTGACGATCATTAAGGTCTTCAGGATCCGGAGCTCGATTTCTCGGTTTCTCGGTTTCAGATGACGTCATAACTTCAGTCGTAGCATCATTTCTTCGGGTGTGTGGCGAACTTGCTCGGAAAGGACGCCATCACTTCGGGAAGTTGACAGATTAATTTTATTATTATTACCATATAATTCTTTTGTGGAAAAGGAGTTTTTATTTGAACAACTTGAACAGAAAATTTTGTTAGCTATATGAACCCGACTTGTGGGTTGAGTTGGACATAACTTTGATTTTGATAAAATATAATTTACACATTAGAGAGATTTCTCTGTGTTTTTGGTGAACCTCTTGTTCCTTTGCCTGCGAATTTATTTGCTTACCTAATGTTGATCGATTTCGCAATTAATGAATACGTGCAAGTATACACGGTCAACAAGTAATAAAGTGAAAGTAGAGTATCGTTCCCACGAGGAATTATTTAATAAAAATATCCAAGTACTAACTCTTAACCAAATCAATTTTATTTAAACAATTGAAAAGTGGGATTTTTTTAATTAAGAAAACTAAATTAACTAATTAAACTGAATTGCTTTATAAATGAATTCAAATAAATAAAGATTAAGACTTCAATGTCCCCAATTATGAATTATAAATCAATTATTCAATTATCTCAATTATTATGCCTATTGAATTGTTAACAAGAATTCTCAAAGGCCAAAAGTCTTTTTCCAAGTGATCAAATGACTTCTATTTAATCCAGATTAATCTTGCTATATTACTATGCAAAACAATTGAATTAAACTCCTTCAATTCCAATTCCTTATGTGTTACATGCGGTGAACAATATTTCCATTCAATTCACGAACCTAATTATCCGCCATGCAAATAACTAAGTCACATGTTATCATGCCCAGTTTTAACCCTATATCTCCTCTTTCAATTCCTTCTAGAGTAACAAGGTAATTACTGATCAAATAATTAATCAATAAGCATAAGACAAGATAAACAATTCACTTTGACACAAATAATTGAAATAAATTGAATAACTAATTTATAGACATAAAAGGTTCAATTGAAATCTTAATGAAAGAATTAGTTCATTGTCATTGAATTAAAATCAAGAATCCACAACTGAATAGACATTAAAAGATAAAAGTATGATAAGAGAAGAGAATAGAATCCGTTGTCAGCAAATCTGATGCTCCCTTCTTGCTCTTGCTCTTGATCTCCAGTGTTCTTCAAGTTGCTTCAATCTCCAAAACTAATAAGAACTAGGGTTTATGTTCTAATCTAATGGAGTGTATCTCTAATCTAATCTATGTAATCTCACTTATTTTATGCCTTACATCATGTATTTATAGGTTACAAGTCCAATTTGGAGTCAAAAAAGTGTCAAAATTCGCCCCAAAACGCGTCCAAGCCTCACTAAACCCTTCCCCAGCGCCCCGACGCTGGGCATGGCGCTGTAACACTGCTCCCTAGCGCGTCGGCGCTGGAAATAGGCTTGGTTTGGGCGCCCTGGCGCTGGGGCCTTTTTTGGAAATTTTCTACTCCGACGTCCTTTGGGAAAATGACCATAACTTCTTCGTTTGAACTCCGATTTCGATGATTCAAGATGTTTCGGAAAGAGGAGAAGTAGATATACAACTTTCATTCTTTAAGGTTTTCAAAATAAGGTACGTAGAAATACTCAAATTGGCTCTGAAGTGACTATTATGTAAATGGCAAGTCGAAAACGCAAATTTAGGAACCCCAAACGTCGATCCAAGTAACTTTTGTCCCAATTCCTACAAAACAACGTAAAACATGCATGAATAGACATAAACACTTAAAATCAACCAAAAGATTAAGCTCAAACGCACTCAATTCATGTGTATAAATCTCACTCATCAAATATCTCCAAACTTAAACCTTTGCTTGTCCTCAAGCAAAAACACGAAAGAACTAAATATAAACGAACTAACTCAACTACATGAATGCATATGCATGATCTACTTGCTAATATACCTACGAACCCAGTAATAAACCAGTATGATATATAGCAACATGCCTCAAAGATACCATTGGTACTCAAACAATATATCCAATCAAGTCAAAATCCATAACTCTAACCAATTAGTCAATCCAACCCAGTCATCACCCATGTTGTGTGTGTGTGTGCTTGTTAACCATTCTAACCAACCACAGTTCAAGATAATTGTTAGGTTTGTAATATTCATGAACGCAATCAAATTGCAAAAATATGCGGAAGCGTGTAAAAATCAGAGTTTAAAATTTTTACAAACCATAAACCCGGATCACCCTTTATGCACAATTATTAATTAAACGAAAAAGAAAGAATAAGAACCATACCCTTGAAGATCCGAGCTTCCTCAGGTACAAGTTCACCTCCAATCCTTTTCGCGTTCAACTTGAATCCACCGGGTTTGGTTCCTTCCTTTGATCAACGTTAGCCACCCAAGTGTTTGGCCTCCAGAGGTGATCCACCAAGAAAGAATAGAGATTCAAGAAGATGGGTATTTGGCTAAACCCTAGTTTTTTCTATCTCTCATAGAAAAGGGGTGTACTCTCCCAACTATTGGAATTACGTATTCTATCAATACGTCAATAACCTTTTCACCCATAATAAGACTCCTCTTATTTATAGATGTAGGCAACTCTCCTAAACAATTAAGGAATTGGGTTTTATTTAATTAATTAAATTCTTTTAATTAATTAAGCTCCCTAATTTTATTAGGAATAATTAATTAAACTCTTTTAATTAATTTGCCTCCTAATCCTATTAGGATATTTGAGAGTACTTTTATTAATTAATTCTTAAACTCCTTTAGGAATTAAATAATAATAATAGTAATAATAATAATAAGACTCCTCTTATTAATTTATATTTAATATTTCTAAAATATTAAATAATAAATATTAAGCTATTTAATTTATTCTATCACCATAGATTAAATTAAATATACTTAACTTATTATTACGATTATGCCATTAACTTCTTAAATAATTATTCTTCCTTTTATGATGTGACCCTTTAGGTTCTCCATATTAAACCGATTGTGAATAAATCAATTAGAACAATTCTAATCTTATTTAAATAAATAAATTAAACTAATAATTTATTTAAATAAATAATATTTATTCTACAATAGGGATAAGCCTCCCTAACGATCAACGACTTTCCAGATAATATAGATTTCAACATTAATCATAAAAGAACCTTTGAGTAAATAGTTACCGTACAATTCAATCCTTCCACCATACAATGTCCCAATTAAATATAAGACATGGAATTTCTGTCAAGTCTTATTTTATTTAATTATATGTATTTCAACTCTTAAATGCGCAACTACAAATAATGCAAATTAGAAACTCCTTTCTAATTTCATTCTGCCTTGGCCAAGGACTACTGAGTTGTCATTTATCGAATCACATAGGACATTTCTCTTCTTTTACTAGAAGTGGTAGATTCTTTCTTGATCATACATTATTTCCATGTACAACTTATTATACCCAAGCATACCCTTTGATATACCCTAAGGGTCTTAAAGAATAAGTCAAAGTATAACTCATCATACACAAGATACTATGATGATCTCAAGTCCAAGGATTACTTGTTCTACTATCACTACAGGAATTCCTATTGACATGCAAGTAAAACTCCATTAGGTATTCCTTAGCGAGTCACGTTCAGTGAACTTATTCTCTAATAAGCACCTACATACTTGCTTTAGTGTCTCCACACAAATGATCATGAGATCAATCATCCTCATCCAATGAGCAAGCAACGTATGTACCAATCTATCCGGATTCACTAATCCCCAATTTAGTAATCCAACGATTGGGAACTATTTTAGTTTTAAGCTTTCTAAGAATTTAGATCTTATTAGAATGATCATCATCATTATTCTAAAAGCATTGCTTAAAACTATGGGTTTATCACATATTATAAAACAGCATCATGTAGATAATTAAAAGCCTTTAATAAATTAATACATTTTATTAATAAATGAATAAGATTGTTACAAAGTATATGCTTTATCATCAAACATGATTGGCTTGTGTGCATATTACTTTCAATCTCCCACTTGCACTAAAGCCAATCGTCATGGTATCTCATACTCTTCTTCTCTAAGTGACGATTATCCTGCTGTTGGATAAGCTTTAGTTAATGGATATGTAATGTTGTTCTTGAGAGTCCACTATCTCTATAGTGATTTCTCATCTTTCAATGATTCCTATAATCAAATGAAAGTGCCACAACACATGTTTGGATCCAAGATGAGACTTAGGAACAATTCCTAGTTCTGTAATGAACTTTTAATCCAATCAATCAACTTGCAGTTTCATTCACAACTATATACTTTGTCTTTATCACTAAACCAGCAACTCTTTGCTGTTTGGAACCTTTTCAATTCACTGCACCACCGTTCAAGGTAACCCTTTACCTTAAAGTGGATTTTCTGTCGTCTTGGTCTGTCTGAAAAAAAACTTGTGTCTGTTAAGCCCTCTAGTTTTAATTCAGACCCACCATGTATGATCACATCCTTAGTGCCATTAAGATGTTTTTCACTGTCTCACAGTGAACTTCTCCAGAATATGACTGATCAACATCAGGTCGCGTATATTTCATTGCATACATGATTGTCACTCATGCGATCTCTCTTTTAGGAGTCTATGGGGACTATTAAGAGAGATATACTCCATGACTCATCAACATGAGACATCCCATGGAGTTTGCCATGCTAAACGACTTTAGCATCAAATGAATATACGTTCCTTGGGTTAAGTCGAGCATCCTTTTAAATCTATCTATATAGATTTGCATCCCCAATTAAGATACTCTTCCCAAATCATTCGTGAAGGAATGTTTAGACAACTTTATCTTTATTGATTTTAGCATTGGCATGTCATTCCTTATCCGTATTATATCAACATATAATACCAGAAATGTCACGACGCTCCCACTGACCCTTTTGTACACACTAGGTTCATTCTTATTTTTGATAAAATCAAACTCTTTTGATTCTTTCATCAAAATGAATGTTCCATTTTTGAGAGTGTCTACAACTCTTACCTCATCGTATGTAACTGGATCATCATCTTCTATGATACGTACCTCATCATCATCATCCATGATGAATCCATACCTCCTAGGTATCTTCGGTACTATTCCAGATTTACGATTCGGTTGTGGTACAATAGGTCTATCTATAGGTTCCTCTTATTTGACTTGTAGTGTTTTGTGGTTCTTGAACTTTTCAAGATGTATTATCCTCTCACTAGCCCCTTCAATAAACACCTTTATCTTAGAAGGCAACATGTTTCGCAACAAACACCTTTTGCTAAGTAGGATTATAGAACATATGCCCTAAACTTACTTTAGGATGTCCCACAAATCTATACTTGTCAAATTTTGTCCCAAGCTTATCCTTTGAAACCGTTTCACATAAGTTGGACAACCCCTTATCTTAACATACTTAAGATTAGGAATCCTCCCTATCCATAACTTTTATGGAGTCTTGGGGCCGGATTTTGAGGTTACCTTTTCTGTAGATATGCAGCCATTTCTAGGACATTATCGTAGAAGGATACTGAAATGTCGGTAAAATCATTATGGACCGCACCATGTCCAACAAGGTACGATTTTTCATTTAGATACATCAATCAATTATTGTGTATCAGGAGGTGTCCATTATGAGAAAACCATTTAAGATGATCTAGAAACTTATTACACAAGTATTTATTCCTTGATCTAATCAAAGAATATTAATACTTTGTCAATTTGTTTTACTTCTGAATTCTTTGAACCTTTCAAATAATTCACACTTGTATTTCAGCAAATACATACATTCAACTCTTTGAATGATCATCTCCTTTTCTAATACTAGTTTGTTCAATTTGCAAAATTATTTTTTACGTAAGTCAAGTATATAAAATCCATTAAGTAATATTCAAGTTCTATATAAAACATTATTATTATAAATAGAACAACAATTGTTCTTAAATATAATATCATAGATTTTATTGTCTAACAATAAAATGGAAATAATGTTTCCAACAAGTACTGGAATACAATAACAACTTATTGACTTAATAGACTTGCCCGTAGGCATTGCTAAACTATAAGTTCATTTGGCTAATGCAGCAACCTTTGCTTCATTTCCCACACATAGGTTTACTTATATTTGTTTAGCTTTCTACTTCTACTTGGTCCCTTCATAAATCTATATTTATGATAACCAAATCCGGTATCAAATACCCAAGTAGAACCTTGACTTAAAGAAAAATTTATTTCAATCATGAACAAATTTGTATTTATAACCGAAACTTCACTAAGCTTCTTTGGTTAACCTCTGCAAGATGCTTCTCGCAGTTTCTTTCCAGTGTCCAGGCTTATTGCAGTGGAAGAAAACTCCTTTGCTATCCGTATCAGTTTTGTTCTTATTATCCTTTGTTTACGCCTTTCTTTTTACCTTCTTAGAATCGTTCTTCTTTTCAGAAGATCTTTTGACCCCTACCAGTAAGACTTGGTCTTTCTTTGTTGGAGAGTGACTCTCAATATTTTTCAACATGTTAAGCAAATCAGCGAGGCTGATATCTAGCTTGTTCATATGAAAAATTCACAACAATTGTGAAATGAGTCCGGGAGTTAGTGCAAGATCAAATCTTGGCTCAACTCTCCATCCATGATAAAACCCGTTGTCCTAATTGATCAATCAAATTGATTATGTTAAGGACTTTTATCTGTACCGTAGTGTCATCGGTCATTCTAGATCGGAAGAGCTCCTTAGATATCTGATATCTATCAGTCCTACTTTCCTCACCATCAACTACTTGATGTGCAGGAATATAATAGGAGCATCCATAGTTTCATGCTGATGCTGAAGCTCGTTACTCATGGATGCGAGCATGATGCATTGAGCCAACTATGCATCATCTAGCCACTTTCTAAAAGCAGCAATATCTTCCTCAGAGGCATTGTCTGCAACCATTGCAGGGATAGGCGTATTAAGGACATAAGATAGCTTTTCAGCCGTGAGAACTATTATCAATTACCTTAACCAATCCGTTTAATTCGGTCAGGTTAATTTAGCATCTAATATGCTACGCAGTGATAGTAATTTAGACATTATAAAATTCTATAAATGAATTTGTAATTAACAACATTTTAACATACATTCTTTTATTAATTACCAAAATAATTTAGGTCTTGTTTTAAATTGGTATCTCCCACTATTTTCTTCAAACTATATTACCCTCAATATATAGTTTGGCAATATCTAATTAAAGATATGCTAGTGAGAATAAGAATCCCATTTCAAATGTATATAGCCTTGTGTGTGCACAACAAACTATATATAAATAAATAGGTAGACAACTCTTATCAATTACATCAACTATGTAACTCCTTGTATTTTGCCTCTTAAATCATAATGGTCAAGTGTGTGCACATCCGAACTAAAATGATTTAAGTTAAGTCAGACCCAACATTTCCATATAAGTGAAGAGAAAACTACAGCCCTTGTGTGTGCACAACAAAGCAGTAATGTTCAATTCCTTATAAACATCATATGTAATTAAAACAACATCTTAAATATTTAATACTCGCCTTGTGTGTGCACAACAAACTCATATTAAATATTCAATACTCTATTGTTTCTATCATGCTAGAAGGCGACGTTCGATATTTCAAATATCTTTGAACGTTACAACTTAATATAAAATATTTGAGGGGTTTGTAATTAATTGTCTCATCTTATTTAGCGCGCATGCACATATATATATAAAATACGCGTCATATTAATGAACATGCGAAGCATGTTTGCATAATATATAATATATATATATAGTATAAGCATGCACATATAGAATACTATATTCTACCTGGATTGATTATGGACTTTTATTCTAGTTTGGTTCACTAGAGCCACCAAGTGAACCAAAAGGTCAAACCCTAGGGGTGCAAGAATTAATATTTAAATATAACTATTACATTTAAATCCGGACTCCATTACAAACAGGTCTTCAAGTGCTCCTTGCTCCTTGATCTCCAATTCTTCAAAATTAATTCTAACTATTCCTATTACAAAACTATTTAAAAATAAATAGAAACCTTGATCAGCAGTCAAGGGGAAGTACATAGGAGGGAGTTAGAATTTCCATTAAGAAAAATTAGAGAAGACGAGGTACGCAGACCCTATTTAATAAAATCCATACATTCATGCATCCAACTAAAATAAAATCCAATCACATTGGTCAATAATCCATAATTAATCCCATTTATTATCATACACATCACCATATGTATCAATAAATAACATTCATCTCATGAATAATAAACATTTAATATATATATTGATATCATTTAATGGGCAAATTTAGTTAGTATAAAATCTAATTTTTGAATCAAAATAAACTCCTTTATTTTAATCCAAATTTAAATCAAAATAAAACTATTTTATTTTAATTTATCAAATTTTGAATAAAATAAACTATTTTATTTTAATCAAAATCTTTAATCAAAATAAACTCCTTTATTTTAATTAATTATGGAATCCAATTCCATGTCAAAATAAACTCTTTTATTTTGAGTAATATGAAATCTTATTTCATATCTTAAATAAACTCTTTTATTTTAGGGAAACACGGATTTTCTTTCATATTCAAAAATAAACTCTTTTATTTTGAATAATATGAAATCTTATTTCATATTTAAATAAACTCCTTTATTTAAGGAAATTAAGATTCTCTTTCCTATTCACAAATAAACTCTTTTATTTTGAATAATATGAAATCTTATTTCATATCTAAATAAACTCCTTTATTTAAAAAAACATGGAATCCAATTTCAACTCCAATTAGTTATCATGGAATCCAATTCCAACTCTAATTAGTTAGCATGAAATTCTAATTTTAAAATTAAAATAAAACTTTTATTTTAAGATTAAAATAAATTTTTATTTTAATAATAAAATTATTAAGAATAATATTATATATATATAATATATATATTACGGTATATACATAATATATATATAATATACTTATTCTTGAATCCGTGAATTCAAGCTGCAGGCTAAAACTAATCATGGAAACTGCAGGCGAAAACCAATTAACAGGTAACTAACATATCACCTGGCCACGCGAATTCCGTGCAGGAATAAAAAAAAAAAATACCGTGCAATTCAGTTCGCGAATTGGCATATATATATTTTTGTTTGTTTTTTTTAAAAATAAATTTTATATAATAAAATTGTGCCCAATTACATTATTCTAAACACATATCAATATACATATCAAATCAAAAATAATTAATAATTTGCATAAAGGTTTGGCTCTGATGCCACTGTTAGGTTTGTAATATTCATGAACGCAATCAAATTGCAAAAATATGCGAAAGCGTGTAAAAATCAGAGTTTAAAATTTTTACAAACCATAAACCCGGATCACCCTTTATGCATGATTATTAATTAAACGAAAAAGAAAGAATAAGAACCATACCCTTGAAGATCCGAGCTTCCTCAGGTACAAGTTCACCTCCAATCCTTTTCGCGTTCAACTTGAATCCACCGGGTTTGGTTCCTTCCTTTGATCAACGTTAGCCACCCAAGTGTTTGGCCTCTAGAGGTGATCCACCAAGAAAGAATAGAGATTCAAGAAGATGGGTATTTGGCTAAACCCTAGTTTTTTCTATCTCTCATAGAAAAGGGGTGTACTCTCCCAACTATTAGAATTACGTATTCTATCAATACGTCAATAACCCTTTCACCCATAATAAGACTCCTCTTATTTATAGATGTAGGCAACACTCCTTAACAATTAAGGAATTGGGTTTTATTTAATTAATTAAATTCTTTTAATTAATTAAGCTCCCTAATCTTATTAGGAATAATTAATTAAACTCTTTTAATTAATTTGCCTCCTAATCCTATTAGGATATTTGAGAGTACTTTTATTAATTAATTCTTAAACTCCTTTAGGAATTAAATAATAATAATAGTAATAATAATAATAAGACTCCTCTTATTAATTTATATTTAATATTTCTAAAATATTAAATAATAAATATTAAGCTATTTAATTTATTCTATCATCATAGATTAAATTAAATATACTTAACTTATTATTACGATTATGCCATTAACTTCTTAAATAATTATTCTTCCTTTTATGGTGTGACCCTTTAGGTTCTTCATATTAAATTGGTTGTGAATAAATCAATTAGAACAATTCTAATCTTATTTAAATAAATAAATTAAATTAATAATTTATTTAAATAAATAATATTTATTCTACAATAGGGATAAGTCTCCCTAGCGATCAACGACTTTCCAGATAATATAGATTTCAACATTAATCATAAAAGAACCTTTGAGTAAATAGTTACCGTACAATTCAATCCTTCCACCATACAATGTCCCAATTAAATATAAGACATGGAATTTCTGTCAAGTCTTATTTTATTTAATTATATGTATTTCAACTCTTAAATGCGCAACTCCAAATAATGCAAATTAGAAACTCCTTTCTAATTTCATTCTGCCTTGGCCAAGGACTACTGAGTTGTCATTTATCGAATCACATAGGACATTTCTCTTCTTTTACTAGAAGTGGTAGATTCTTTATTGATCATACATTATTTCCATGTACAACTTATTATACCCAAGTATACCCTTTGATATACCCTAAGGGTCTTAAGAAATAAGTCAAAGTATAACTCATCATACACAAGATACTATGATGATCTCAAGTCCAAGGATCACTTGTACTACTATCACTACATGAATTCCTATTGACATGCAAGTAAAACTCCATTAGGTATTCCTTAGCGAGTCACGTTCAGTGAACTTATTCTCTAATAAGCACCTACATACTTGCTTTAGTGTCTCCACACAAATGATCATGAGATCAATCATCCTCATCCAATGAGCAAGCAACGTATGTACCAATCTATCCGGATTCACTAATTCCCAATTTAGTAATCCAACGATTGGGAACTATTTTAGTTTTAAGCTTTCTAAGAATTTAGATCTCATTAGAATGATCATCATCATTATTCTAAAAGCATTGCTTAAAACTATGGGTTTATCACATATTATAAAACAACATCATGTAGATAACTAAAAGCCTTTAATAAATTAATACATTTTATTAATAAATGAATAAGATTGTTACAAAGTATATGCTTTATCATCAAACATGATTGGCTTGTGTGCATATTACTTTCAATAATCACATAACAAACTTCTCAGTTCCAATTCAATTACTTTTGTGAACATGACAACTCCAGTTAAAACTAAGCAATTACCAAGTCTTAGGGTAAATACAAGATTTATTTATACTTTTATTCAACCATGAGGGCATTTTTGCTCTTTCTCGTGTTTTATTCATTTTATTATTTTTCTCATAGTTGTGCAATGTCTTATTCCCTTAGGCTTTTCAATGCTACCTTAACGAGCTTTCGACCAACGACTCCCAAGCCATTAAGACCTTAGGGCGCTAGGTATAAAGACAATCCCCTCGGGCTTACTTACTCAAGTAACAAAGGCCACAAAACTAGACAAGTATGCCACGGTGTTTATTCTCTTTTTTTTTCTTTTTTTTCTGGATTTTCTTTTTTTTCATCATTTCTTTCTCTTTTTTTCATTTTCATTTTGTATATATATACCCCATAGATTCCCCCAAACTCAAGCTTTTACGTCATTCCAACCTTTACCGCCAGTTCACTAATTTCCTTAAATTTTAACCAAGATTTTTCCTCAGAAATAAATTATGAAACCCTTGAACCAAGTGGATTAAAACAGTTAAACTTTAAGTGCTAACCGGTTACATAAATTTAAGACAGGCTCAGATTATCATCATGTTTAAAATTAGAACTCATCATCAATTATCAACACTGTTCAAGTTAACATGCAAAACCAATCTTATCATAGGCCGAGCTAAGACCACACCAACCGATCACACAGATTCATGTAAAAAAATATAATTAAACTACATGAACACATACTAATGCAACACATATATGAATATGCAAATAACTACTATGTATTATATGCAACCTAAAAAAAATAATGCTAACACAAAAAATGAACTACTATGCAGATAACTAACTATATGCAATACGACACTAAAATGCCCCCAAACTTAAATTAGACATTGTCCTCAATGGCTGAAATATAAAAAAGTAAAGCAGAGGACTTTCCTAAAAATATAGCAATCTTCCTCTTTGTCCACTAAGTTTGGAGATTAGGCTAAGCACATGGAACAAATTGGGCACCATACTTGAATTTGACTTGAATAACCTGTAAACCATGATAGACGGAATTTTAATAAATCCTAAATAAATACAAATTCAAAACTACTAATATAAAACCTAATAAAAAATAAAAATAAAAATTAAACTTGGGTTGCCTCCCAATAAGCGCTTGTTTTATAGTCTCAACCCGACTTCTTCAATTCTCTATCCAATTCCCCTTCGAAAATTGAGGAATCCTCCATCCATCAGTAATAATGTCTCTTTTGGGAGGTTACCATTAGCAAAGACCCTTGAATTAAAGTCACCTAGCATGCTCTTTGTAGATAGGTTCCCTATTAAGAATGTCCAACAACTAGGTATTTTCTCCATTATGTCTATGATCAGATTGGGGTATTGAAGCTTAGTAAAAATAATGGGATCTTCCTCTATCTTCTCCTTTTCAACCCACCATGACTCCACAGTTGTACTAGCTCTTATGTCATAAAGAGCTTTGCCGACGACATGACTGCCAATTGGGCATGGTTTTGCAAAACTGCTCGGATTCTTGAACTTTGGTAGAGAAGGTACATGGGGCACTATCAAAATTGGCTCATCTTCGTTGGTACTCAAAGTTAGATCTTCTCCAATCTCCTTTTCTTGGTCCCCAAGTCTTTCTTCTATTTCAACATCTATATCATTTGGCACATCCAGTTGCAGATTTGGTTTGGGCTCAGCATCAGTCTCGACATTCATATCATAGATCCAAGTGTATTGAGGACAAATTTTCGAGGCATTGGTTACTTGTTCCATTTGGTTCGTCAAATTTTGACTCAATATCTTTTTATTAATCCTCCTCTCCTCACATGAAGCTAGGTACTGTTGGTTATGCTTAAAAATTATGGTTTTATCAAAGTTCCACATCGGCTATTTATTTCTGTAACTCCCAATTTAATTGGTATTTATTTATGTAACCCCCGTTTAGAGTTAATACCTTAGCCGTTACATTTTCTGTAACCCTCAACGGTTAATGGGCAATTCCCAACTTTAACGTGTCTAACATTCTGATCATCCTTACAAATACCACTATTCTTCTTCTTAGCAAAACACATATATCATTATCGTCTTCTTCTTCTCCTTACAGAAATCGCCTTTGTTTTTCACATAATATACAGTCTATTTTCTTACACAAATATATACTCTGTTAATTGGGCAATCCACATAGACAAGTCCAAAGTCTCCTTCCGTGAGTACACACGATCGGAGACTTCGCCGTTGAATCCTGGAGAGTGATCGCTGACAGCCCATTTGTACCAATGATTATTATCAGTGGGGGCGAAATCACTTTTTAGGACAGTAGCCACGCTACACCTCGGTTTTCCAGCTAAGTTGTTCCAATTTACTATATTATTTGTCTTGTTAATTGCTATATTTTCAAATAATCTAAAAAGTGATTTTATCTATTAACAAGAATACTTGTTGTTTTTAGAGTTATTATATCATAGACACATTGCTAAATATTTGGACTACTAACTGAAAATTGGATGAGAAATTGACCACTATTCTAGGCTTGATTACTATCAAATTTTGGAGTTAAAAACTTAAAATGAAAGGGATTTTTATAAATATGTAGGAGTTGTTACTGACACACCAAGCTGGAATATGGAATCACGTGGGAGAAAAGTATTCTGTAAGAATTCGTTTGCAAGTACAATCCTTATCAATGTGCAGAAAACCAAACAAGGATCAATATCATTATCATTCCAGTGAAATGAGCAATTTTTTTAGTACAAACATTATAACTATATATTGCATCTTGAGTGCTGGATATTTATAGATATTATTATAGATTTTTGAAGGATATAATTATAGGGTATAACCTAAATTTAGCCAGTTTCTTCTGATTTTGATGATAAAATATATAAACGTTATATATTTTGTGGGATTCTATATTATAGTTAATAATTATGATGTGCAGTAAATGGCTTGAAAATTTCAGTCACTAGTGGCCATTTGGGCGACACTAACACATGCTGTTGTAATTAATTCCCCGGTTTCAATTATCATTTTTATAATTTTTTCCTGTAAGTGCTATTTGAACAGTTGCTAGATATAAGATCTTTATTCGCATAACTGATGACAATTATGCTACTTAATTACTTATTACTGGTGTTAAGTTATGTTTAGAGTTGATGTTACTGGACTAGTTGGTGCACACTACAAGTCTTGATTGCGTTTCAATGAATACCATTTACTTGACAAGTTTCCCTGTAATCACCATTGTGTCAAGTTCCTTTATCACTTGTTTTCTGATTTGATAACTAAATACCATGTTTAATAGTCAGATGGTTCTTATCTAATGTAAAGCCTATTATGAAAATTATTTTGAGTTCTTTTATGTTTAAGGGAATTATACCTTTTATCTAGTATTATGAAATAAACTTTAATAACTTATGAACATTCAAATTGGTCAAATCAAATTGGAGGTGATGTGGATGTATATGTGTTTTTTTTAAAGCCATGAATGTGCTTAGAGTTAAAAATATGAGCCTACTTACCAAATGATAGTAATGGGCTAGGTGTTGCTGCTATACGTAAATTTTTTTATACAATTTGTGGAGAATTGAGTAATTCTGAATTTGATGGAAGTTTTATTTCCAGTCAATGATATTAATTATTGGCATAAAATTAAAATTTCCATTGAAGTTTTAGAAAATTAATATATTTGGATAATTTTAGTTAATATCTAATTTAATTATGCAATAGTTAATTAATTATGATAATTTGCATGATCTTCAGAAAAATTCTAGAAAATTACAGTAATCTTTGGTGATGATAAGATACTATTGTAAATTTTATGGAAGTATTTTAATGTGTTTATAGCATACTTGGAATATTAATTGAGTAATGTTATTTGTTATTTAATTCCTTTATTAATATTTTTGAAATATTAATTGTTGGTGCTTGGAATTAAATTACCATGTTGTAATAACACATGTACCCTTGTTCCTAGTGGGGTAATTTAGGTTTTAGTAATTTTATTGAATTAATCCCTAAATTCACGTCTTATGAGCTGAAAGATTAATGGTAAATAATTGAGCATTTATATGGATTGTTTTTCCTAAGCCTGACGAAGTCTTTCTTCTATTTTTATGTTCTATTATTTTATGTTAATTTGGTTCATGTGGCAAAGATGGTGAACAATGATGATAATTCTAGATATACTCAAATCTATCTCATTACCTTTAAAAGATGAAGCAGAAGAAATGTTTATTAAATAAAACTGAGGTTGAAAATTAGTTAGAAAGGAAAAATAGATCGAACACTTAAAGATATGATGAATGTCATGTTAATTAGCTTCTAATATGTGGGGAGAAGTTTGCCTTTCTGAATAATCAATTTTTAATAGAGTTCCACATAAAAGGATACTCTTTACCATGTCAATTAAAAAAAAAAGGAACATGCACCTAACTTGGGGTATCTTAAAATGTGGGGGTGTGTGTCTAGCTAAAGTAGCTATACCAGAATTTAAAAAGAAGTAAATCTGTTGGGTGCTTAAAAAAAAGAAGGTTAAAAGTTGATCGGCCTATTGATAATTTTAAAGCAAGTTTTTTAATACTTGTTGTTATGTGCTAATGTTCAGCATTATGTGAAGTTCTTGTGAATTATTTTAATGTGCACTTCGTGCAACAATGTGATAATAACTGTTAATAGTCTGTTGATAATTTAAGTTAATTGTTCTATGTGAACTATATAATTTGAGAAATGCGAAGTATGAGCATTATGGAGCATGTATCAGATGTCAAGCATGTATAAATGTACAATATGAGAAAGATGAAACATGTATAAAATGTGAATTATACATAAAATGTGAAGCATGACAAATGTGATATATGCATGAGATACAAAGCATGAAAATTGTGATGTGATTATATGTGGATAATTTGCTGATATTTGGTACTGATGAGAAAATTGAGAAAATTATTAAAAAAAATTTTATTCTTTAAATTTGATATGAAAAACGAACTTGATTCTTGGCATGAGAATTAATAAAAATGCACACAGTTTGTTTTTATTAAGTGAAATTCTTAAGAAATTTAATTTCTTTAAATTCTTAGGAACACCTTGTGACTCTAGTGTGTGCATTTAAAGAAAAATAAAGGGGATTGGTATTGCACAAATTGAAGATGCCAGAATCATTGATAGTGTAATGTACTTAATGAATTGTACTCGACCTGATATTGAATATGTCATTAGTAGACTTAGCAGATATACGCATATTATCAGAAAAATGTACACTTACATTAACTGTTCCTTTTAAATACCTCATTAGACGTGGCAATGCATTCTAACAAACTTGTGAAGGATATTGTGATGCTAATTGGGTATCTGTTAATGATGAAACAAGCTCCACTAGTAGATGTGTGTTTACTTTAAGTGGATGAGTTGTCTCTTGGAGATCTGCTAAACAAACTTATACGGTTAAATCTACTATGAAATTTGAATTTATTGCATTTGAATTGAAAGGTACAGAAGCAGAGTGGCTGAGGAATTTATTGGTAGACATACTGTTGTGGCCTAAACCAATTCCTTCTATATCTCTGCATTGTTATTCTCAAGTTGCTATTGGACGAGGAATGAACCATGTGTATAATGGGAAACAGAGAAATATTAGCTTGAGACATAATATTGAATGAGGACTGATCAGTAAATGGTGTTATTTTCATGGAATTTGTGAGGTCTGAAAAGAACCTAGTAGAAAGAGATTGATTAAAAAGAGTGTCCAAGAAGCATCCAGAGGGATGTGACTATTGCCAACATCTTAAGTAAGTAATACGCGATGGAAACCCAACCCATGTGATTGGAGATCCCATGAATTGGGTTCAATGGGTAACAACAAGTCACGTAATTACTTAATTATAGCACTACAATTATTTATATCCCTTCTTGTGTGCATGTGGTGCTTACTGACAAATTATGATAGGATGAATCATTTAGATTCTTAATGAAACTCATAGCCCTAAAGGGTGGTGTATGTCAGTATACACTTGATGGGTTCACCTATATAAAGGTGGAATTATAAGCCGCTTCCTATGAGAGCCTTTGACAAACTCTCTAGAGCCTTTATGAAAATCTGGGATATGGCGTATAGCCTAGAACGCGCCCAACCGCGGACTTGTGTGGATTTATGATTTTTTGATATATGTGCAAGTTCAATTGATTGTATCATAGATAATGGGTTCAAGAATATAATTCACCTATAATATACAGTCATGAGCTTGTTCCACTAAGTGTCGATTCAAACCCACAAAATATCGATGTTATGTATCTAAAATCCATTGCCCTTCTCACTTCCTTTTAATTTTTCTTTCTTTGATAATTTTGAATCATGTGGGGGATTGTTGGTTATGCTTAAAAATTATGGTTTTATCAAAGTCCCACATCGGCTATTTATTTCTATAACTCCCAATTTAATTGGTATTTATTTATGTAACCCCCGTTTAGAGTTAATACCCTAGCCGTTACGTTTTTTGTAACCCCCAACGGTTAATGGGAAATTCCCAACTTTAATGTGTCCAACATTCTGATCATCCTTACAAATACCACTATTCTTCTTCTTAGCAGAACACATACATCATTATCGTCTTCTTCTTCTCCTTACAGAAATCGCCTTTGTTTTTCACATAATATACAGTCTATTTTCTTACACAAATATATACTCTTTTAATTGGGTAATCCACATAGACAAGCCCAAAGTCTCCTTCTGTTAGTACACACGATCGGAGACTTCGCCGTTGAATCCTGGAGAGTGATCGTCGGCAGCCCATTTGTACCTATGATTATTATCAGTGGGGGCGAAATCACTTTTTAGGACAGTAGCCACGCTACGCCTCATTTTCCAGCTAAGTTGTTCCAATTTAATGTATTATTCGTCTTTTTAATTGCTATATTTTTAAACAGGTACTTGGACAAAGTTTCCTCCAAATTTGAATGTTCTTCCTGTTGTAGTGGAGGTGGACACGAGAAATCCGGTGGGTATTGATAAGTGGATTTTATACATACGTATCCGATATCTTTTACTTAAATTAGTTGCTTATATTCATGTGTCTTAGTTACTTTTCATGCATTTTGTGTTCATTTTATAGGTTATATGTTTTGGAGCGGTGTGAGCGACTATTGGTAAGGAAAAACAAGGAAATCGTAAAGAATTGGTAGGAAAACGCAAAGAAAAGCAATCCGAATATCGTTTGGGCTTTCATGTTCATTTCATGTTCTTGGATTAGAACTTGGACTATATTGTAGAGCTTCTTCTTAGCTTTCCAGAATATCTTGAATCATTCTAATCGGAGTTCGGATGCAAGAGTTACGATATTTGTACCAACGGACGTTGAATTTCGCTGTTTTGGGTGGTCATTTGCATAGTAGTCACTTTCAGTCCAATTTTGACCTTCATCCATTTGTTATTTCTCAAAACTCAAAGAATAAAAGTTGTAGAGCTAGTCGATAGCTTCGATTTGATAGGTGACAAGCCCCGTAACTCCTCTCGGATCAAAAGTTATGACCATTTTACCAGAAGACACTGCAGTAGAAAAAATAATTAGCAGCTTGCACCCAAGCCGGGGCTTGGGGTCCTGGGTACGAAATCAGTAGCATAGAAAGCCGGGGCTTGCTATTTACAAGGCAAATAGCAAGATGGGGCTTGGGTACGCGCAGAAAGAGTAGATTTTGTCCTAATTTGAGTCCGATTAGGATTGGTTCGAGCTGTTTGATTCAAGGACTTCTAAGAGAATTTAAATATATATAAAGAGACATATAAAAGGAGGAGAAAGATAAGGATTAGAGGAGGTTAGAGGAAGAATTCCATTATATTAGATTGGAGTAGATTGGGAAAAAACCCTAGTTATTATGAGATTTGGAGATTGAAGCAACTTGGAGACCATTGAAGATTCAAAGTAGGAGCAAGGAGAGAGCTTTAAATCTACAGACAATAGATTATATCTTCTCATCTTCTTCTATCTTTATCTTTTAATGATTATTCAATTGTGGATTTTTAGTTTTAATTCAATAATCATGAACTAATTCTTTGTTTGAGGTTACTATGGATCTTATTTTATAGTTTACTTTGATATACTTCTTTGTTAGTCTTATTAGTTATATTTGGATTGTCTATTATGATTTGTACTTAATTGCTTAATTGCATAGCTAACAATTACCGTGATAATCTATATGAACTCGAGAGATGAAGTATAGATTTAGATCTGATTATGATAGCATGTGTTCATGATTTTGTGAATAGCTTAATCTTGATGAATGTTAAGGTAGAGATATGCTTGACATCGTATGTAATCGGATAGAGAACTTATTCTTAAACCTTCTTCAATTGTAATTCACATAGAGATATAGTGGGTTAGTTGATTAAGATGTTTAACGCATTTCTATCTTGATTGTGGATTGACGTTAATATGGTATTAGTGCATCGAGAGGTGGTTAATACTACATTCGTGTTCTTGATTAACAATCCAGTATAGATAACTTGGCTTAACAGGAAGTGTGTTAACTTAAATGAAATAATAAGTGAAATTGTAATCTCAAGTCTTCAATATCTTGTTTCATTCTCGGGATAGTTAGTGATAGTTTATTTAACTATTTTAAATTAAATTATTAAATCATTCGCTTGAATAAGATTAAATTGGTTTTATGTTAGTACTTGGTAATTATTGTTAACTAATTCTCTGTGCGAACGATACTCAACTTATCACTTTATTACTTGTTGACCATGTATACTTGCGTGTTGTGCGTAACTAGATTTTACCCAACAAGTTTTTGGCCCCATTGCCGAGAAATTAGTTTAATATTTTTTTACCAATATTAATTTCAATCAAATTAGTCTTAATTTAAACATTTTTATTTTTATTTTTAATTCTCTTCTTATATTTTTCTCTTTTGAAGTATCATGGATGACTTTGCGTCTCAATGGCCATTCACGAACATGACTCAACCAAGAGAAGCGGGGATTGATGGTCTCAATGCATTTTCTGCATTATCAGCGTAGCTTGAGACACTTTCGAGGAGGTTGGACGTTGTTGCAACCCAACGTAATCGAAGGATGGCAGTTATGTGTGACTATTGTGCTGGCAATCACCCGAGTAATCAATGTACAGTTAGTTTTAGGCCAGGACAACACGGTGGTGAATACCTCAACGATTATACATATGCTAATTATCATCAAGTTTGGGGGTATCACAAGGATTCGTCATGAACCTATACTTATGAAGACCAATACTCTGCTCCAAATCCAATATACAGGACGGAATTCTCATATCCACCTCCAAGGCGACAAGAAGTCAATTCAGAGTTGAAGGAATTCATGTTAAGGAGCATAGCAGAATAAGAAGAGATGATAAGGAGCCAAGAGTTGTCAATCCAAAATTTTAATAATTAGATGGAACAATACTTCTCTACCTCAACCAATGGTCCTCAATACATGGCTTCTGAGATTGAGACAAATAATTCAAGGTTGGAGGAATTGTTGTCCAAGTTCATAGCATCAAATGAGGAGAGGATGATTAATCAAGAGCGTTCAATTCAGAATCAAGAGATATCAATTCAAAATCTGTAGAACCATGTAGATCAAATGACCAAAGCCATAAGCAACCTTCCTCCAAACACTTGGCTTTATGACATGGATGACGAAGTTGATGAAGAACCCGAACCAAATCTACAACTGGATGAGACTCGAGATGTTGAAAAAGACGAGATAAGTGGGGATAATAACAACAAGGTCGGTGAAGAGCTAACTATGAGTACTAACGAGGATGAGCCGATGTTATTAATGCCTCCAGTGCCTTCTCCACCAAAGTTCAAGAATCTGGTTAGATTTGCAAAACCTTGTCCGCTAGGTAGTCATGTCATCGGCAATACTCCTTGTGACGTAAAAGCGAGTACAACTTCGAAGCTATGGTGCGATGAGCTAGAGAAGATAGAAGAAGAGATTGTTGTTTCTAACAAGACTCAATGCCAGAATCTATTCGTAGACACAATGGAAAAAACACCTAGATGTTGGACGTTCTTGAATGTGATCTTATCTAAACAAAGCATGCTAGGTGACTTTAATGGAATGGCTTTCACAAATGGGAACCTACCAAAAGCTACATTATTTCCGATGGATGGAGGGTTCCTCAATTATTGACAAGGAATTGGATAGCGTTGACCATGCAAAGTCAGGCTGAAAGACTGTAATTCAAGTGCTAACTGGGAGGCAACCCAAGAATTTTTTTATTATTTTATATTTATATGCTTTACTAGTTTATTTAGTAGATAGGAATTAATTTGCTTATTAAGTTCTCTTATAATCTAATCCATGTTGTCTCTCTTCATTGCAGGTATTGGAGGTTCAATGGATAGGAAAATGATCGTCGTCGTCATCGCCACCATCACCTCATGCTTAGCTGATTACAGGGAAGTTCTCTTCTACTTACCGCTATATTCTTACAATGAGGACATTGTAATTGCTAAGTTTGGGGGAGTTTAGTTTAGTTCTTTATTGCATGTTTAGTTTCATGTTTATGTTATGTTATTTTGCATCCGTTGTTAATTTAGTTTAGGTTCATTATGTTTGCATTCATGTAGTACAACTGTATAAGTAGTTGCATAATAGTATAGTTTGAATAGCATTATAATCAGTTTTTTTTGTTAAAAAAAATTCAAAAATTAAAAAATAATAGTTAGTTATTATGTTCATCTTGCATGATTTCAGCTGTTAGATATTTACAATTTTTTTGTCCAATGATGAGATTGGAATTGAGTAGACAAGTATAGTACTGACTATTAGAGCTTTGATGTGATTTCTTGTTAGGAATTGAGTCTTTTTCTGTTTGAAACTGGTATAATAAAGATAGCACAGTAAAAATAACTTGTTGATTGATTGAGTTTAAATTGATACATAATGGGACTCTAAAGGATAATGCTAGTTTAAATGAAAGAATGATAAGAATATGTAGTGATGGTTAAAAGTAGACAAGAACCTAAGTTTGGGGGAATATTTGGGGTACATAAGCTATATAAAAAAAAGAAAAAGAAAAAAGTATGAATAAACACCGTGGCGTGCTTGTCTAGTTTTCTGGCCTTTGTTAGTTGAGTAAGTAAGCCCAAGGGGATTGTCTTTACACCTAGCGCCCTAAGGTCTTAATGGTCTGACAGTCTTTGGTTAAAAGCTCGTTAAGGTAACATTGAAAAGTCTAAGGGAATAAGACATTGCATAGCTATGTGTATATAAACCAAAAAGAAAAAAAAATTATAAAACGGGAAAAGAGCAAAAAGCCCCCGTAATAAAAAATAAAGCATAAGTATCCCATGTTGACCCTCGATATTGGTAAGTGTTTGATTTTAGTTGGATCTAGCTTGTTTTTGAATTTCTTGAGTTTACATTGTATGATGCCTTCAAAGAGACTTGTTATGTGTTAAATTTGATTTATATCAGTTAACATTGTTGTGGAGCACACACGCACTATACCAGTAATAACATTTTAAGACTTGATGATGGATTAGGAAGTTATTGATGAGTTTTGATAAGATGTATTACCATATTTACTTGATTTCTCTAAGGTCGGTTAAATAGACTTGAGTGTATCAATACTGTTGGATTCATAGACATATAGATTAGTTGCATTTCATTGTATTGCATTGCATTATGTTGTGTTGCTTGGGGACAAGCAACGGTTTAAGTTTGGGGGTATTTGATAAGTGGATTTTATATATACTTATCCAGTATCTTTTACTTAAATTAGTTGCTTATATTCATGTGTCCTAGTTACTTTTCATGCATTTTGTGTTTATTTTGTAGGTTATATGTTTGGGAGCGGTGTGAGCGACTATTGGTAAGGAAAAGCAAGGAAATCGCAAAGAATTGGTAGGAAAATGCAAAGAAAAGCAATACGTACATCATTTTGGCTTTCATGTTCATTTCATTTTCTTGGCTTGGAACTTGGACTATATTGTATAGCTTCTTCTTAGCTTTTTGGAACAACTTTAATCATTCCAATCGGAGTTCGGATGCAAGAGTTATGACATTTGTACCAACGGACGTTGAATTTCGCTGTTTTGGGTGGTCATTTTCATAACAGTCACTTCCAGTCCAATTTTGACCTTCATCCGTTCGTTATTTCTCAACACTCAAAAAATGAAAGTTGTAGAGATCGTCGATAGCTTCGATTTGACAGGTGGAAGGTCCCGTAAATCCTCCTGGATTAAAAGTTATGGCCATTTTACCAGAGGACACTACAGCAGAAAAAATAATTAGCAGCTTGCACCCAAGCCGGGGCTTGCTCTTTTATGCCTTATACCCAAGCCGGGGCATGGGGTCCTGGGTGCGAAATCCGTAGCATAGCAAGCCGAGGCTTGCTATTTACAAGGCAAATAGCAAGTTGAGGCTTGGGTACGCGCAGAAAGAGTAGATTTTGTCCGAATTTGAGTTCGATTAGGATTGGTTCGGGCTGTTTGATTCAAGGACTTCTAAGAGGATTTAAATACATATAAAGAGACATATAAAAGGAGGAGAATGATAAGGATTAGAGGAAGTTAGAGGAAGAATTCCATTATATTAGATTAAAGTAGATTGGGAAAAAAAACCTAGTTATTATGAGATTTGGAGATTGAAGCAACTTAGAGACCATTGAAGATTCAAAGTAGGAGCAAGGAGAGAGCATTAAATATACATAAAATAGATTATATCTTCTTATCTTCTTCTATCTTTATCTTTTAATGATTATTCAATTGTAGATTTTTAGTTTTAATTCAATAATCATGAACTAATTCTTTGTTTGAGGTTAATATGGATCTTATTTTGTAGTTTACTTCGATATGCTTCTTTGTTAGTCTTATTAGTTATATTTGGATTGTCTATTATGATTTGGACTTAATTGCTTAATTGCCTAGCTAACAATTACCGTGATAATCTATATGAACTCGAGAGATGAAGTATAGATTTAGATCTGATTATGATAGCATGTGTTCATGATTTTGTGAATAGCTTAATCTTGATGAATGTTAAGGTAGAGATATGCTTGACATCGCATGCAATCGGATAGAGAACTTATTCTTAAACCTTCTTCAATTATAATTCACATAGAGATATAATGGGTTAGTTGATTAAGGTGTTTAACGGATTTCTATCTTGATTGTGGATTGATGTTAATACAGTATTAGTGCATCGAGAGGTGGTTAATACTACATTCGTGTTCTTGATTAACAATCCAGTATAGATAACTTGGCTTAACAGGAAGTGTGTTAACTTAAATGAAACAATAAGTGAAATTGTAATCTCAACTCTTCAATATCTTGTTTCATTCTAGGGATAGTTAGTGATAGTATATTTAACTATTTTAAATTAAATTATTAAATCATTCGTTTAAATAAGATTAAATTGGTTTTATGTTAGTACTTGATAATTCTTGTTAACTAATTCTCTGTGGGAACGATACTCAACTTATTATTTTATTACTTGTTGACCATGTATACTTGCGTGTTGTGCGTAACTAGATTTTACCCAACAGGTATGTTGGACTTGGAGCATAAAATTGATCTTAATGAGTATGGCTCCGTGAAAAATCCCGGTGATACCCCCAATCATGATAATAGTTGTTAGGATAGACATAATTATTGGCGTAATCACCACCATACTGTACCGGCTCGAAACTGATGGCGCACCGGTGACTCATATGATTTCCAGCACAATAATCACAAGTAACCGCCACACTTTGACGACGTTGAGCTTCAAAAGCGTCTAACCTCCTCGAAATTGTCTCAAACTGTGCTGACAATGTAGAAAGTATCGCGAGTCTATCAATCTCCGCTCCCCTTGGCTGAGTCATTCTTGCCATCCTTCGACTTCGTTGGGCTGCGATAACCTCCAACGTCTTCGAAGTTGCCTCAATTTGTATTGGTTCTATAGAAGATGTATTAAGTCCATCAATCCATGTTTCCCTTGGTTGAGTCATGTTCGTGTATGGCCATTGATACGCAAAGTCATCCATGGTACCTGGAAATAGAGAAATATAGGAAGAGAATTAAAAATAAAAATAAAAAATTTTAAATTAAGACTAATTTGATTGAAATTAACATTGGTAAAAAAAATATTAAATTAATTCCCCGGCAACGACGCCAAAAACTTGTTGATCGATTTCGCAATCAATGAATATGTGTAAGTATACACGGTCAACACGTAATAAAGTAAAAGTAGAGTATCGTTCTCACGAGGAATTATTTAATAAAAATTACCAAGTACTAACTCTTAACCAAATCAATTTTATTTAAACAATTGCAAAGTGTGATTTTTCTAATTAAGAAAACTAAATTAACTAATTAAACTGAATTTCTTTATAAATGAATTCAAATAAATAAAGATTAAGACTTCAATATCCCCAATTATGAACTATAAATCAATTATTCAATTATCTCAATTATTATGCCTATTGAATTGTTAAAAAGAATTCTCAAATGCCAAAAGTCCTTTTCTAAGTGATCAAATGACTTCTATTTAATCCATATTAATCTTGCTATATTTCTATGCAAAACAATTGAATTAAACTCCTTCAATTCCAATTCCTTATGTGTTACATGCGGTGAACAGATATTTCCATTCAATTCACGAACCTAATTATCCGCCATGCAAATAACTAAGTCACATGTTATCATGCCCAGTTCTAACCCTAGATCTCCTCTTTCAATTCTTTCTAGAGTAATAAGATAATTACTGATCAAATAATTAATCAATAAGCATAAGACAAGATAAACAATTCACTTTGACACAAATAATTGGAATAAATTGAATAACTAATTTTTAGACATAAAAGGTTCAATTGAAATCTTAATGAAAGAATTAGTTCATTGTCATTGAATTAAAATCAAGAATCCACAATTGAATAGACATTAAAAGATAAAAGTATAATAAGAGAAGAGAATAGAATCTGTTGTCAGCAAATCTGATGCTCCCCTCTTGCTCTTGCTCTTGATCTCCAGTGTTCTTCAAGTTGCTTCAATCTCCAAAACTAATAAGAACTAGGGTTTATGTTCTAATCTAATGGAGTGTATCTCTAATCTAATCTATATAATCTCACTTATTTTATGCCTTACATCATGTATTTATTGGTTACAAGTCCAATTTTTAGCTTAAGAACAAACCCAATCCAATTTGGAGTCAAAAAGGTATAAAAATTCTCCCCAAAATGCGTCCAAGCCTCACCAGACCATTCCCCAGTGCCCCAACGCTAGTCATGGCACTGCAACACTGCTCCCTAGCGCCCCGACGCTGGGAATAGGCTTGGTTTTGGCACCCTGACGCTGGGGCCTTTTTTGGAAATTTTCTGTTCCGACGTCATTTGGGAAAATGACCATAACTTCTTCGTCCGAACTCCGATTTCGATGATTCAAGATTTTCTGGAAAGAGGAGAAGTAGATCTACAACTTTCATTCTTTAAGGGTTTCGAAATAATGTCCGAAGAAATACTCAAATTGGCTCTGAAGTGACTGCTGTGTAAATGGCAAGCCGAAAACGCGAATCTAGCAACCCCAAACGTCGATCTAAGTAACTTTTGTCCCAATTCGTACAAAACAATGTAGAACATGCTTGAATAGACACAAAAACTTAAAATCAACCAAAAGATTAAGCTCAAACGCACTCAATTCAAGTGTATAAAACTCCCTCATCACCTAACCCGCAGGATAATCAATATTTTACCCGGCGTCAGTGATTCTCTTCCAACTTGAACACTCTGTTTGGGAGTTCGAGTTCTAAAAAGGATAGATAGAAAATAAAATTTGGTGGGTGTGTTAGAGTTTTTTTAGAGAAAAGAAAAAAAGGTAGAAAATTTTGTCGGACGTTCTTTTAAATTTTTATTAATCTAAATTAAAAAGATTAGGAGACAAAGGAAAACTTGACTTAGTATTTTCAGAACACCAAATTTTTCCCTAAAATCTTAACTAAGCACAACTTATTTCTACTATGGTGTAGACACCCATAATTTACACATTTTTTCTTTAACAGCGGCAGAAGGGAAAAATATTATTTCATCTCAAGACAAATATGTTTAAGAAAATATTACAAGATTCAGAATGATTATTTGGAGTCCCCAAATTGACCTATGAGTAACAAGCCATAGAAAAGAAGATGAGTGGCTAGTCGATGTTTACAGAATGATGGTTTTCCCCTTTTCTCTATATTCTCGAATTTGAAATTAATCAAACTTAATGCCATGTGTAGTTCTTGGAAATAGCTTTTCGAATTGATGTGACACGTTTTCTAATTCTTCCCGGTTTGAAAGTTACGGACGTTTTAGTGCATGACACGTTTACCAACTGCACAACATGAAAATCGATGTAGGTGAGCCTCGCCCTAGGGCTGCTGCACGTGGACCTGCGGTAGGCTTAGGGTGCCTATATAAGGCTTTTTTGGCTTATTTTTAGGAAGGAAGACATTTTAGAGAGAGAAAATGTGTTATCTAGGGAGAGAAATAGTGTGAGTAGGAGAAAAACCACTCTAAATCCAATCTAGATATAGTTTTTCTCATCAAATCTCCTACCAATCTATAGTCAAGTCATCAATACAAAGCTTAAATAGGAAGAAACTCATACTCTCAATGTCACTTTCTCATCTTTATACTAGATCCAGCCTATATTGTCAATTATTGTGCTTGAGCTTTGTTTGTTTATGATTATTTCTTCATTTAAGGCTATCCTAGCATCCTAGATCATATCTAAAGGTGCCTAAGGTGCCTATTTTGAGTCATGGGTAGTTAGAGAGGGTTTCTCTTTATACAAATTCCTTTTAAATAACTTATAAAGTCATTTTAACGATGATTCGATATAGATATAACTCATTTTTGTCGATTATTGTGCTCGGACTTTGTTTCTTTATGATTATTTCTTCATTTAAGGCTATCATAGCATCCTAGATCATATCTACAGGTATTTGAATCCTATTTTTGAGACCGTGGATGGTTAGAGAGGATTTCTCATGGATGAAATCTCCTCTTAACTAACCGAGAATATCCTTTTAGTAATTTATCGATTTGGACTTTGATTCGACTCTTTTTATCAATTTTTTTCCTGGGAGTTATTTTTTATTGATTTCTAAGTCACACAAATATCCTGTATTAATATCTCGTGGTAAGGGGATCCTACTGTAACCTACTTTGTAGTTTGATATTGAACAACAATATTACCACCTAAATCGAATGGTGGCTACTTTTTCCTTAAAACTATATTCGCCCCTTACTTTTTCTACACAAGGTTACTGCAAATTAGGTGGTGTTTGATTGCATCTTAATGCATTCTAACATCCCACCTCTTCTTAATGCATTTTAACAGTCCATATTTTTGTATTAATATGTCCTCTGAATAGTTTAGACTCATATTTATATCTTAACTATTCAGAGGACCTCTTAATACAAATATGTGGGTTCTTAAGAGGTATTAAGAGGTGGACTGTTAAGATGCATTAACATGCAATATAAAACCATCTTAGTCTCCCATGATTAGCCAAACTTAAATTTTACTTTGTACTAGAATTTGTTCTGTAGAAACAAAACTAGTGCAAACTATAAATGAGAGAGAAGAAAATTATAACAAGAAAAATTATTTAGAATAATAATTTTTCTATGAACTTGAAAAGGATTTACAATGAATTTGTGAAGTTAAGAACTTGAGAATGGTTGATTTAAAGTTGTGATGTTGTGATTTTTGGGTTAGATTGACAACATATTTATATGTTTCCAAACACCATTTTAAATTGGTTCAACACTTAGTTTTGATGTCATTCCGTTGGGTACTCTATAATACCGTTGGCATAATTAATTAAAAAAAATTATTTTAAGAATATTGTTGCCATGACTTGAACTCAAGTCTTTAATATTACAACTCTTTTCTCTTATTCAAAACAAATTCATTTGTTGGCTATATGGATAACATATAATATATTTATTATATACTTTTTTAGATAATGAAAATATCCAACAATACACCCCTATTTTCATAATATTCCAATTCTTTTCCATTGACATTCTTCTTTCTCTTATTGGATATAACATACATAAGTAAAAGGTGTCTTTCGACTTGAACCTTTACATAGTCTATACCACAAAATATCTTAATTCTTAGTAGTGTCTTTGAACTAAGAAATCTTAAACTTATATCTTTCTCAATATACATATATTATGTCCCTTATAGTTTAAGAAAACCCAACACATTTATGGCCTTCTGTTTACTGAAAGTAGTATGCGCGCAAGCCAATCATATTTGATATGATAAAACATATACTTTGTATCAATCTTATTTGTTTATTAATAAAAGAATTATTTAATTAAAGGCTTTTAATTTATCTACATGGTGCTATTAAATAAAATGTGATAAACTCATAATTTTAAACAATGTTTTTAGAGTCATGATGATGATCATGCTAATTAGATCTAAATTCTTAGAAAGCTTAAAACTAAAATAGTTCCCAATTGATGAATTACTAAAACGAGAATTAGTGAATCTGGGTAGATTGGTACATATGTTGCTTGCTTATTGGAGGAGAATGATGAATCTCATAATCATTTGTGTGGAGACACTAAAGTAAGTATGTAGGTGCTTATTGGAGAATAAATTTACTAAACGTGGCTCGCTTAAGGAATACCTAATGGAGTTTTACTCATTTGTCAATAGGAATTCCTATAGTGAAAGTAGTACAAGTGATCCTTGAACTTGAGATCATCATAGTATCTTGTGTATGATGAGTTATGCTTTGACATATTACTTAAGACCCTTATGGTATATCAAAGGGTATGCTTGGGTATAATAAGTTGTACATGAGTGATCAACAAAGAATCTACCACCTCTAGTAAAAGAAGAGAATGTATTTGGCCAAAGCAGAATGAAATTGGAAAGTTGTTTCTAATTTGCATTAATCATAGTTTTGCATTTAGGATCGAAATATATATAATTAAATAAAATAAGACTTGACAATAATTTCTATCTTATATTTAATTGGGACATTGTATGGTAGAAGGATTGAATTGCACGGTAACTATCTACTCAAAGGTTCTTTTATGATTAATGTTGAAATCTATATTATCCGGAAAGTTGTTAATCGCTAAGGGGGATTACCGTTATTGTAAAATAAATATTATTTATTTAAATGAATTAAATAGTTTAATTAATTTATTTAAATAAGATTAGAATTGTTCCAATATATTTATTCACAACTGGTTTAATATGAAGAACCTAAATGGTTACACCATAAAAGGAAAATATTTATTTAAGAAGTAAATGACATAATTGTAATAATGTGTTAAGTATATTTAATTTAATCTATGGTGATAAAATAAATTAAATAGCTTAATATTTATTATTTAATATTTTGGAAATATTAAATATAAATTAATAAGATGAGTTTTATTATTATTATTACTATTATTATTATTCAATTCTTAAAGGAGTGAGAATTAATTAATTAATAAAAGTACTCTCTCACATATTCCTAATAAGATTGGGAGGTTAATTAATTAAAAGATTTTAATTAATTATTTCTAATAAGATTAGGTAGCCTAATTAATTAAAAGAGTTTAATTAATAAATATGAAACCCTAATCCTAAAATGTTTAAGAGGGTTGCCTACATCTATAAATAAGAGAAGTCTTATTATTTCTAACTACCCAAATTAAATAAAACTTAAGCAATAAACCTTCCCATTAAAGGCTTACATACCTTAATCAAATAAATCCAAGGTTGTCTAACCTTAATACAATCATCAAATGCGGAAAAGTTGATTACATCACATACTTAAAATTTAAGTCTGAATACACAAACCATAGCAAATTAACAAGTCTTTAACACTTGTTCATCTGACTTTCCCTTTACTGGTAGTTGGCTCATCAACCTTCTCAACTTTGGTTGTAATGGTTATATATATGCAAGAGTGAGCAAAACAAATGTTCACTTGAAAGAACATAATAACTGGCAATGAATAAGCTTAATTGAATTGAATAACATTTTCTATTAATGATAATCAAGAATTGAAATTAGAATTCATCTAAGGGTCACAAGATCATAAACTATGTCTTAGGTTGTAGGTATTTCTACATAAGCCTTTAACAGTCGTTAGACTATATGGACCTTCCTTCTCGTACTCAGGGGGATCAGCTCTTCTTACCATGTATTGTGCATAAACATCTTAATGCTTTCGCATAAATAATCCCCTACAATAGGGTTGTTCATCTCAGTTTAATTTTATGAGTCTTCACCAATGTAAGTCTGGTTTGAATTAGCTTCAAGGAAAATTTAGATTTCAAAGCGTTCATCAACTTAGAATTAGTTGAATCAGCAAAGGGTCGCTAATTATTTAACAATTTGATAACAATATAGGTTCGAACAATGATTTATAATCAAGGTTTAAACAGTAATAACTCATGATTGAATAATAATGTACATCAAGGTAATGCTTTCGAAAGAATTAGAAAGCCTCATTTAAAGTCAAAGACTAAAATAGTTCAAGTTTTGAATAACGAGAAATAAGAGCTAGAAACCTTGCTCATTAACGATTAAAGTTAAAGAGCGTTGAGAAGTAAGGATAACAACTTGATGAATCATAAACTAGGTAAAGTAAGAAACTTTCTTAATATAGTAGTAGGGTTTAGAAACCTGCCTCGCTAAACAGTTACTACACACGTTCCCAAATAAACCCACACCATTTAGTATCACAACACCAATTAATTGCAATACAATTACCATGATTGGTTCATTTCTTTTTAGCTTAACTTCATAATTCATAACATGTTATCACACTTTACGGACAACGGTTTTAACTTCAGATTTAACATACTAATCAACCACTTGAAACTATTCTTTACTTGTTAAAAACTTGTTTAAACATCTCATAACATGATTAACACACTCATTATCATTACATACAATTAGATTAACATCCCAAATTTTTATACGTTAAAATAGCTATTTCTAGCAGTTTCTGTTAAGTGGTGCTGCAGCGCTGCCAAATAAACTACAGCATGCGCTGCAGTTCAGGCACGGCGCTGCCGTGCGAGAGAAAGGCTTGAAACCGGAGCTGCAGCTCGGTCTCAACAATGCAGCGCTTTTGTTTACTCGCAGAATAGGCGCTGCAACACCTGTACTCTTCAACAATCATTGAGTGGCGCTAAAACGCTCTGTTTCTTCACAGAACAGGTGCCGTGGCGCCTCGACACAGAATCAGGCAGACAGTGCTCGTGAAGAACATGAAATACAACCAAATTGGCCTAAAAACTTCGCTTAAACAACAAATTTAACACATATAATTCACATAAACTTTTCAAAAAGACAAACATTTGTTTCTAACATGATATTAACCACATAAACATCCAAACTAAAACCTTTAAATTCACTGTTTTTGCTATTTCTTCCCTTTTAGAAATTCTTAGTGAAACAAATCACCGTAAATCCATTTTCAACCAAAAAAATCCGTTTAAATCACATTATTTTCGTTTTTTCATGTATTTTCACAAATAGAAATCAATTTACACATTATAACATGAATTAAATATCATGTTTGATTTCAAAATAAGCCATATCATATATACATCACTGTAAACTCACTGTTATATGATTTTCTTCATTCTTATCCTACTTTCATGAATTAATCAACTTTAAATCATATATAAATCACATAAAAGCAGTTTATGTCAACAAATTAGCATATTATAGCCATATATTTAACAATCATCCATGAAAACACAATTACAAAGAATTTCTAAAAAATAAAATCATAACTTTAAAATTGAGAATTATACCTTTGTTTTTTTTGTTTAGGTTAGCTAGGAGATAAGAATTAGCCTCTCCTCCTTCTTTAGCTCTCAAAATCACAGAACTTCCTCTCTTCTTCCTCCTCCCTTTCCTCTTTGTATTTTTTTCCTCTTTTAACTTTATGTAAAACAACTGATATAGCATATAATACATATTATTACGTAATATAAACTGACGACCATATAATACCCTTACTTAATAATATATCAGTTATGTTTTTTTTAAACTCAAAAGCCACTAAGGCTTATTTGGCAAAATTGAATTAAAATAAGTATTTAAAAGCCTTAAGCCTTGTTTGGTAAAACTAAATTAAATCTCTTTTAATTTAATTTAACAACTCATTTACTATATAGTTTAATTGTCACACTTTATTTAATTAAATTCTAGTATTCAAATTCAATTAAATAAAGCTAACAACAACTTATTAAATCAGGATGCCACATAGTTCAATTGCTATAAAATTATAATTTTCATTATAAATTATAATTTAATAATTAGTAAATCTCTAATTTAATTATTAAATTAAATTAGAACACCATTATAATTATTCAACAATTTATTTAATTTAATTAACTCATTAAATTAACTTCAAAATACAAAATTTCCAAATATCAAACTTAATTAATATATTACCCTTAATTAAGTTAATTCCTTTAACTAATAAATAATCAAATCAATCAAATATTTATTTAATAATAAATACAACAACTAAAATATTTATTTAATTCAATAAATATTTTAAATTACATATAAAAATTCTGGATCGTTACACTTATTATAGGTTAGATTGATGATGTTACACATTTTATTATAAGAGTTGGGAGAGTACACATATTTCTATAGAGAAAAAAAATTAGAGTTTTGTCAAACACCCATCTTCTTGAATAGGTATTATTCCTTGGTGGATCACCTCTAGAGGCCAAACAATTGGGTGACTTACATTGATCTAACAAAGGAATCACAACGATGGAATTCATGGAGGACGCGAAGGAATTGGAGGCGAACTTGTACACTAGGAAGCTTTGATCTATGAGGGTATGATTTCATATCTTATTCTCTTTCGTTTAATTGATAATTATAAATTAGGATGCTCTTGGTTATGGTTTATATAAAAAATTTAAACTCTATTTTATCGCGCTTCCGCACTATTTATGTGATTTGATTACGTAATCGCGCTACACATAAACCTAACAGTGGTATCAGAGCCAAACCTTGTTATAATTATCGATTATGATGATTCCCTATGTGTATGTGTATACGATTAGATCGAATTTTCTGGGCAAAATTTTTTCTGGTCCGTATGCTACGCGACGCAGCTGCTTTGTCTCTAGTACATTTTGGAGCGCAGCTGCGCCATAACTTGGAAAAGGTTTTCTGGGCTAACAGCGCAACTGCGCCTGTTCCCAGTGTATTCTGGGTGCAACTGCGCCAGACACTAAGATACAATTTTTTTTGAAATTTTCATTTTATTTATTTCAATTAAGATAAAATATTTATTTTGAATTAGAATATGATTAAAATAAAAGTTTTACTTTAACTTAGAATTGGATTCCACGTTTACTTGAATAAAGTAGTTTATTCATATACGTAATATGATTCCATGTTTCCTAAAATAAAAATGTTTATTTTTTATAAGGAATACAATTCAACATATTTTATTTTTCCAGCAATTTTAAGTTAAAATAAAGGAGTTTATTTTATACTTGAAATTAGATTCCTTGTTAATTAAAATAAATGAGTTTATTTTGATTTGGAATTTGATTAAAATAAAGTAGTTTATTTTTATTCAATATTGGATAAAATAAAATTAAGAAGTTTATTATGATTTAAAATTTGATTAATAAACGAGTTTATTTTTGTTTCAAAATTGGATATCTAATAAATTTTAAACTGCCCATTAAATGATATCTATACATATATTGAATGGTTTTAATTATTCATGAGATGAATGTTATTTATTGATGCGTATGTTGACATGTATGATATAAATGGGGTTGATTATGGACTATTGACCAATACGATTGGATTTTATTTTAGTTGGATGCATGAATGTATTAGTTTATTAAATGGGGTTTGCGTATCTCATCTTCTCTAATTTTTCTTGATGTAAATTCTATCTCTATCCTATATACTTTTCCTTGACTGCTGATCAATGTTTTTATTTATTGTAAATAGTTTTATAATAGGAATAATTAGAATTATTTTAAAGAATTGGAGACAAAGAAACAAGGAGCGCTTGAAGACCCGTTTGTAATGGAACCCGAGTTTAAATATAATATTTATATTTAAATTTAATCTTTGCACCCTAGGTTTAACCTTTTGGTTTACTTGGTGGCTCTAGTGAACCAAACTAGAATAAAGTTCATAATTAATTTGGGTAGAATATATTATTCTATATGTATGCTTATACTTACTATATATATATATATATATATATATATATATATATATATATATATATATATATATATATATATATATATATGCATGCGCGCTAAATAAGATGAAACAAATAATAACAAACCCCTCAAAGAATTTATATTAAGTCCTAATCATTCAAAGATATTTAGAATACCGAATGTCGCCTTCTAGCATGATAAATTTAATAGAGTATTAAATATTTAATATGAGTTTGTTGTGTCACCACAAGGTAATTATTAAATATCTAAGATGTTGATTTATTACATTTGATGCTTATAAAGAAATTGAACAATACTGTTTTGTTGTGTCACCACAATGACAATATTTTTCTATTTGAATATACGAAAGTGCTAGGTTGGACTTAACTTGGATAATTTTCATTGGGATGTGTAACCACTTGATTAAAATAATCTAAGAGGCAAAATAAGGAGTTACATGGTGATGTAATTGACACTATTTGTCTACCTATTTATTTATATATCATTTGTTGTGTCACTACAAGGCTATATACATCTGAAATGAGATCTTTATTCTCACTAGCAAATTTTTAATTAAATTTGCCGAACTATAAATTAAGGGTAATATAGTTTGATGAAAATAGTGGGAGGAACCAATTTAAATAGAGTCTTAATTTATTTTGGTAATTAATAAAATGAATGTATGCTAAAATGTTGTTAATCACAAATTTATTTATAGAATTTTATAATGTCTAAATTCACCATCAATGCAAAACATATTAGATGTTAATTAAACGGAACGAATTAAACGGATTAATTAAGAAATTTGAGAATAGTTCTCATGGCTGAAAAGCTATCTTATTTTCTTAATATGCCTGTCCCTGCAATGGTTACAGACAATACCTCTAAGGAAGAGATTGCTACTTTTAGAAAGTGGTAAGATGATGCAAAGTTAGCTCAATGCATTATGCTCGCATCCATGAGTAAAGAGCTTCAATGTCAGCATAAAACTATGGATGCTTCTACTAGACTCTTGTACTTCAAGCTGTTGAATGGTGAGGAAAGTAGGACAACTAGATATCAGATATCTAAGGAGCTCTTCCAATCTAGGATAACCAATGACACTACAGCAGGGACACATGTCCTCAAAATGATCAATTTGATTAAATAATTAGGACAACAGAGTTTTTTCATGGATGGAGAGTTGAACCAAGATTTGATCTTACAGTCACTCTCGGACTCCTTCTCACAATTCTTGTGAATTTCCACATGAGCAAACTATATCTCAGCCTGCCTGAGTTGCTTAACATGTTGAAATTTATTGAGAGTCACTTTCCAACCAAGAAAAATCAAGTCTTACTAGTAGGGGCCAAAGGATCTTCTGAAAAGAAGAACAATTCAAATAAGGTAAATAGAAAGGAAAAAATGGATAATAAGAACAAAACTGATACAGATAGCTGTCGACGTCGGGATTTTTAGTGTCCCTTTTCGTTACTTGTTCTTTGGTGTTCTCATGTTAATGTGGGATTTGTCTAAAAAATAAGTAAAAAAGGTCTGACATGTATAATGTCGATGATTTGACTTTAAGAGTCACCAGTTGGTGTATTTAACTGGTTGCACCAACGCAACCGAAAAGGTTTGCACATTGATCCAGTGATGTGACACTACTAAACGAGTCTGTGAAACCGAGGTTCATTTTGGGTCTGGGGGCTTGATTATACGGAGGGAAGGTGTTAGGCACCCCCCGACATCCGTGTTGCCACGGTGACCGCCACTTTTCAAAGAAACTGTTATATGAATGTTTGTGTGTGTGTGGATCAATGTGTAATTATTTGGAAGTAGTGTTGTACCTCGTTCGCACCTATATACATAGGGTTTGAATTTATGAAAAATTCAGTTTTAAACAGGATATAGTAATGAAGTTTTGTAAAAAGAGGTTTTTTCAAACCCTGTGCTCAATATTAATTGAGGCCTTTGATACTTCCATTTTATTACTAAATGTTTGGCTTGTTTGCTTTTATTTTCGAGATGCGAAACATCTTCGAGAAAATAATATACAGCAGTGTCGAACTCCTTATAGGCATGACAGCCATCCAAGGAAATTCAGACACTGTAAATAATGTACAAGCTGCTCACAGCTGAAAAATGTCCATCATGGGAACCGAATCTAGATTCAATAGACTGAATCTGTGATCACATGATTCCTAGGCTCACATGATACTACAGTTTATTTGGAAAGCACTAAGCAGTTATATATATAAAAGCTGTAAATATATATATACAGACATGATCAACCACCACGAAGCAACTCCATGGGGGATCAGAAATATAAATATATAAAAGCGGTATATATATATATATATATATATATATATATATATATATATATATATGGACATGATCAACCACCACGAAGTAAACTCCAGGCGGGATGAAATGTAAATAAAACTGTAAAAGCGATCAACTTCCACGAAGTAAACTTCAGGCAGGACGAAAGTATATAAAACTGTAAAAGGCCACGAAGTAAACTCCAGGCCTGACAAAAATATAAATATATATATATATGTGTGTGTGTGTGTGTGTGTGTACAAATATATATATAAAAGCAGTAAACGCACTGAATGTAAATCCAGGCTCATCGGATATGTCCGACAAAAATTATATATATATATATATATATATATATATATATATAAGCAAAGAAACGCTCCAGACATAAGTCTAGGCTCGTCAGATAGAGTCTGACCGCAATTTATATATATAAGTATATATATATATATACAAAAGCAAGTAAATGCTCCAGACATAACTCTAGGCTCAATCGAGGCATAACTCGATAATGTTAGTCCATATATAAAATATATACATATATATAAGTATATATATACAAATAGAAATGAAAACCACGGATTGAAGTCCGGGCAAACACACACAACACAACTCTCAATGTGTATAACAGTGTGTGATAATATGGAAAGAAGGCTTTATAGAATGTAAGAAGGCTTACAATGGGCTGCCAAAGTAGACTTCTATGACTTTATATGAATAAACACTCAGCTCCCGCCGTATAAAAGTGTAGCTATATGTGAGCTAACAGGTGTTTAAACTGAGGAAACACTCAATATAGGTGTATACAGAGTAAATTGGACAGGGCTTCCTCGCCTTTTCTCTCTCCTTCCTCTTCTCAAATGGCTGACCCAAGGTCTATATTTATAGACTGATGGCCATAGGTGTACCTGCGGCAGCCGCAGTTATACCTGTGGCTGGTCGAGGTGTCCTTGTGCTTCGCGGGTCCCGTCCTCTCAAAATACGTGCACTCATGCACTGTAATGTCTGCTCGAACTTGCAAAACTTCAATTCGAGCATCCGAACGAGGTATATGCAACCTTCTTCGGACCGCTTGTGTCAAGAGTTACACAATGACATGGATTAGAGGTTGTACGAAGTCAGGAAGAGGGGTCTATTCCAATGGTCTTCAAGCTTCAAATTCTATCCAAGGTATTGTCATGCGTAATAGTCACTCAGGATTGTAACTCCTCGGTTCTTGTGGGACATTGTTGGATGTATGTATGTATGAAGTGTTGAGACGATGCGCAGGTGTTGAAGGGGGCAAGATGACGTTTGACTATTCGCGGGGTTTATCGCTGGTTTGAGTTGAAAGCAGACGTTGCTCAGGGTTATATCTGAGATTTGACTACTTGTTGGTATGCTGCGATATCATCTTGTGAGAGAGAACGTTGAGGTGGTAAGATGACGTTTGACTCCTCACCGGGGTTATCGCCGGTTTGAACTGAAAGTAGGTGTTGCTCAGGGTTACATCTGAGATTGGACTACTGCAAGTGTTTGAATGCCGCAAGGTCATCTTGTGGGAAAACCTGTCTTCCCAATGTTAGCTCCGGGTCTAAGGTATGAGTTCCTTGGCAGGATGTTTGAGCTTGAAGCTGATAGCATGCATTTGAAATAAGCATTTTCGGAGTTATCGCCGGAACTGTAATAACACTCCTTGGGGATATCGCCAAGGATGAAACTCGGGGTTATCTCCGAGGTTGGAAATGATCCTTCTGGTGTGTGTTCCGGGTTTGGAAATGATGTTTCTGGTGTGTGTCCTGGGTTTCAAGCTTGAACTTCTAGTAGTATCCGAAATGGATGTAAGCTATCTTCCAGGGTTATCTCCAAAAGACTAATCCGCCTTCCTGCAATGTCAGTAACAGGCGTGCAGAAAATTTTGAGTGTCTACAGATGCCCCTCTTTATCATATTCATGCAATGCAAGGCATGGATAGGATAAAGAATCCTAGACACTTGAAATGGAAGTAAGGTAAACATGATGCTATGTGCAACAACATGATGCAAATGTATGATGCATGATTGTCAGGTAATCCTGTTGGGATGACAATCAGTGATGGCTTGGACATACAATCCAAGTCTTCAAGGATGTTGACATTGGGGCTATCACCAAAGTCTTGAATCCTAGACACTGGGTTATATTCCATAGAGGTACCTCTTGTGTATAAGAAACCTGTGGGGATAAAGCTTTGTCTGTTTGAGGATGTGTATAACATATTCCCTCATTCTGTCGGAGTTAATGCCAATAGTCTGTCGCCGTCAGGGTTGCCTGACCTTCGTTGATGTGTGTATCACCGGATAGATCCCTGCTGGGTGCATTGTCAAGGTTGCTTAACCTTCATTGATGTATGTGTCAATGGTCGCATTGCGTTGTAACCCCCACTGGGGATACTTGGATAAGTTGCTTCGATGGGTTTACTTGCCATCAGCTGACATGATGTCAAGATTGCTTGACCTTCATTTATGTGTGTATCAATGGTTGAGAATGCGCTGTAACCCCCGTCGGGGATACTTGGATGTTTGAAAGATGTGCGTTGTGACCCCTGCTGGGGATACGCAATCGTTTGATAACTCACTACTAGAAATTAGATATATAGCTACGAGCTATAGCGACTGTCGGCACGGAACCGTCGCTATAGGGTATCTATAGCTACGGTCGACACGGAACCGTCGGTATAAAGGTTTTTATAAGAAAAAACCCACTTTCCCCCAAATTATTTCGGTATGTTCACTCCAATTTTCCCCCCAAATTATCTTCATTCGTCGTTTCTCTCATTCGTATTTCTCCCATAAAAAATGTCTGAATCCGGCTCTCCACACTCTCTCTCTTATCCTAACCCACCATCCCGAATCTGACTCTTCTTCAGCACAATCAACTTCTTCTTCATTTCCCAATTCCAAGTCCACCGATTTAGATTCTGGTACCAGAGCTGGCCTCCCGAAGCTGCCTCGATTTGCATACTTGATTGTGGGTACTGAAGGCGACGGATTGCGCTTACCTATAAGCCGAATCTGGTTACCTATAAGGGTCCTACGATGATTGCCTGTACGCTTCATGCCGTTGCGGTATTGTTAAAGCAGACTAAAGTTTGGGACTGGTTTATTAATCTTAGTGCTTCAGTATTGTTAAAGCAGACTAAAGTTTGGTGTTTAATTGATGGTTCATGGTTGAATATTCAGAATTTGGTATATTTGGTTTTTGAATAAATATGTTTGGTATGTTCCTATTAAAGTATAGATGTGTTTTAAAATTATTAGTTTATCTTGCAATTGCATATAATTGAGTTAAGGGTGTTTACAAATGATACATAGCCTCCCAATTTTCTTTATTATTCGTGTTCTTTTTATATTTATATTGTTTGATTGAGGGTTTTAATGAGTTAATTGAGTTAAGGGTGTTCTTTTTATTAATCTTAGGGGTTTTTAATTGAGTTAAGGGTGTTCACTACCAATTTTCTCCCCCTTGATCTTATAATTAGCTCATTTTACCTAATAAGAAGGATAAACAAACTTTAATTTCATTTTCGTGTGTTCATGTAGGTCTCATGTGTGGGGTCACTTTTGCTTATGCTATGACCTCAGAATCTCATTAAAGACAGTGATTATATTGGAGATTATGATATCAGGGATGGTGATCAGGTTAGTATTGTGTTTTCTAAATATTTATGTTATACAAAGATAATGATCTCAAGTTGAACAGAATTTATCCCTTTCATTCTGTACACCTCTGCAGTATATGAATCCTTGTATGCTTGTATGAATCCCTTTCTAAACTGTAGCTATCTCATAAATGCACGTTGATTTTGACAGAAGGAGATTCAGCTAAAGCTCTTGTAGTAAGTTGTTTTCCTCTTGATTCAAGTAATGTAGTTTGGTTTCTTTGCATATAAAGGTTGAGATGATTGAGTTTATATACAGATGGCTGGACTTTCTGTTGTTGGTCGAAATTATTATGGTGTTTTTCCGTTGAGAGGTAAATTGCTCAAGCTGTTCCGGACGTTGATAGTGGCTTGAATGTCTCGGCTATGTATGAATAATGGCAAGTGTTTTATCCCTTTTGTTTTTGAATAATTATTTCTTAGAGCATTAATTGATAATTCATGTAGTGTTTTGATAAAATAGCCTTGGAGTTTTAATTATTTGAAGTGGCTTTCGAACTTCTAATTATTTGAGTTTTAATTCACGTAGCTAGTTTTTTGTGGAAGTTGTTGGATTTTCTTTTTGTGTAATTATTACCGACTTTTTGACTGGGTCAATTTTATTAATTTCTGCAGTAGATTGGTTTGCTTTATGCATTTATATAGAAAAATTGAGGAGTTTGTTTTTCTGTTTAGATCACTTATCATTTCTTCCACTGGAAGAAAGGAACTCCATTTGCTGACGACCAGGGGATCTATAATGGGCTTACTTGGTGGGAGCAGATTGACAATGGACAACAACTCACCCGTAACAGAAAGTTTTTGACAGTTGTACCTGTTGTTCTGTAAGATACTCTGCTCTATCAGTCATTTAGTTTGTCTACTTTATCATTATCATTTCTTGTCAAGTGTTTCTGTGTTGTAAAATTGTAGTAGATAACCATGCAACCATGTGAATATACCATTCATCAAGAAGATAGTGGATCTGGTAGGCTTTCACAAGTAATACACTAGAAGAGTTTGCAAGAAATGAATCTCCTACTCCCCCACCACAACCCAAACCCCAAAAAAAAATATAAAAAAGAACATTACTAAATTTTATGCAACTACATAAGGATGAGTGGCTAATATGTTTTGTTTGAATTTTAAGCAACTACATAAAAATATGTTTTGTTTGAATTTTAAGCAACTACCAGTTCCTTGTTGGAGATGAGTGGGTAAGCAACAGAATTTTATTAGAATTATCCCATTTGCTTTGAGGTATATTCAAATGACGTAATTTTAAAATTGCAAATATGGCGTTCAAGGCTAGCTAATCATTTCTATTTCTTTGTGCAGTATCTTTTTGATACTACAAAAGAAATGATTGTCTTGCTTTGTGGGCACACTGTGCATTTGGAATGTTTAAAGGAGATGCGACGACATTTCAGGTAAGAATAATTTTCTTATGGCAACATGTTACAGTACACTGTCAAATTGTTTTTTAGTTTCTGGTGGTTCTATATATTGTCATTTCGTACTGTTGTATGTTAATTGATATTCGTACTGAACCTTGTGGGATACAGGTACTCCTGCCCTCTTTGCTCAAAGTCATTTTGTGGTATGTCTCATGTGTGCCAAAAATTTGATGAGGAGGTGTGCCAATTCTAGTTTGAATTTTACTTTTAATTAAGCTATATGTGTTTTTACGATGTTAGAAACCTTGCTTTCATACCAAGCTCATTTTGTGAGACTTAAAAATCCAGTTTGCTGCAACAAGCATGCCTCCAGTGTATCAGAATAGGAAGGCAAGTGCGAGTAGTTTTTTTTTGTCCATGTCTAATCACATATAACTTTGGTCATAATTTTGAAATACTAATAATTCTGTAGTATTATGGTTCAGGTCTGGATCCTCTGCAACGATTGTGGGGATAAGTCTGAGGTAAATTTCCATATTCTAGCACAAAAGTGTGTAAGATGTGCCTCAATACTAGGCAAATTCAACATGACGGTGCTTCAAGCTGGGCTGAATATATTGTTTATTTATAATAGTCTTGATGTTGTATACATTTATGGCTATAAAATGAATACAGTAGATTTAATTAATTAAAATAATTAATTGTTCTTTTTCTCCTCCGGAGTATAGAGGTGGATGTCTCGCTGGTTGAGCAGTTGCAGGGGCCTGGTATTCCTCTCCGCATACTGCAATGAAAACAATCATCAATTATGTCGATAGTTTTTTTTTAATATGAATTTCTTCGTACTATTACTCAATGATAACATGAGCAATTCTTTGTGCTGCATTTTACTGTAAGGCCAAAGTGAATCATCGTGCTGTGATGTTGCAGTGGATTTCAACAGTAAATTTTTATCAAAGGATGTCATGAGAAAGGAGGCTTGTCCAATCGATTTTGGCGATGGAACTGCTGCAGGAAGCTGTTTGCTAAAAGGCGGCAGTGGTCATACTGTGATGTTGCAATGGATTTCAACAGTAAATATTGTGAGTGATTGTATTGTGAAAGATTGTATTGTGAATGATTGTAATGTTGTAAAATATCTCTTATTATATTGTAATGTTGTAGTGTGAATGATTTTAAATGATGTATATAATATTTTTTATAATTTATTTTATATTCTATTTGTGTTTGTTGAATAAATGTGCATTATTAATTTTTTTTTAAATATAAAAAGGCTATAGCGACGGTCATCGACCGTAGCTATAGTGTTCTATAAAACACATCTCTATAGCGACGGTCACCGAGCGTCGCTATAGACATCTATAGCTACAGTCATAACTGTAGCAATAACTCTCAGCGACCGTTAGTAAAGAGCAAATATGTGACGCCCCCAAAATAGGTATACAACACCCATTCTGAGTCGCCAAATACATGGTAAATAAAGCAAACTACATCTTCAATAATACAAATGTTGTGTGAAATACGACAATACATACTGTGAGTTTAAATACAAATATTGTCTTCTAACAATATTCACACACAAATAAGTCCTCATTACAATTATTCAAACACTATTTTATAGAAATAGTGAGAACTGCTAAAACATCATCCTAGAACCATCACTCCATACCCCGACTTGATCCTGCTATGTTCTCACCTCATGAGAAGAAAAATGGAATAAAAAGGAAAGGGTGAGCTCAACTAGCCCGGTAAAAAATATTATGACTAAGATAATATACAATAAATTATCGTTAGTCTTAAACATGGAAAAATCTAATAAAATATAATAGACAACAAGTTTTAGATCAACAAATGCAGCGGAAACAGCAATCCATTAGAAGAGTCACGTAGAGAATGAATTCTACTGTCTTCTAAGATTTAAAAGTCCAACATCAATATTTCATCCCTGTAACAATAATTAATATACATCTTTAATCATCTTTGCACTACAGGCCAAAGATATTCATTTGTATCACCAGTTGGTCATGTTCATCTCAACACCTGTTCATCTTTGCACTACGGGCCAAAAAGATTCATCAATTTAATCATTCATCTTTGCGCTACAGGCCAAAGATATTCATCAAGTATCACCATTAAGGACTGAGGATGATGAAAAATATTTTTAAGAACGAATCCAGTGAGATAGAAGGACAAATATTAGGGATTCGTACAACAGTTTGTCCAAGATCAATAATACTTCATAACAACTAATTTTGAAGCAGAACTCAAAAATAACGATCAAAACATGGATACAATCAAAGATAGTAGCCAAAATAGATATTTCGGACAAAAAGAAGAAATTTTATTTTTCGATAAATAGTGTCGTATTCGTGAATAGTGTCGTATACGTGAATAGTGCCGTACACTTGAATAGTAACTCCGACACCAAAAGATAAAAATTTCACAAAAACATCATCACGCTTCGTGAATAGTACCCATGAATAGTAACTCATGAATAGTAACTCGTGAATAGTAACCCCAACATGAAAAAATTCCAAATTGATAAAAAGTTCAGAACAATATTTTGGCATAATGATATTGAAGAAGATAATATCATTTAGGAAGAAACAACATCCCTTACCTCAAAATAACCGTACTTCTGGCTGAATTTCGGTATAGTGCTGACAGAAACTCGCACCGTATAGCAACACTGAGAGTATACTCACAAGAATATGCTCGATGATATAGAGAGAAAGAGAGAAAACTTTGTTTCTGGTGTGATTTTCAATTCTAACTTAGCCTTCTATTTATAGGAAAATGCTAGAACGCCAAAGGAGACTAAATTAATAAAATATTAATTTATTTATATAATTTTCCTTAGCCCACCATTTTGACCAAAGAAATCAGCCACAACACATGTTAAAGATGTCCACCAACCTTTGAAAAACGTTTTTCTTGAAAATAATAATTAAAACTTCCAAAAACCAATTATTTCGAAATTCCGGAACTTCAATAATTCACAATAAATAGCCCTTTTATCAGAAAATTCAAATCTCGCGACTTTTTATAGGAATTTCAATTCTCTACAACTTTACAGAAGAAAAGGTTTCCAAATTCCAAACAGAAATAATCTGAAATCCACAAACGGGCGATTTTACAGTCTATAATCAATTTTCGGTCAATAATTGTGTCCACCGACACACAAAATATGTGTTAAACATTTAATGCCACAAAAATACTCTTCCTCATCATATACTCATATATTCCACATTCATTGTAAAAATATCACCGTTAATATATTATTAAAATAATATATTTAAATGAATTATTTTATCAGAAAAAGATAAAATATTAATTTTCAAAAATTGTCACATTAAAAATTTTCTCCATCTATATCCACATAAAATGAATATTTTCTTTATCATAATAATCAATAATTAATTATTCAAAAATAATATTACAGAATCACAGTACTGACAACCAGGCCGTTCCCAGGATAGAGCGGACTTTCCAATAAGGATTTCTCCTTACTGGCGCGCAATTAGGTGACCAAACCTCTCCTTAGACAGAACTTTTTAGACATTGCCAATAATGTTATCTGATAATATTATTCAAATAATATGAATTATTGATCTGATAATGGAAAATATTGTGCAGTGACAATTATTGAAACAATAATAATATAAATATCAACGCAGCAATTATTGAATCAATAAAATAAAATAATGAATAGTAATTACTGTGACAATGATTGAGTAGTGTCTTCTTACGTACGAATCAATAATTCAACAATACTGTGCAATACCGTGTGCTACTGTGCAACCACACATATTACTATATTTTAACCACCAGGTAACCCAACAGTGTTAACGGTAACAATTTACGCCGTTATTTATAAAACTCAATCTTTGTCGTTTTCTTTCATCCAACCATTTTTCGTTATGGGGCCCACAAATGACTGCGCCGTCATACGGAGATTCCCGACAAAAAGAATATTCCATAACCACTTGCTTATTTTGTAAACTTTGCACATTTCACCCATAACCAAAGCATTATATTAACCCTTATTAATTTAGAATAATGAATAGAGGAAAATTTAATTTATTTATAATAAGTTGGGGTCGTACAACCTCCCCTCCTTATAAAATTTCGTCCTCGAAATTGACGTACATACCTGGTGTTTCGAACAGGTGAGGGTACCTCGTTTTCATTTTCGATTCCAACTCCCATGTCATTTCCTCAATTGCATGGTTTCTCCACAAAACCTTAACTTGTGGTATAACCTTCATGCGTAAGACATGCTCTTTCCTATCCAAAATCTCAACAGGTATCTCATCGTATGTAAAATCTTCAGCTATCTCGTCTGGTTCTAACGCAATAATGTGGTTCGGGTCTTTCACATATTTACGAAGCATAGATATGTGGAATTCATTGTGAACACGAGACATACTTGGAGGTAACGCGAGTCTATAGGCTACGCTTACTATTCAGTCAAGAATCTCAAATGGACCAACAAATCTTAGATTGAGCTTTCCTCTCTTTCCAAATCTTGTAACTCCCTTCCATGGAGCAACATGTAACAATACATGATCTCCAATATTAAACTCCACGTCCTTTCTATGAAGATCAGCATAACTCTTTTGTCGATCTTGTGAAGTTTGAATACGTTGTCGAATCATTGGATCTTTTCTGTAGTCATGCGTACTAATTCTGGTCTCAACAATGTTGCTTCTCCCACCTCGTCCCAGCATACTGGAGAACGACACTTTCGTCCATACAACGCCTCAAATGGAGCCATGCCTATACTTGCTTGATAACTACTGTTGTAGGAGAATTCCACCAACGGCAAGTACTTATCCCAACTTCCTTTGAAATCTAAAACACAGAGTCTTAATAGATCTTCAAGGGTTTGAATAGTCCTCTCTGATTGTCTGTCCGTTTGAGGATGACATGCTGAACTAAATCGTAAATCTGTGCCCATAGCTTTCTGCAAGCTAACCCAAATAGCATTTATGCCTTGAGAAACCGTGGGAAGACCTGTAACGAAATCCATTGTAATGTGTTCCCACTTCTATTCCGGAATCTCAAGTGGTTGAAATGGACCCTTTGGCACTTGATGCTCCGCCTTTACTCGTTGACAAGTTAAACACCTCGAGATAAACTCCGCGATCTCTCTCTTCATATTGTTCCACCAAAATGTATGTCGAATATCATGATACATTTTGGTACTCCCAGGATGGATTGCAAACGGGGTGTTTTGTGCCTCCATCATGATTCTATGCTTTAAGTCAGAATCGTTCGGAACGCAAAGTCGAGAGTTGAATAGAAGTATTCATTCTTCATCGAATCTTGCTTCCGGAATAGTTCCTTCTTGCACTTTCTTCTTCATACTCATCAGCTCCGGTGTGTAGCTTAAGCAGCTATAACTTTATCGATTAAAGTCGGTTCTACTCGTATATTCGCCATCATCACGTGGGTACCTAGAGTTTTCATCCCCATCTCTATTATTTGTAAGTTATACGAAATGAGTCTTTGACAATATCGTACTCGTACTCGTATACGATCTTTTACTCAACACGTTAGCTACCACGTTCGCTTTTCTAGGATGGTATGGTCAGAACATGTGCCGAAATGAGTCTCCTCTTGAGTTCTTCGAAGCTCTTCCCACATTCCTCGCTTCATTCGAATTTTGTATCTCTACGAGTCAGCTGAGTTAATGGAGTAGCGAATTGAGAAAATCTTTCCACGAATCTTCGATAATAACCAACTAAGCCTAAAATGCTACGTATTTCGATTACTGACTTAGGTTGCTCTCAACTGCGACTCATATCCCAATCTTGGATAGCACATCACAATAGCACCTATCAGTTTACTACCGCACGAATATGGCATCCCCTACGGAAAGTTTGGCTTCGGTGCATTCCACAAAGGAAGTCATAAGATAGAGGCTTGGGTATCAACTTCTATGGTTGGGTTTTTAACTCCTGAAGTTCAATAGGAGCCATTCGATATAAGATTTTAGAAATGGGTTTTGTACAGGATTTAAAGTCGATACAAATTCAATATCACGCTCTGGGAGTAGGCCAACAAATTCTTCAGGAAATACATCAGGAAATTTACTAACAATAGAAATATCATTCAAATCTGACGTATTTTTGTGTAAGTCCATAACATGGGCTAAGAAAACTTGACATCCGTTTTTTAATAAACAAATGACTTTATGGCTTGATATGAAATTGTTTGACTTTAATGGTTTGGTTGCTTGAATTCGAATAACAGGTTACTTAGGAATATGAAAACTAACAACCTTACGAAAGCAATCAATTTTGGCATGATGAGTAGTTAATCAATCAATCCCAAAAATAAGGTCAACAGGTAATGCGATGGTGCCAATTTAATCAAGTAAGATTTATAAACTGTAGATGTAGCGAAGGTTTCAACCCAACGGAGTTTCAACAGATAAATCAAAATCTAATTTCTCCGGAGTCAAGTTTAAATGTTGAGCACAAGCAGGAGAGATAAAAGAATGGGTAGAACCGGTATCTAATAAAGTATAAACTTCGTAAAAATTTATAATTAACTAACCCGTGCTAACTTCGTTCGGGTTCCTCGCATTCTGACCAGTCACGAAAAACGCTCTTCCAGGAACCGTTGACTTTGACTTGTCCGGGACAGCCTTTGGAGTCACCATCCCCGCTGGATTGGGTTTTGCTATAGTACAATCTCGAGCGATGTGACCTTCCTTTCCACAGTTGTAACATACCTTGGATTGTTGTGGACAGTTTGGGCTGATATGTCCCTCCTTCCCGCCTTTGTAACATCTAACTAGCGGTCGTTCCCCTCCCCTAGAATTTGTTGTTGGTGCTGGTGCTGCTGCTGATGTCTTCCTGTCGTTGTTGAATCTTCTCTTTCTGAAATTTCCACTTGACTCACCTCTCCTATTATCATGTCCACGATTACCACCTGAGTGCTTACCGCCTTTGTCCGTATTCTTTCCTCCTCGCTGGTTATCATCGTTCTGATGACTACTGTCACCGATATGACCCTGGTTGTGGTCCCTCAATTGAGTATACTCACTATCTCGCTGTAATAACTGAGCCCTGTTTACAACATCTGAATACAGAGAAAATTTATGAGATATAAGGTATTGACGAATCTCGGGTTTTAGACCTCTCAAAAACATCTGCGTCATACGTTCCTCATTCTCCACCAAATAAGGTGCAAACCTGGATAACTCTGCGAACTTCGCCTCGTACTGAGACACCGTCATGTTGTTCTGTTCAAGTCTAATAAACTCTACCTCTTTTATATGACGAATACTTTCAGGAAAGTACTTGTCATTGAAAAGTTTCTGAAATCTTTCCCAAGACATGTTGAGTGCGGCTGGCTGGGTATGCTTCACAGATTCCCACCAATAATCTGCTTCACCACGAAACATAAAGGTGGCGAATGGAACCTTCTGTTCCTCTGTGCACCCCAAGACATCGAATATCTTGGTAATTTGCTTGACCCATGTTTCTGCCTTGATCGGATCCGGCTTTCCATGGAAATCTGGTGGTCCCAACTCCTTGAACTGCTTAGCTGTGACAGACCGCGCGTTGCCATCATTTCCACCCGTATTTTGCACACGAATCTCCCTCGTCTGATTTTGCATGAACTGCAAAAAGTTCCTAAACATTCCATCATTCATTGTTTGCTCGGTAACGTTGTTTACAGGAGAAGTATTGCCTTCCTGTTGCACGTTCTCCTGGTTTGTGACTAAAGGTTGTTCCACCATCTCATAAACTCCATTGTTAACGTTCTCAGCAGCCATTCTTAAATACTGCCATAAAATAAGGGTTAATTAAACAAATTAACGTATCACATAATATCCCTATATTATGACCGACCAACAAATAAGCTTAGGTAGGACACACAAATAAGCTTAGGTAGGACACACTACTCATCTTTCCCCTCCTAGTTCTATTCCCCGATCTCCACCAGAGACCATATCCCTAAGCTCTGATATTAACTGTGACGCCCCCAAAATTGGTATAAAACACCCATTCTGAGTCGCCAAATACATGGTACTTAAAGCAAACTACAACTTCAATAATACAAATGTCGTGTGAAATACGACAATATATACTGTGAGTTTAAATACAAATATTGTCTTCTAGACAATATCCACACGCAAATAAGTCCTCATTACAATTATTCAAACACTATTTTATAGAAATAGTGAGGACTGCTAAAACATCTTCCTAGAACCATCACTCCATACCCCGAGTCGATCCTGCTATGTTCTCACCTCCTGAGAAGAAAAATGGAACAAAAAGGAAAGGGTGAGCTCAACTAGCCCAGTAAAGAATATTATGACTAAGATAATATACAAAAAATTATCGTTAGTCTTCAACAGGGAAAAATTTGATAAAATATAATAGACAACAAGTTTTAGATCAACAAATGCTGCGGAAACAGCAATCCATTAGAAGAGTCACGTAGAGAATGAATTCTACTGTCTTCTAAGATTTAAAAGTCCATCATCAATATTTCATCCCTGTAACAACAATCAATATACATATTTAATCATCTTTGCACTACAGGCCAAAGATATTCATTTGTATCACCAGTTGGTCATGTTCATCTCAACACCTGTTCATCTTTGCACTACGGGCCAAAAAGATTCATCAATTTAATCATTCATCTTTGCACTACAGGCCAAAGATATTCATCAAGTATCACCATTAAGGACCGAGGATGATGAAAAATATTTTTAATAACGAATCCAGTGAGATAGAAGGACAAATATTAGGGATTCGTACAACAGTTTGTCCAAGATCAATAATACTTGATAATAACTGATTTTGAAGCAGAACTCAAAAATAACGATCAAAACATGGATACAATCAAAGATAGTAGCCAAAATAGATATTTTGGACAAAAAGAAGAAATTTCATTTTTCGATGAATAGTGTCGTATTCGTGAATAGTGCCGTATACGTGAATAGTGCCGTACACTTGAATAGTAACTCCGACACCAAAAGATAGAAATTTCACAAAAACATCATCACGCTTCGTGAATAGTACTCATGAATAGTAACTCGTGAATAGTAACCCCAACATGAAAAAAATTCCAAATTGATAAAAAGTTCAGAACAATATTTTGGCATAATGATATTGAAGAAGATAATATCATTTAGGAAGAAACAACATCCCTTACCTCAAAATAACCGTACTTAAGGCTGAATTTCGGTATAGTGCTGACAGAAACTCGCACCGTATAGCAACACTGAGAGTATACTCACAAGAATATGCTCGATGATATAGAGAGAAAGAGAGAAAACTTTGTTTTCTGGTGTGATTTTCAATTCTAACTTAGCCCTCTATTTATAGGAAAATGCTAGAACGCCAAAGGAGACTAAATTAATAAAATATTAATTTATTTATATAATTTTCCTTAGCCCACCATTTTGACCAAAGAAATCAGCCACAACACATGTTAAAGATGCCCATCAACCTTTGAAAAACGTTTTTCTTGAAAATAATAATTAAAACTTCCAAAAATTAATTATTTCGAAATTCCGGAACTTCAATAATTCACAATAAATAGCCCTTTTATCAGAAAATTCAAATCTCGCGACTTTTTATAGGAATTTTAATTCTCTACAACTTTACAGAAGAAAAGTTTTCCAAATTCCAAACAGAAATAATCTGAAATCCACAAACGGGCGATTTTACAGTCTATAATCAATTTTCGGTCAATAATTGTGTCCACCGACACACAATACATGTGTTAAACATTTAATGCCACAAAAATACTCTTCCTCATCATATACTCATATATTCCACATACATTGTAAAAATATCACCGTTAATATATTATTAAAATAATATATTTAAATGAATTATTTTATCAGAAAAAGATAAAATATTAATTTTCAAAAATTGTCACATTAAAAATTTTCTCCATCTATATCCACATAAAATGAATATTTTCTTTATCATAATAATCAATAATTAATTATTCAAAAATAATATTACAGAATCACAGTACTGACAACCAGGCCGTTCCCAGGATAGAGGGGGCTTTCCAATAAGGATTTCTCCTTACTGGCGCGCAATTAGGTGACCAAACCTCTCCTTAGACAGAACTTTTTAGACATTGCCAATAATGTTATCTGATAATATTATTCAAATAATATGAATTATTGATCTGATAATGGAAAATATTGTGCAGTGACAATTATTGAAACAATAATAATATAAATATCAACGCAGCAATTATTGAATCAATAAAATAAAATAATGAACAGTAATTACTGTGACAATTATTGAGTAGTGTCTTCTTACGTACGAATCAATAATTCAACAATACTGTGCAATACCGTGTGCTACTGTGCAACCACACATATTACTATATTTTAACCACCAGGTAACCCAACAGTGTTAACGGTAACAATTTACGCCGTTATTTATAAAACTCAATCTTTGTCGTTTTCTTTCATCCAACCATTTTTCGTTATGGGGCCCACAAATGACTGCGCCGTCGTACGGAGATTCCCGACAAAAAGAATATTCCATAACCACTTGCTTATTTTGTAAACTTTGCACATTTCACCCATAACCAAAGCATTATATTAACCCTTATTAATTTAGAATAATGAATAGAGGAAAATTTAATTTATTTATAATAAGTTGGGGTCTTAAAACATACACGATTTTGTCATGACCTATAGCTAGGGTCGGTGACCGTCGCTATAGGCGAAAAGACCGTCGCTATAGGCTTTACCGATGGGTTCTATGGCGACGGTCGGCGACGGTCGCTATAAGCTAATTTTCTAGTAGTGACTTCGACGTTGTAACCCCCGCCGGGGAGGTTTAGCATTTCATGGTTTTGCGTTGTAACCCCCACTGTGGAGGTTTAGGGTTGTGACCCTGCAATGACGGCATCAGACCTTTGTGAGGTATTGCCGAGTATGATCTGTTAAAGCTGAGCTCATCGGTATAGTATACCCTGCATTCAGGCGAATACCAATGAGATGGCGGGAATTCAATTCTGACCAGTACAAAACCAGGATTCCAGGCTATTCCGCTCAATCGCGTAGCATTTTTATTCCTGATTTGGCCTTTTCAGCTTATGAGACCTCTTTTGCAACTCTAACTGGAGCAAGCCAGAGGTGTGGGACCCACGTAAGAGTGTTACAGGTACACCTGCAGCAGCCGTAGGTGGACCAGCGGCCAACCATGGCTATGTAAAGCCCAAAGGTTACTTTCATAAGTCATTTTCAAGCTGCGCTACGAAGGAAATCTGAGAGTTCTTCTTCAAATCTGCTGAGTTCGGGCAACTTTCTGCATATTCTCTCACCGTACAAGCGTTCTTCACTGTCCTGGTAACATATGCATGTATTTTTTCCAATTTTTATCCGTTGGAAAATGACTTATCACATGAAATGCATTTAGACACATAGTAGTGAATATGAATGCTGATATGACTTGATAAAAAATATTCAACATAGCAAATGTTAGTATTAAACCATGCCGAACATAATGATGTGAAAAAAATTTGACTTTTGAAACAGTCAAATTTGCACCTTTTACTGTCATTTCTTATCCTATTTGAGGACAAATGAGTAAAGATAGAAAAGTAAAACAATCCTGGTAATTAGACTACACTTACAGATTTTTTACTGTGATGATAATGCATGTAGGATATATATGACTGTGTACAGGTGTGCTATTGAATGGCCTCCTAGTCATGCTTATGTGCATGTGGATAGTCCCATTTACATAGGGGGCCATGGCAAAATTTTCCAAAATGTAGGTATTGGATAGTCATGCATTTTTAACTCTACTGTAGACGTATGTTAAAACAATGCATGCATCCATGTAATCATAAAATGCATTTTGAAAAGCTCTAGGTAAGAATTTACCACACCCTTTCTGAGGTAATTTGGAGATTTATTGTCCAGATATTATGGATCCGGATCAGCCGAGCAGTTCTCGCAGGACTACTTCTGGTGTACGGAGGAGGGCTTTTGAAGAGCCTCAACGCCGGTCTGTCAGACAACCTCGTCGTTTGGTGGAGGCGGTGATACGTCCTATTCGGGCTGAAGTACCGAATGTCGAGGACGAGGAGTAGGATGTACCGATCAAGGTTCATACTCCTGCTGTATGTGTTCCCCGTAGGGAATTAACAGGTGTTCAAGTGGCGAACCCAGATCTTCTGGGTGACTTGAGTAGGCATCCTTCAGCATACCTGCATGCAAACGAGGTATGAAATTAGATCTTTAATATTCCTTATTTCCTATTGATGAGGTGTCAAGGATTCTGATGTTGATCTGCATTTGATGTAGGTTCCCGGCTTCACACAGCCTCGTGGAAAAAGTTTGATCTCGTCTTCAGGACGAACTTCAAGCGTAGAAAAGTTTAATCCCGTCTTCAGGATAAACTGCAAGTGTGAAAGGTTCAATCCTGTCTTCAGGATAACCGAAATTGTATGAAAGGTTTGAAATGAAGTGAAACCAGGCTGCTGGTTTGAAGTGTATGTTTCCCTGAGGGGCAAAAGAGTATGTAGAAAGGAAGGGTTCAAAACCGGAATGATTGGTGATTTGATGATCAACACCAGGATGTTTGTTTGATGGTAACCTCAGACATAGTACCGTTTCATGGTGTCCGAGTTGATAAGCTGTGGAAATTCATCGCCATCCATTTCCTGCAATCTGAGAGCACCTCCTGTTAATACCTCCTTGACAATAAATGGGTCTTCCTAGTTAGGAGAGAATTTTCCCTTAGATAGATCTTGGTTGTCAATGATCTTCTTTAAAAATAAGTCATATTTTTTGAACTGTCGTAGTTGGACTTTTCTGTTGTAGGATCGTGCGATCATTTACTGATGTAACTGACCATGGAAGATAGCCGCGGTTCACCTTTTGTCTATTAGAGACAATTGGTGATAACTGCCTTGTACCCATTGGTCCTCATCCAACTGAGCGTCCATCAACACTAGGAGGGATTCCATTTCCACCTCTATGAGGGAGCACTGCTTCCATCCCATAAGCTAATGAGTAGGGGGTTGCCCCAGTGGAAGTACACATAGAAGTTCTGTAGGCTAAAAAAGTCAGAGGCAATAGGTCAGGCCATCCTTTCTGATTGGGGGACATTTTCTGCATGATCTTTTTGATGTTTTTATTAGCCGCTTCAACAACACCATTCATCTTTAGACGGTAGATGACGGAGTTAAGGTGTTTGATGTGGAATTTTCTGCATAACTCCTCCATCATTTTGTTGTTGAGGTTCTTAGCATTGTCTAACACAATGACCTCTAGTTGTCCATATCGACAGACGACATTATTTCTGATGAAAGTAATGATGACTTCTTTAGTAACCCTGGGGAAGGATGCTGCTTCTACCCATTTGGTGAAGTAGTCGATCATGGTGAATATGAATCAATGCCCATTACTGGCTTTGGGCTCGATGGGTCCAATCACGTCTATTCTCCACTTTAAGAAGGGCCATGACGAACTCATATTGTGGAGTTCCCTTGGAGGGGCGTGGATGGAATTTCCATGAATCTGGCATTGATAGCACCTCTTGACGTGATCATCACAGTCAGCTTTGAGTGTAAGCAATAATTTCCTATTTTGAGGATCTTTTTGACAAGTAGGGGTCCGCTCATGTGAGGGCCACATACTCCACCATGGATCTCATCCATGAGTCTTTGAGCTTGGTCTTTATCCAGACATTTGAGGAGACCTAATCCTGCATTTCTTTTGTAGAGTGCATCTCAGCTCACGTAGAATTTCATAGCTAATCGATGAATCCTCCTCTTCTTAGTTAGGCTCGCCTCAGCGGGTGTAAATCCATCTCATAGATACTCCTTGATGTGATAATACCAAGGGTTGTGGATGGGAGGTAGTTCATCCGATACTTCTCCAATATAATTCCCATAGACTGGGGCTTTTTGCAGAGCAAACGTGATGTTTGGCATGTTTTCCTTGTCAGATATATGAACCAAGGAGGCCAACGTTGCTAATGCATCCAAAAAATTATTCCTATTGCGAGGAACGTGTAAAAAGGAGATTTCTTCGAACTCCAAAGCCATCTGTAGAACTTGCTGATGGTAAGGTAGTAAATGTAATTCTTTGGTTTAATAAATTTCGATGGATTGTCTGATTACCAATTCGGAATCCCCAAAGACAGTTAATCGTCTGACGCCCATTGAACGGGCAAGTTTTAGCCCCATGATACAGCCTTCATACTCAGCTGTGTTATTGGTGCTGACAAACTGCAATTTGACGGTGACGGGATACTGCTCCCCCGTACCGCAGACTAGAACTGCTCCAGCTCCAGAACCTTCAGCGTTAACAGATCCATCAAAATATATTTTTCACGTATGACATGTATCGTACTGATGTTGTTGCTGAATTGTCATTACCCCTTTATCAGGGAAGTATGTTTCCAAGGGTTTGTAGTCCCCTGCAGGTGCGGCGGCCAGTTGATCTGCAATTCCTTGACCTTTGACAGACTTTTGCATCACGTAGACGATGTCAAATTGCTGTAGGATCAACTGCCATCTGGACAGTCGACAATTCAGTATGGACTTACTGAACACATACGTAAGAGGATCTACGTGGGATATGAGATGGGTTGTGTGACCATGGAGGTAATGTTGTAACCTCATGGAAGCCCATGCTAAAGCACAACAAGTCTTCTCAATCAGAGCGTACTTGTATTCACTGATGCTGAATCTTTTGCTGAGATAATAGATAGCTAGTTCTTGGCCTCTATCGTCTTTTTACTCCAGCATACAGCCCACGACATTGTCATTAATGGACAGGTACATGAACAGGGGAACATCATCCCTGGGAGGTACCAAAATAGGAGCGTTAATAAGCCGCTCTTTAATGGTAAGGAAGGCTTTCTGACACTCATCGTTCTATTTCATGGAGGAGTTCTTCCTTAACAGCTTGAAGACTGGCTCACAGGTTGCTGTGAGTTGAGAAATGAACCTGCTAACGAAGTTGATTATTCCAAAAAATCCCCGTATTTCTTTCTCTGTCTGAGGAATGGGCATTTCCTTGATAGCCTGGATTTTGGTAGGATCTAGTTCAATCCCTTTGTGGCTGACTAGGAAACCTAGCAACTTGCCTGACTTAACACCAAAGGCGCACTTGGCTGGATTCAACTTCAAGTTATACTTACGCAACCTGTTGAAAAGTTTTCTGAGATGGTCTAAGTGGTCATCCTCCTTTCGGGATTTGACAATGATATCATCCACGTATATCTCTATCTCTTTGTACATTAGATTGTGGAAAAGAGCCATCATAGCTCGCTGATAGGTTGCCCTAGCATTGATGAGGTTGAATGACAACCATCTGTAGCAAAAGGTTCCCCAAGGCGTGATGAAAGCAGTTTTCTCACAGTCCTCCTCAGCGACCATAATTTGATGGTACCCCGCAAAGCAATCAGCAAAGGAGTACATGCCGTATTGAGCAGTATTGTCAATAAGAATGTGGATAAATGGCATGGGAAAGCTATCTTTAAGGCAAGCTTTGTTCAAATCCTGGTAATCCACGCAGACTCGCACCTTTCCTCCTAGTTTAAGCACGAGAACAATGTTGGATATCCACTCCGGATATGTAGACACCATAATGATGCCAGCTTGAAATTGTTTCACAATTTCTTCTTTAACCTTTAAACTCCACTCAAGTTTCAATCGCCTAAGTTTTTGCCTAACTGGCTTGAATCCTTCTTTAATGGGAAGGCGATGAAGAACAATGTCAGTGGAAAAACCCACCATGTCTTCGTGAGACCATGCAAACACATCCTAGAATTGGGTTAATAGTGCAACCATGTCATTCCGTTGATTTGTGGTAAGGTCTGAACCAATTTAGATAAGCTTAGGGTTGTCTAAGGTTCCAAGATTGAAAGAAGTGGTTTGATCAAGATTGGGTTTGGGTTTGTCTGTGACTCATTCCTTAATCTCTTGAGGTGTCTCAATGTCCTCATGGATGTCCATCAAGTCTGAGTCCAACTTTGCATCAAAGTTACAGCCCTTGTGGAGAAAAGGCACCTCATCAGCAAGTACATGCACATCTAAATTCAGAGTCCTGAAACGAAATATACTTTCACTTAATATATGCAACTGTTTGATCATACAAAAGTGTTAGCATGTACTTGATAAAATAACTGCTATTACTATAAAGGAAAGCAAGTAATTAAAGTTATCTACAAGGCAGAGGGATTTTTTTGTCCATTTTACCCTCGTCGACCAATGCATGGAGTGCTGCTCCAATTGTCGAGGGCAAAGTCCTGATGGACTGCAGTGATGGAAGGATCATCATTGTCCTCCTTCTCCTGAATGATAACCATGACATCTGGGTAGGGGTGATCATTCGGTTATAACCAAACCGAATAAGCTATTCGGTTATAACCGAAAACCGAATTATCGATAATTCTACTATCCAAAATACTAACCGAAATTTGAAACTAACCGAATTACCGAATTGTATATTCGGCTATTCGGGTAATAACCGAACATGTGATTTTTTAAAATTAAGAATACAGTCAAAACCACAAATCCTCATCTGAACATAAAAGGAAAAGAACATAGACCATGATGTAAAGACCAAGAAATCACACGAATCCATAAGCAATCTGTAAGGACCTCAAAACAAACTCCTCAGATTCTGAAAGAAGCCCACACAAATCATAGTGAAAAAGGCAGAGGCCATACAAAAAAATAGTTTGATCAAATCCATTATCCAATCAAATCAAGAATCAAGAAAGCAATATAAACAGATCTGATCTGATTGAATAAAAATCGGACCAAAATGCAGCCACATACTACACCAAATCAAACCAAAGGAGAAAACACCAGAACATTCAAAATAAAGAAATAGAAGTGAAGCCTAAATCAAAATGAACTGGAATGAAAAGGAATCAGATGAAATGCATCTAACCCACAATGAGACACATCCAAATCAGAAAAGTCATCCAAATCGAGATCTCAGAAGAGGGGGTCGGGGGAGAGAAAGACGAGTGGAATGAAAAGAGAGTAAAGCTAAAGGTGGAAAAAAACATTAGAATAAAATTTGAACAATTAAGTTACAGCAGTCAGCAGGTGACCCAAGGTGAGTAGGTGTTGTTGCTTCCAAACCGGACATAACATGATCAGTTATAACTATCTAATTTTATCTCCCTAACTAGTATAGAGTAGAGTGATAGACACTAGACAGATAGACCGATAGCTATAGATAATATTATAAAATTAATATTTTTAAGTTCGGTTATTCGGGTACCCGAATAATCTATTTTTTGAAAACCGAAACCAAAACCGAATACCGAATAATAATTCGGATATAACCGAAATTATTAAATAAACCAAAAAACCAAAATAATTCGGTTAAAATAATTCGGTTTGGTTCGGTAATTCGGTTTTATCCATTTTTTGCTCACTCCTACATCTGGGAAATCATCGTCTGGGGTGTATTTGTTTGTATGTTCATCATGAACAATGACGCGTATGCCTGCCATCATCAAGACAATGTCATGTTTGTGTTTTCGTTCCTTTTCTTCCATTTTGGGATCAGGAATCAGCAGCTCTTTAGCTTTGATTGGCACTGGTTTAGGAAACAACATGGTCACAACATGGGCTGACACCTTTACTGGAGACTGTATTAGCTCGTGGGGTAAAGGTATAGAAAATCTTCGTGTGACGGAAGCTTGAGGAACCTGCTTGTGCTTATGAGGATTCCTGTGTCTGGAACTGGTAGAATAGCCTAGTCTGGCTATTCCAATTTGGCTGGACACTTGGATAGGGTGCTTAATACCCTGCTTATCTTTACCAAGCCCTTGTCCAAGTTGATAACCCAATGACATTATTTCTTTAGTGGCCGACATAATCTCGGCAAAAATCCTGGGTATGGGAAGTGGCGCTCCAATATAATGGTATTGCGTGGTACTCACTTCCATAGTATGAAAACTGGTCTGTTCAACTTCTGAATTGAAGCTGATGATTGGTAGAGTTCCTTGTTCAGGACATTCCGGCTCAGAGTTGACAGTGACTAGACTGTTGTTGATAATGTATTTGAGCTATTGATGTAGCGTGGAGGGAACGGCTCCAGCCATGTGTATCCATGGTCTCCCCAATAGCAGGTTGTATCCTGAATCTATCTTGAGGACGTGGAAGGATACATTGAATGTATTTGGACCAATCTTAATTGGCAATTCAATCTTTCTGACGACATTTCATCGGGATCCATCAAAAGCTTTGATAACCGTATGGTTGCTTTGGATCCGCCTGAGATTGACATTCATCTTCACCAATGTGGCATAAGGACAGATATTTAGAGATGAGCCTCCATATATCAAAACTCCAGCGATCATGTACCCGTAAGACAAAACCGTAATGTGTAATGGTTTGCAATGACCGGTCCCTTCGGGCGATATGTCGTCATCAGTGAAGGATATCACAATGTTGTTGAAAATGTGATCAACCAAATGTTGAAATTTTTCCACATCCACTGATTTTGGTAAATAGGCTTCTTCCAAAACCTTCAGTAAAATCTTCCAATGATCCTCGGAAAAGAAAACCATGTCCAGTATAGATATCTGGTGTGGAGCTTCTCGCAAGCTTAAAACCACTTTGGCTTCATTGTGGCCCATAGTGTGGAGGAATTTTTCAATCTTCTCCATGGGAATCTTACGTTTTTCTTCGCAAGCAGGTTTCATAACCCATTAAGGAAGATACAATGGATTTTCCCTCGACACTGTACCAGAGATATGAGACATGAATCCTTCAGCTTCTCCATAATTCCATAGAACATTGTGTAAGCTGACAACATGATGTTGTGGTCTGAAAGGTAAAGAAATTGGCTCTAGTGCGGCCACTTTCAAAGGATTGTCAGCTCCTTTGAGTTAAATTGGTTGTATGGGAAATACTTTGACAATCTCATCATCCACTTTAGATATACCTGCTACTGATCCATTCCATTTGGTAGGACATGCATTGTTGCCCTTGAGTTGCACAATGTAATCATCTACTAGTTGCAGGACAACGCTATCAATAAGATTCTAAATGAGACGGCGGAGTGCCCATCATTCTTCTGTACTGTGACCACGAGAATGTGAATGATATTGACACATTTCATCAGAATTGAACCGTTCTGAGTGGGGATTGATTGGAGGCAGAAGGAAGGTAATTCTTCTTTCATTGATCAACATTTGCAATATCTCCTCCATAGATTGGCCAAAATAGGTAAATTCCCTTTGATTGGTAAAATCCCGACGAGCTTTAGCATTGGCTCTCTTTGCAACCTTATCCTCCATAGCTTCGCTTTCTGAAGGTGGTGATGGAGCATTCATAACAAAAGGAAGGAGATAGGCATGCTCCTGCCTGATTAATTGGCGTGTGACTTGATGCTGGTGGGTCACCAGTTTTGCCAATTGTTCAATTTATTTACAAAGAGCTTTCATCTTTCGTTCCATAGTGAACTAAAACTTTGCATAATCCCATCAGTCAACACCGTCTTTGAGGGTTTGGGATGATTCACCATTAGAATTGGAAGTCTGTCCAGTGCTCCAACTGATCATGTTAACCTCTTCTTCTTTGTGTCGAGGAAGAGGGTTATCTTGCACATGAGGTTGATCTGGTTTGGTGACCACGATCTCACCGTTGTCTATTAAATCTTAGATTTTGTGTTTCAAGGGCCAATAATCTTAAGTATCATGTCTAGGTGCTCTGGCATGAGAAGCACATTTTCGAGTAGCATTAAAACCCCTCCCATTAGGTTGGCTGGTGAAAGAAGATGTGTAATTTTCTTCTAAGTAATCAGAAGAGCAAGAATATTCTCGAGTGAGTCCCCTAAGGGTGTGAACGTTCGAGGATGCTTTACTTCTCCACCTTTAGGCAATGGAGGGTTTGAAGACTGTGCTTGAAAAGGGGAGTAGTTTCTCCTCTGTAGAGGCATGCTTTGATTGCCTATTTAACCTTGTAGTATCAAAGAAACATCCTCCTCTTTCTTTTTATGGACCCTCCGGTGGTTGTTTCCATAAGATCCGGACTGGATGTGCTCAGCAATAGCTTTAAGAGCGGCTATGTCTTGAATTTTACCGGATTTCAATCCCATTTCAGCCATTTCTCCGTGTTTGATTATTTCAGAGAATGGTTTGCCAATACTAGCTAAGACTCTCTCATAGAAAGGAGCTTCCTGTACATCTATAAACGTCATGACCATTTCTGATTCCGTGTTGGAAGGAATAACTTGAGCAGCAAGGCACCTCCACCTTTGAGCATACTCTCTGAAAGACTATTTCTTGACCTTGGTAATTTGGTACCGGTCAGGAGCCATCTGAGATTAAAAATAGTATTAAGTGAGGAAGGCATGAGCCAGCTCTTCCCAGCTATGGATCTTTGAGTTGTCTAATATGGTATACCACAAACGGGCTTCTCTAGTCAGACTCTTCTGAAACAGCTGCATTCTAAGCTTTTCATTTTCTGGGTAAGACCCAAGTTCTCCAATGAACACTTTCAAATGTGTATAAGGATCCCTTAATCCGTCATATTTTTCAAAATCAGGGGTTTTGAATTTCTCTGGATAATGAACACCAGGGAAGATGCAAAGGTCAGCATATGAAACACTTCCATATGTTCCAATCCCTTTGAGAACACAGATAGTTTCCTCCATTTGGAGTACTTTCTTCCTAATATCACCGGTGTCTGGATCTCCTTTGAGATGAGTATTTTCAGGGTCTTTATTAGTCGTATCCAACGGAGGTTCTAGATTTGTTTTATCTAGACCTTGTGTTCTTCCTTGTGTAGATGATTCTGTATGTGTAGGGATTTTTGTACCCTGATTGGACTTATGCGATTCTTTAAGCAGGACAACCAAATTTTTGATTTGCTGGCTTAATCCGTCAAATTCTTCTCGAGAAACAGGATTAGACTGGTCAGACGAAGACATGATTGGCTGTAGGCTCGTGGCCTTTTTGGATTTTGAGCGGGTAACATGCCCAATGATTTCCCTACAAAAGACTTATGTAGTTTAGTCTTAGGGTAATGTAAATGTTATCATAACACGTCCATTTTAGGAATATGGTCCTGCAAAACTGGGTGTTAATTGATAACATGCACGCACAGATAATCTTCATATTTTCCATTACATAAAGATGAACATGGAATAAAATTACAAGTAAATGCTTTTATAAGTAATTGAAAATGGAAAGCATGAAGAGACTTTCCTCCGCGTTTGGTTTATCAGAGGTTGACCTATCTTAGGGCTTCTCTCGCGGCTTTTTGGCATGAGGGTTCCCAGATCATCGCAATTTATTTGACGGAAAGTTAATTCGGTCTTTCAACTGGAGCGAATTTGGGTGGTGCCTTTCCTGAGCCCCATTGGAATTATTCTTCCTACGAGTCCAGTAATCAAACACCGACAGGATACCCTCTTGATGGAGGAACCACACAATATACATTCACATACAACGTGTCTCACCGTTTATGCAAAATGATGACACGTGCGAAGCACTAATATCGCAGATAGATATAGTATAGTGTAGTAAGTAAAAATGCATTCGTACACATTCATCATAAATGTAAATGCAACATTCACACACAAGCATATAACAATTTTGAAAAGCTTGTAATAGCGGCTTAAGCCCTCTTACTAGAGTCCCCAGCAGAGTCGCCACCTATCGACATCGGGATTTTTAGTGTCCCTTTTCGTTACTTGTTCTTTGGTTTTCTCATGTTAATGTGAGATTTGTTTGAAAAAACAAGTGAAAAAGGTCCGACATGTATAATGTCGATGATTTGACTTTAAGAGTCGTCAGTTGGTGTATTTAACTGGTTGAACCAAAGCAACCGAAAAGGTTTGCACATTGACCCAGTGATGTGACACTACTAAATGGGTCTGTGAAACCGAGATTCATTTTGGGTTCGGGGACTTGATTATGCAAAGGGAAGGTGTTAGGCACCCCCCGACATCCGTGTTGCCACAGTGACCGCCACTTTTCAAAGAAACTGTTATATGAATGTGTGTATGTGTGAGTGTGGATCAATGTGCAATTATTTGGAAGTAGTGTTGTACCTCGTTCGCACCTATATACATAGGGTTTGAATTTATGAAAAATTCAGTTTTAATCAGGATATAGCAATGAAGTTTTATAAAAAGAAGTTTTTCAAACCCTGTGCTCAATAGTAATTGAGGCCTTTGATACTTCCATTTTATTACTAAATGTTCGGCTTGTTTGCTTTTATTTTCGAGATGCGAAGCATCTTTGAGAAAATAATATACAGCATTGCCGAACTCCTTATGGGCATGACAACCATCCAAGGAAATTCAGACACTGTAAATAATGTACATGCTTCTCACAACTGAAAAATGTCCATCACGGGAACCAAATCTAGATTCAGTAGACTGAATCTGTGATCACATGATTCCTAGGCTCACATGATACTGCAGTTTGTATGGAAAGCAGTAAGCAGTTATATATATAAAAACTGTAAATATATATATACAGACATGATCAACCACCACGAAGCAACTCCATGGGGGATCGAAAATTTAAATATATAAAAGCGGTATATATATATATATATATATATATGGACATGGTCAACCACCACAAAGTAAACTCCAGGTGGGACGAAATGTAAATAAAGTTGTAAAAGCGATCAACTGCCACGAAGTAAACTCCAGGTAGGACAAAATGTAAATAAAGCTATAAAAGCGATCAACTGCCACAAAGTAAACTCCAGGCATGACAAAATGTAAATAAAGCTGTAAAAGCGATCAACTGCCGTGAAGTAAACTCCAGGCATGACGAAATATAAATAAAGCTGTAAAAGGCCACGAAGTAAACTCTAGGCCTGACAGAAATGTAAATATATATGTATGTACAAATATATATATATATATATATATATATATATATATATATATATATATATATATATATATAAAAGCAGTAAACGCACCGGATGTAAATCCAGGCTCATCGGATATGTCCGACATCAATTATATATATATATATATATATAAAAGCAAAGAAACGCTCCAGACATAAGTCTAGGCTCATCAGACAGAGTCTGACCACAATTTATATATATATAAGTATATATATAAATATACAAAAGCAAGTAAACGCTCCAGACATAAGTCTAGGCTCAATCGAGGCATAACTCGATAATGTTAGTCCATATATAAAATATATACATATATATAAGTATATATATACAAATAGAAATGAAAACCACGAACCGAAGTCCAGGCAACCACACACAACAAGACTCTCAATGTGTATAACAGTGTGTAATAATATGGAAAGAAGGCATTATCGAATGTAAGAAGGCTTACAGTGGGCTGCCAAAGTAGACTTCTATGACTCTATGTGGATAAACACTCAGCTCCCACTGGATAAAAGCGTTGCTATATGTGAGCTAACATGTGTTTAAACTTTAGAAACACTCAATATGGGTGTATACAGAATAGATTGGACAGGGATTCCTCGCCTTTTCTCTCTCCTTTCTCTTCTCAAATGGCTGACCCAAGGTCTATATTTATAGACTGATGGTCGCATGTGTTCCTGCGGCAGCCGCAGTTACACCTGCGGTTGGTCGAGGTGTCCCTGTGTTTTACTGGTCCCGTTGTCTCGAAGTACGTGCACTCATGCACTGTAATGTCCGGTCGAACTTGCAAAACTTCAATTCGAGCATCCGAACGAGGTATATGTGACCTTATTCAGACCGCTCGTGTCGAGAGTTACACAATGACATGGATTAGAGAACGTACGAAGTCAAGAAGAGGGGTCTATGCCCATGGTCTTCAAGCTTCAAATTCTATCCAAGGTACTATCATGCGTAATAGTCATTCGGGATTGTAACTCCTCGGTTCTTGTGGGACATTGTTGGATGTATGTATGTATGAAGTGTTGAGACGACACGCATGTGTTGAAGGGGGCAAGATGGCGTTTGACTCTTCGCCGGGGTTATCGCCGATTTGAGTTGAAAGTAGACGTTGCTCAGGGTTATATCTGAGATTGGACTACTTGTTGGTATGCTGCGATATCATCTTGTGAGAGAGAACGTTGAGGTGGTAAGATGATGTTTGACTCCTTACCGGGGTTATCGCCAGTTTGAACTTGAAGCAGACGTTGCTCAGGGTTAAATCTGAGATTGGACTACTGCAAGTGTTTGAATACCGCAAGGTCATCTTGTGGGAAAACCTGTCTTCCTGGTGTTAGCTCCGGGTCTGAGGTATGAGTGCCTTGGCAGGATGTTTAAGCTTGAAGCTGATAGCATGCATTTGAAATAAGCATTTCCGGAGTTATCACCAGAACTGTAATAACACTCTTTGGGGTTATCGCCAAGGATGAAACTCGGGGTTATCTCTGAGGTTGAAAATGATCCTTCCGGTGTGTGTTCCGGGTTTGGAAATGATGTTCTCGGTGTGTGTCCCGGGTTTCGAGCTTGAACTTTCGGTAGTATCCGAAATGGATGTAAGCTGTCTTCCAGGGTTATCTCCGAAAGACTGGTCTGCCCTCTTGCAATGTCGGTAACAGGCGTGCAGAAAATTTTGAGTGTCTACAATAGCAAAGGAGTCTGCTTCCACTGTAAATATGCATGAACATTGGAAATAAATTGCAAGAAGTGTCTTGTAGAGGCTAACCAGTTGAAGCGTAAGGAAGCTTCGGTTACAGATATAGGTTTGTTCATGAACGAAATAAATCTTTATGTAAGTTAATGTTCAACTTGGGTATTGGATCCCAACATTGGTTCTCATAAATATAGATTTATGAAGGGACAAAGCAAAAGTAGAAAGCTAAACAAAGGGATAAGTAATCCTATTTATGGAAATGAAACAAAGGTTGTTGCATTAGCCATAGGATCTTATTGTTTAGCACTGCCTATGGGCAAGTCCATTAGTTTAAATAATTTTTATTATGTTCCAACACTAATATATTTCCATATTGGATATGGATGGTTTTGATATTATAAAGAACAACAGTTGTTCTATTTATAATAGACTGTTGTATGGTATTAGAAATTTACTAAATGGACTTTACGTACATAACTTATATGAAAATAATTTTGCAAATTGAACAAACTAGTAAAAGAAAAGAAGATGATTATTAAAAGAGTTGAATATGTGTATTTGATAAAATAAAAGTCTGATTCATTTGAAAGGTTCAAAGAATTTAGAAGTGAAACTAATTGGCAAAGTATTAGGATTCTTTGATTGGATCGATGAAGGGAATGCTTGTGCAATAAGTTTCTAGATCATCTTAAATGGTTTTCTCATAATGGATGCTTCTTGATACAAAATAATTAATTGTTGTATCTAAAAGGAAAGACATACAATGTTGGACATGGTGTAGTCTATAATGATTTTACCGACATTCCAGTATCCTTCTGGGGTCATGCCCTAGAAACGGCTGTATATCTACAAATTAAGGTAACCTCAAAAATCCACCCCAAGACTCCATATGAGTTATGAACAGGGAGGATTCCTAATCTTAAGTATGTTAAGATAAGGGGTTGTCCAACTTATGTGAAAAGGTTTCAAATGATAAGATTGGGACAAAATTTGACAAGTGCAAATTTGTGAAACATCCTAAAGTAAGTTTAGGGTATATGTTCTATAGTCCTACTAAGCAAATGGTATTTATTGCCAAAAACACTACTTTCTAAGATAAAGATGTTTATCGTTGAAAGGGCTAGTGGGAGGATAATAGATCTTGAAGGAGTTCAAGTGCCACAAATCACTATAAGTTAAATAGAGGAACCTATAGATAGACCTGTTGTACCAAAATCGAATTGTAAAATTGGAAAAGTACTGAAGATACCTGGGAGGTATGGATTTATCGTAGATGATGATGATGAAGTACACATCATAAATGATGATGATTCAGTTACATACGACGAGGCTAAGAGTTGTAGCAACTCAGAGAAATGGTAGATGACCAAGAAATCCAATATGGATCTTTTGAGCAAATGACAAAGTGGAGACCTATAAGACTAGGCTGGTTTGAAAAAGGGTTTTAAATAAAGTCAAACAATTGACTGTGATAAAACCTTATTACCGATAGCAATGCTCAAATCCATTAAGATTTTACTTGCGATTGTAGTTTATTATTACTAAATCTGACAAATGGACGTGGAGATTGTAACAATCTAGAATTTCATTTATAATTTCAAATATTTATTTGAACTTTAAATAAATATTTTAATTGATGTGTTTGTTGTTAAGTAAATATTTGTTGGATTATTTATTAGTTAAATAAATTATTCATGAGTTGTAGAAATTAGCTTAATTAAGTAATATGTTAATTAAGATGATAATTGATAATTTGGTATTTTGAAGTTAATTAAGATAAAAGAGAGTGATAAAATATTTATTATGAGATTATATTCTAATTTAATTTAATAATTAAATTAGAAGTTGATAAGGATTAAATAAATTATTATAATATTATTTTATTTGATTTAGTAATTAAAGTGATGTGTTAATTTATTAAATAAAATTATAATAAAAATTATAATTTTGTGGTAATTGGTTAAGTGAAAAATTTATTTAATAAGTTGTAATTAGTTTTTATTTAATTGAGATTGGATATGGAAATCCAAGTAAATAATGTGGGACAATAAATTATAGTATAAATGATTTATTAAAATAAACTAAAGGAGTTTTAAATGGTTTACCAAACAAGGCTTAAGGAATATTAAGTCTTTATTTTCAAAAGTGTTTTGCCAAACAAGGCCTTATGGCTTTTGAATTTAAAAAAAATGTAACTGATACATAATTAGTATATTTATTATTATGACAGTTTTATACATTTTTATTTTTATTCTCGCGTCTGTTTTATTTTACGTAAGAAGTTTTGGCCTAAGCATGAGAATACAAGGGAGGAAGAATAGAGAAGAAATAGAGAGAAAAGAGAGAAAGAAAAGATAGAAACTTCTGAGTTTGAAGGAAGAAGTTTGAGGAATCAAAGCTAATCATTCTTGTGGGTTAAACAAGCGAATTGAAGGTATAATTTCTAAAGCTTTAGTTTTACGTATATGAAAGTTGTATGTTCTTGAGTTTCACTATAAAATAATAAAATTTGTTTTCAAATTCTCTATAATGCAACTTTGATGAACTTTTGATATATAAAGTGATGGATTGTGTTTACGTGTAATTGTGATGTTATAACTAGCGTCTAGACAAGGATTTGGTATATTAATTACGTTAAAAAATTAAAGAAACTGATTACAGTGCATGTGTGTATGAATATGGCTTGTTGGAGTCTAAAATTGATAGTTGGTTTGTGAACTGAATTATAAATTGAGTTTTGAATGTGTTAATTCATTAAAAAATGAAAAGAATACAGTTTGAATGAATTGATTTGGTGTAGTAATGAAGTTTCAGTGATGATTTTCGCTAAGATATCAAAAAATGAAGTTTTGTCAAAAATATGGAATTCGAAGGACTTAATTTGATCGTAGTTGTTATTTAATTATTCTAAATCAGTTAAATGTGATGTGCAATGTTTATATGAAGTCTATGTCATTTAGGTGTGTGTAATTTGCTGCTTAATTGATGAAGTTCATGTTTTTTGGGTTTGAGCAGAGTATAAAAACTGTCTGCGTAGTTTCTATCTGCGCACCAGCGCAACTACACTGGTGTCAAAGGTAGAAACGGCGCAGCTGCACTGATTACAGAGTTAAAAATGGCGCAGCTGTGCCCTAGCTAGAACAGTAGTAGTGATGTTTGTTAATTGTGCAGACTTTAAAAACTTATTATAACCTAGTCTAATGAAAATGTTAATGTGGAGAGCATGTAATAAAGATACTATAACAGATTTGTATCATGTATATGATAATTCCAAAGTTGTAAAAATTAGTAAGTCATGAAAACTTTACGTTGTGATTTATTAAAATCTAGAGTTGGTGACTAAGTGTTGTAATTCTAAGATTTGTGATTTCTGAAATGTATATGGTATTAGTGATTTGAAACTTGTACTAAAATAACAAGTTCAACTAATATGAGATTTAACTTGGAAAATAGATGTTAGTATATCTAATAAATGTTGTGATTCTAATAATATGTGTAGGTGAACGTGAGTTGAAATTTTATAGCTTACGCACGAGGCAAGTTCTCTAACCCTAATTTTATTTGAGCAAGTTTTCGAACTCTAATCTTTGTTTGATTTACCCTAACTTATTTATAATTAAGAAAGTTTTCTTAGTCTTATTCTCTTTATAATGAATGCAAGTTCCTGAACTCTAATCTCTAATTGAGTTGTTTTATCTCATTTACTTTACGCAAGTTTTTAACCTTTATTGTTATATTGAGCAAGTTTTGTACTCAGCTTGTTATTCATTAATGCATGTTCAATAATTCAATTCTCTTATTCGACAAGATTATGCCTTAGCTTAATATTCTTCAAGCAGGGTTTATTGTATTACTCAATGCTTATGCTTTCTAGTTTATTTCTAAACACGACTTCGATATATAGTGTTGATTCACCTATGATTCATAATTATATCACTTTATGTTGTTATCGATCATTTGAAATGGTATTGAACTTTGTTGATTCAACTAATCCTTAGTTGATGACTGTTAAACCCTAAACTAATCTTGAAACTAATCCAAACCAAACTTTATTTGGTACGGACTTGTACTCAAAAACTGAGAAGAACAACCCTATTATAGGAGAATTATTTATGCAATGCGTTTAGATGTTTGTGCACAATACATGGTACGAAGGGCTGATCACCTTAAGTACTATGAGTCCCTACAGTCTTATAATTGTTTAGGTTTAAGTTAAAAGATTACTTATAACTTTGGACATAGTTCGTGGCCTTGTGACCCTCAGATAAATTTCATATTTTTATTCCAGTTCTTGATTATCATTGATAGAGTATTATTCTGTTTCTATTGAGCTTATTCATTGGCGGTTATTATGTTGTAGTTATTCATTTTTATTTTAACTGAGCATTTGTTTTGCTCACTCTTTCACATATATAATTATTGCAGCTAAGGTTGAGAAGGTCGATGAACCTACCACTAGCGAAGTGAAAGGAAAAATGAACAAGTGTTGAAGACTTGCAATTTATTGAATTTCATAATGACACACTTTATTTTAAATATTGTGGTGTAACTATTTTAATTTTCCGCACTTGATGTATGTTTTTAAAGGTTAGATAACCTAGGAGATTTACTAATTGAGTTATGTAACCCTTTAATGGGAAGATTTATTATTAAAATTTTATTATATTTGGGTATATAGATATGAATGAATGAAAAGTGAACACCAAGTCCTGTGGGAATGAAGTACCCAGATTTGGGGGGTGTCACAAGTTGGTATCAAAGCTTTAGATTATGAACCTTAGGCAGGGGAAAAGCATTAGGAGGTAACCTTATAGGAGATTGAAAAGATAGTGGTGATAAACTCTTATTGAGTTTTAAGGAAGAAATAATAAAACACTCTATGTGCTTTTGTGGTTGTAACCTATGTGCTCGTGAGTGTCGAGTAGTAGTGATTGATAATTAAAAAATTTAAAAATTTTGTTGTCAAGATGGCTAATATGAAAGAATCCAGTTAGGCTAGGGAGGAGGGACCTCAGATGATTAGAGAGGAGGAGCCTCGAGATATTCAGGTGGGTTGGGAGAAACTGCTGCCAAAGGAGTTATCTCCGTGGGTTACAGTGGTTGAACAGGAGGACATATCTGATGAGGAAGATGTGGTAGAGATAGATGAAGAAGATCCCGTTGAGTTGCCACAGTCGGATGAGGATGAGGAAGAGGAAGAGTGTCCACCAAACTCTATTGCAACTCATATGTACGACGAAGTATACGACCGCAATATCGAGCTTCAGGATAGAGTAGGGAATTTGAAGAGATAGTAGCTGAACATCAGACTTCAATGGCGCAGAAAGACAATGAGATCCGGGATCTTGACGAGCGTCTGAGTAACATGGAATGGAAGTTGATTCATATTGAGGGGGAGAATGAGCAACTGGCGAAGGAGATTGCGGAGCTGAAGAACAAATTAAAAGAAAAATCCACTAAGAGAGCAAGAGTTGGAGACGCGTACGAGAAAGCCTCTCAGCATACAGAAGTAGCAGAAGAGGAAGTGCAGGCAAAGAAGATCAAGATAGAGGAGATGAATGGTGTTTTCAACACTGTGATAAACCAAACTCAAGACCGAGTCATGTATTATCCGATTTAGTTCGAGACGTTGCCATGGTACATGTTAGATCATAGAACAATGTTCCGTATTATGGAAGATGAGTGTCGTAAGGCTATGCAGCATTTTATTAGGTCGTCGTAAAGAATATAATTTTTATGTGATTAATTAATAAATAAGATGTAAATCCCAGGTATTATATAACCAATGGGATATGATGATGATGTTATCCTGAAACTTTTATAATTCAGGAAGTTGGTGTAGATAGCAGAGATGCTATCAATATTATGTTTTAAAAGGTTATGAATGAATAAAATTTAATATTTATTCAAGATATTATGTGTTAAGTGATGATCTTTTATGATGTGCAAGTTGAGTAGATAATACTTAAAAGAAATTGAGTTATAATCTAATAAGTGTATTTTAATAGAAAATGCCTCCAAGATATCAACCACGACAAAGAACCCCTGAGGGATCTGCCAATAATAACAACACCAATGCTAACCCAGTTCAGCAGTTGGTGACGTTACTGACGGGAGTGCTGCAGAATCAACCGCAGAACCAAACTGCGACTTTTAAGGACTTCAAGGCGGTTGGACCACCAGAATTAAGTGGGTTTATGAATCCGGTTGAGGCACAAACCTTGGTGCGAGACCTCAAATTTTATGAATAAAGATTTAAATTTCTCAAAATATTTTTTTGAATATTATGGTGTGGATTTGATATAATGTTATATTTGTGGGTAATATTTATAAATTTTAGAAAGTAAGCAAGTTTTTATATAATATTCGATTTGTCGGGGAATATTCGCACGATGGCACAATCATTGGTGGACCCCACAACGGAAGTATTGTTGCAGGAAGAAAACGACAGAATTATCTTTTTATAAAAATAACGGCGGAAGTATTACCGTTAAAACTGTTGAACTACCCGGTAGTAAAAGTACAGTAATACGCGTGATTGCACAGTAGCACACGGTATTGGTTATTGATGCTTACGTGAGAAGTTACTCAGTTATACTCAATTATTGCTACAGTAATTGCTGCATCATATCTCTTATATTATTGATTCAATTATTGTCACAGTATCATCTGTATAATATGATATATTATTAAATCAATAATTGAGACGAAAAAGTTATTCATATTATTAAATTAAAATATTTACAATGTCTAGAAGTTCTGTCAATGAGAGGTTTGGTCATCTAATTGCGCGCCAATAAGGAGAAATCCTTATCGGAAAGCCCCCTCTTTCCTTGGAACGACCTGGTTGTTAAATATTATGAGTTATAATATTAATGATGAATAAGTTTGTGTTTATTAAAGATGAATTTGATAGTTCCATTGTGTTGGAATTATTAGTGTTAGTGAAAATTGACATTTATTTCGATAATAATTGATGTCTGGAAGTTATCGGGTAATTAATTAAATAAATGAGGAATTAATTGCTATTAATTCACATGATTATAACTATTTATTCACATGTGTGTACTATTGATTCACATTCATGTACTATTAGGAGAGTTGGTGCAAGATTGATAATACTTGCATGACTAAGTTAAAGATGGAGGTACTATATTGTTATTCGTATTTTCACATGATTATAACTATTGAATCACATGATTGAACTATTTATTCAGATTATTTACTATTAGGGGAGGTGATGCAAGTTTGATAATACTTACAGGACTAAATTAAAAATAAAATAAAAGTTGAAGGTATTTTACTGTAATATTTTGAGCCCCAAAACGTGCAATTATCGAAACTATATTTTTCTATAAATAAAAGCTCATTCTTCTTTCATTTCTCACCAATTCACTAAAGCTATAGAGCAATTATTATAGAGAGAAAGAAGAACAGAAGTCTGCTACCTCAATATTCCAATATCCAACTTTATTCTAAGGTAAGGGGTATTATTTCTTTCATTTTCATGAAGAGAGCTATTTTTATTCCATTCCTTATTATTATGTTGGAATAACCTGTCTATGCGAAGTACCGCATACATGGTGAAATTCTTCTGTTATTTCATTATTTATTATTCTATTGGAATATCCTATCTGTGCATATTACGCATGATCTGGTTCCACTATTTATTATTCTGTTGGAATAACCTGTCTATGCGAAGTACCGCATACATGGTGAAATTCTTCTGCTATTCCATTCTTTATTATTTTGTTGGAATATCCTGTCTGTGCGGATTACGCATGACCTGGTTCCATTCTTTATTATTATGTTGGAATAACCTGTCTGTGCGGTCTATCGCATGCCTGGTTAATTCTGTTGTTATTCCATTCTTTATTATTATGTTGGAATATCCTGTCTGTGCGAATTTCGCATGACCTGGTTCTATTCTTTATTATTCTGTTGGGAATAACCTGTCTGTGCGGTCTATCGCATGCATGGTAAATTCTTCTGTTATTCCATTCTTTATTATTCTGTTGGAATAACCTTTCTATGTGGATTACCACATGCATGTTGAATGATCCTTTGTATTCATTCCTTATTAAATTGTGGAAATAATCTGTCTACGTGGATTACCGCATGGCGGGCAAAAATCCATTTACAGTTTCATATATTCTATTATACTCATTTGGTTAAAGTTTTGGCTTCTATACTCCATGAAATTAGTAGAATATCCTGGATATTTGCGCTTCATCCAGTATCTTTTTATGGAAATATTCTTCTGAGCATTCTTGAATTTTACTCCACAAAGCAGTATCATGTTGACAATTTAAACATTATTGATTTTTGGATAATTTAAATTCTAAATCTTTAAATTTATCCTTGAACTTGTTTTATTGAATTATTATGTCATTGTCATCATCCTCATGTTTATATTATGTTGAAAGTCATCTGTGGCCTGTAGTGCATAGATGGACTTGGTATGATTATGACCAGGGATTATTCGGTTTAGTCATGACCGTAATGTTACAAATGATGTGGTAAAAGTCCTCATTGGCCCGTAGTGCATTGATGGACAGTTGTTGGCATGATCATGACCATTGATGAAAACACGAGTATCCTTGGCCCGTAGTGCATGGATAATTTGTGGTCGTGATACTAATGAATATCCTTGGCCGTAGTGCAGGGATGACGTGGTTTATTTAATAAGCTGAGTCTCAGCGATAAAAGTGATGAAAAATCTTTTAAATCATAGAAGATAGTATATTTTATTATCTACTTGACTCTTCTAATGGATTGCTTGTTCCCCTACAGTTAAACTTGATGTTTGTTATATTGTATCAGTTTAACACTGTTGAAGGCTAACGATAATTCATTCTGCATTATCTTAGCCATAATATTTCTTACTGGGCTAGTTGAGCTCACCCTTTTGCTTTCATTGTTCTATTCAGGAAATGAGAACGTAGCAAGGACTAGTCGGGGAACGGAGTGACGGTCTAGATGATAACATTAGTAGTCCTCACTATTATATGAAATAGTATGATAATAAATGTATTGAGGACTTATTTTGAGTTTGAATACTGTCTAGAAGATAATATTTGTATTAAAACTCACAGCTCATGTTGTATATTTAAGATTGTATTTGTATTCTGTACCATGTACTTGGCAACTCAGAATAGGTGACGTATACCTATTTTGGGGGCGTCAGACTTGGTCATGGAAATACAGAAAGTTTTTGATGTTGATAGACTGGGTGAGAATCAGAAGACTGCTTTTGCAACATTTATGTTGAAAGTAGAGGCTAGTTATTGGTGGTAAGCCAATAAAACTTGAGAAGGTCAGGGAGTGATGACTTGGGATAGGTTCAAGCAAATATATTTTGAGACCTATTTTCCAGAGAGTTCAAAGAATTAAATAGAGGTGCAGTTTTTAGAACTAAAGCAGGGCACAATGACAGTGTCGGAGTATGCTGCAAAGTTCAATGAGTTGACGAGGTTTGCGCCATAACAAGTTAACACAGATGAGCGCAAGTCTAGGAGGTTTGAACAGGGACTGAAGCACTGGTTCTACAATAGAGTCTCCATGTTTCAATTGAAGACATTTGCAACAGTGCTTGAAAAGGTGATTATCGCTAAGGGTGGAGGTGAGGCTGTGACAAAGTACAATCAGGAACAAAGAAAGTAGAAGAGTTAGAATGAGGTTAATAATGGTGGTAGTAATGGTGGAAATGGTAGTAATAACCTGAAGAGAAAGTGGAATGCAAGTGTGGGTTCTAGAAGCCAACAGAGTAGCCAGCAGAAAAAGAAGTTTGAAGCATGTGCTACATGCGGAAGGAATCACACTGGCATGTGTTTAAGAGTTAAGAAAGTATTCTTCAACTGTGGCCAGGAGGTTCACATTGCCCCAAATTTCCAACAACCAAAGAAGAATGCTTGCTACACATGCGGGTCAAAGGATCATTTTGCTAGCGAGTGCCCTAAGAAGAAAATTGGAGAGGCAACGGGAAACAAGGGAGGTAGCAGTGAAGGTACATTGGCTATTGCTGGACCAACGTCATCAAATAGACCCACAACCAGAACCTTTAACATGATTGTCCAGGACGCTGTGCAATCAAAAGATGTTGTGTCAAGTATTATCCCAATCAATGATATAAATGCATATGTGTTATTTGATTTGGGTGCTACTTGCTCGTTTATTTTTGATGAATTTGCTAAGAGGTTAGGATTGCCTAGTGAAGAGTTAAATTTCCCTTTAAACATAGAAATTGTGAATAGAAAGGTGATTCCTTTTAATTTTGTATACAAGAATTGTAGAGTGAATATTAAGGGAAATGTTATGATAGTAGATTTAATCCCGATAAAACTTGGAGAGTTTTAAATTATATTGGGAATGGATTGGATATTCAATTATAGAGCAATAATTGATTGCCGAAATAAATGTGTAAACCTTATGACTCTGTCAAAGGTAGTTTTCTATGGTAGCAAGTCACCTAGACAAGCGAGATGTCTGACGATTATGAATGCCAAGAATTTATTGAATCAAAGATGTGTAGGGTACTTAGCTTACATAGTCGATGATACTCAGAGAAAGGTTGTGAAACTGGAAGAGATACCGGTTGTTAAGGATTTTGTGGACGTATTTTCGGAAGATTTGTTAGGACTTCTTCCTGACAAAGAGATCGATTTCGTTATCGATTTAGTACCAGGGAATGCTCCAATATCGAAGGCCCCGTACAAGATGGCTTTGGTACAGATGAAGGAACTGATGGTACAATTGTAAGAGCTGCTAGATAAGAAATATATTTAGTCGAGTGTATCACCGTGGGGAGCACCAGTGTTATTTGTGAAGAAGAAGGATGGGTTAATGCGTCATTGCATTGATAATAGGGAATTAAACAAAGTAACTATTAACAATAAGTACCCATTACCAAGAATAAATGGCTTGTTTAATCAATTGAAAGGAGCCAAGTACTTCTCAAAAATAGATTTAAGAAGTGGGTATCATCAATTAAAGGTAAGGAAGGATGATGTACCGAAGACGACATTCAGAACTCGGTACGGACACTATGAGTTTTTGGTAATATCTTTTGGTTTGACCAATGCCCTTGCAACATTCATGGATTTTATGAATAGGGTGTTTAAACCATTCTTAGATAAGTTTGTGGTTGTATTCATTGATGATATTTTGGTGTACTCCAAATCTCAAGAAGAACACGTGGAATATTTACTGTAAGACCCTAAATTTTATGAAATGAAAGTATTTGATTTTCTTATAATTATTATTCTATTTAATAAATGGTTTAATTGATAAAAGGTTAAAGTTAAGGGTGATATGTGAATTTTTTTGCAAAGTAAGCAAGCTGATATAAAATATTCGTTGTGTTGGGGAATATTCGTTAGGTTTGGGAATGTTCTTTTTGTCAGGAAATATTCGTTCGATGACACAGTCATTGGTGGACCCCACAACAGAAGTATTGTCGTAGTTAAAAAATGACATAAATATCTTTTTATAAAAATAACGGCGAAAGTTTTATCGTTAAACTATTGAACTATCCGGTGGTAAAAGTACAGTAATACGCGTGGTTGCATAGTAGCACACGATATTGATTATTGATGCTTACGTAAGAAGCCACCCAGTTTACTCAATTATTGCTACAGTAATTATTACATAGTATCTAACGTTATTTGATTTAATTATTATCACAGTATCATCTGCATAATATTTTATATTATTAAATTAATAATTGAGATGACAAAGTTATTCATATTATTATTTGCAATATTGACGATGTCTAGAAAGTTCTGTCGATGAGAGATTTGGTCACCTAATTGCGCGCCAATAGGGAGAAATCCTTATCAGAAAGCCCCTCTTTCCTGGGAATGATCTAGTTGTTAAATATTGTGAGTTATAATATTAATTATGAATAATTGTTGAAGTATTAAGAATGTGTTTATTAAAAATAAGTGATTTACAAAAGTTAGAGGGGAATAATGCAAACTTGGAAAATTTTATGGGTACCAAAGTGTAATAAGTTAAATTAATATGAACCATTGGTGGTGGTTTTAATACTAAATCAATATGGACCATTGATGTTGGTTTTAATAGTAAATCAATCTGGACCGTCGGTTGTGGTTTTAAAAGTAAATCAATCTGGACCATCGGTGGTGGTTTTAAAAGTAAATCAATCTGGACCGTCGGTTGTGGTTTTAATAGTAACTAATATGGACCGTCCGTTCTAATAGTGAATCAATCTAGACCGTTCATGAATTATTTACTATTTGTTAGAGTTTATGCCCTAGAGGCCAATTATTTGATATAATTGCTTAACGTTTTGATATTATATTTGATTGAATAAATATATAATTTTATTATGGTTTTATTTACTGCATAATATAATTGTTAACATAATAAAATTCCTTAGAATAGTGATACAAATTATATAGTTTCAAGTATGTGACTTGAACATGAGATATATATATATATATATATATATATATATATAAATTCGGATGTTATGAAATTAGGTTTTGATTTGATTAATTCCTTTTAACTACTATATATATGATATATAGCAGCTACTTAGGGATATATCATAATTGAAAAACCCTAGTCTCTCTTAGAGAGAGACTAGAGAGAAAACAGTTTCAGAAAATCCATTCCTTTTGGTGGCTAGTACCGCAAGTCCTTCTTATTGCAGAATCGTTCGACGGTTCGTGCGGCGTTCGTGTGGATACCGTAGAGGCGCAATCGGTTTGTATTGCGTTGGAGATTCGAGGCGCAGTCGGTTTCAGATTCTTGTTTTTTTTCCATATCTAGTATAATCTCTAAACCTCTGAATTAATTGATTTTTCGCATGGATCCTGTTTTAGGGTTTCGGAAATTGCTTTAAAATTTTAATTTCTGCAGTGCGTTTCTGTGCCGAAGCCCAACACTATTTAGTCCATTCTCTGATAAATAGAAGCTTAATTCTTTTTTTATTCTCACCAATTCATTGAGACTCACAAGAGAAACTATAGAGAGCAAGAAGAAGAGTATTCTGCTACTTCACTATTGCAGTATCTAGCCTTCTACTAAGGTAAGGGATATTATTTGTTGTATTTGTAAGGGGTATTATTTCTTTCGTATTCATAAGGAATACTATTTTTCGTATTCATCCTTTAATATATTGAAAGAACATGTCTAAGCGGATTACGTACCATATGACATGTGAAAATCCATTTGCAGTTTTCGTATGATAATTCTTTTCATATTCTTAAAATCTAAACTTACTATGATAAGTATTGCTTCTATAATCCTTGAAATTAGTGGAATATCCTTGAGTTTTGCGCTTCATCTAGTATCATTTCATTGGAATATTGATCTGAACTTTCTTATTAAATATCAATATTTTCACCTGGGATACTATTCACGAGTTACTATTCACTATAATATTATTCACTCGAGTATTCGGGGCACTTTTCATGTTAGGATACTATTCATGAGTTACTATTCATGGGTTACTATTCACCCGGTTACTATTCACTCAAATATTATTTACTCGGGTATTCGGGGCACTTTTCATGCCAGGGTACTATTCACGAGTTATTATTCATGGGTTACTATTCACCTAGTTACTATTCACGAGTTACTATTCATGGGACACTTTTCATGTTAGGATACTATTCACCGGGTATTATTCCCGAAGTACTATTTACAGGGTACTATTCCCGGGGTACTATTCACCGAAAAATTTATTTCTTTTTTGTCCAAATTATTTTTGATATATGGATATTATTCTTGAATTTTATTCCACAAAGCAATATCATGTTGAGAATTTGGACATTATTAAATTCTGGATAAATTAATTTATAAATCTTTAAAAATTTATCCTTTACTTTCTTTTAATTGAACTCTTATATCATTGTCATCATCCTCATGCTTATATTATGATGAAAGTCATCTTTAGCTTACGTGCATAGATGGACTGTTGATTGGTATGATTATGAACATGGATAATTCGGTATGATCATGACCATTGATGATTACACGAATATTCTTGACCCGTAGTGCAAGAATAATTTGTGGACGTGATACTAATGAATATCCTTGGCCCGTAGTGCAGGGATGATTCGATGGTGTGATTTATTTATTAAGCTGAGTCCTAGCGATAAAGTTAATGATAAACTTTTTAAATCATAGAAGATAGTATATATCATGCTCTACTTGACTCTTCTAATGGATTTCTTGTTCCGCTGTAGTTAAACTTGTTGTCTATTATATTCTATCAGTTTAACATTGTTGAAGGCTAATGATAACTTATTCTGCATTATCTTACTCATAATATTTCTTACTGGGCTAGTTGAGCTCACCCTTTTACTTCCATTGTTCTCTTCAGGAAATGAGAACGTAGCCGGAACTAGTCGAGAAACAGAGTGATGGTCTGAGATCGTGTTATAGTAGCCTTCACTATTCTATAAAATAGTGTGATAATAAATGTAATGAGGACTCCATTTGAGTTTGAATATTGTCTAGAAGGCAATATTTGTGTAAAAACTCTCAACTCATGTTGTATAATTAAGTTTGTATTTGTTTTCAGTACCATGTACAAGATGGGTGATGTATACTTATTTTGGGGGCGTCACATTTACGTTTGACATTGGAGACGCTAAGAAAGGAAAAGTTGTACGCGAAATTCTCTAAGTGTAAATTTTTACTAGAACATGTACAATTTCTTGGGCATGTGATTGATAGAGATGGGATTTCAGTGGACCCATCAAAAGTTAAAGATGTAATAAATTGGGAACAACCAAGGACACCATCAAAAGTGAGGAGTTTCTTGGGATTGGCAGGTTACTGCAGACGATTTATTCAAGAATTTTCCAAGATTGCCACTTCGTTGACAAATTTGATAAGAAAATATGTAAAATTTGCTTGGACAGAGAAATGTGAAGAGAGCTTTCAAGACTTGAAAAAGAAGTTAAGTGTGGCACCTGTGTTGTCATTACCGAATAATATAGGAAATTTTGTGGTGTATAGTGATGCATCGCATAAAGGACTAGGCTGTGTACTTATGCAAAATGGCAAAGTCATTGCGTATGCATCAAGGAAACTGAAGGACTATGAGAAAGGATACCCAACTCATGATTTGGAGTTAGCTGCGGTGGTATTTGCTCTGAAAATATGGAGACACTATCTCTATGGGGAGAAATGTGAAATATACACGGACCATAAAAGTCTGAAGTATATTTTCACATAGAAGGATCTGAATATGCGTTAAAGAAGATGGTTAGATATTTTATCATCCGGGTAAAGCAAATGTGGTTGTCGATGCCTTGAGCAGAAAGGGTCGGGAAAAGTTGATGATGTTAACTAATCAGGAGGAGCTCATTTCAGCAATGGCAAGGCTAGAGTTGGAAATAAAATTTCCAAAAGAATCCGATGAAAGATTGTTCTAGATGGAAGCTAGTCCAACTTTAGTGGACAAAGTGAAGAATGATCAACTACAAGATGAAGAATGTGAGAAAATCAAGGAAAGAGTGGTCGAGGGTAATGAGGTGAAGTACAAGATTGATACCAAGAGATTGCTAAGATTCGAGGAATGAATTTGGGTTCTAGTAGTACCAAATATTAAAGACAAAATCTTGACTGAAGCTCATAACTCAAGATATTCAATCCATCCGGGAAGTACAAAAATGTATCAAGATTTATGATGACATTTTTGGTGGTTAAATATGAAAAGAGATGTTACAGAATATGTCGCAAAATGCTTGACATGTCAAAGAGTAAAGGCCGACCATCAGAGACCAAGCGGATTACTTAAGCCGTTGGAAGTACCGGAATGGAAGTGGGAGCATATCACAATGGATTTTGTGATAGGTCTTCCAATTACTAAGAAAGGATACGTTGCGATTTGGGTGATAGTGGATAGACTAACGAAATCAGCACACTTTTTGCCAATAAAGATTAGATTTAATCTTGATCAGTTAGCACAATTGTATGTGAAAAAGATCATTTTGAGACATGGAGTTTAAGTGTCAATTGTGTCAGAAAGAGATCTGAGATTCACGTCAAATTTCAGAAAGAGATTACAAGAATGTATGGGAACACAATTGAGAGTGAGTACGGCATACCATCCTCAAACTGATGGCCAAAGAGAACGAACAATCTAGACGTTAGAAGATATGCTTAGAGCATGCATCATGGAATTCAAAGGGAGCTGGGACGATCATCTATTGTTGCCAGAATTTGCCTACAACAACAGTTACGATGCAAGTATTGGCATGCCGCCTTACGAAGCATTGTACGGTAGGAAGTGCAGAACTCCACTGTGCTGGGATGAAGTTGGTGAACGTCAACTGTTAGGACCAGAACTGGTACAGCAAACTGCTAAAGTTATCAAACTCATCAGAGTAAGACTGGTAGCTGCTCAAGATAAACAAAAGAAATATGTTGATCAACACAGACATGATCGCGAATTCGATGTAGGAAATTTTATTTTCCTAAAAGTTTCTCCTTTGAAGGGAAATATTTATTTTGGTAAAAGAGGAAAGCTAAGCCCGATGTTTATTGGACCTTTTGAGGTTCTGTGAAGAGTAGGTGAAATGTCTTACGAGGTAGCTATACCTCAAGAATTGAAACAAGTTCACAATATTTTTCATGTGTCGGTGCTACGATCGTATAAACTAAATTACAAACATGTGATCGAGTATGAACCTTTACAGTTCGATAAGGACTTGTCATTTGAGGAGATTCCTATCCAGATAGTTAACAGGAAAGACCAAGTGCTCGGGAATAAGGTGATACCTTTCGTGAAGGTAATATGGAGGAAACAAAATTCCAAAGAAGTTACGTAGGAACTCGAAGACAAAATGATGAAAAACTATCCTGAGTTATTTGTTTAATCTTTGTCTTTGATTCTGGGGACAGAATCCTTGTAAGGAGAGAAGAATGTGACGAATGAATTATTTGAGTTGTGATTCTGGGGACAGAATCCTTGTAATAAGGGAAGATGTAACAATCCAGAATTTCATTTGTAATTTCAAATATTTATTTGTAATTTAAATAAATATTTTAATTGATGTGTTTGTTGTTAAGTAAATATTTGTTGGATTATTTATTAGTTAAATAAATAATTCATGAGTTGTTGAAATTAGCTTAATTAAGTAATATGTTAATTAAGATGATAATTGGAAATTTGGTATTTTGAAGTTAATTAAGATAAAATAGAGTGATGAAATATTTATTATGAGATAATATTCTAATTTAATTTAATAATTAAATTAGAGAGTTGAAAAGGATTAAATAAATTGTTATAATATTTTATTATTTGATTTAGTAATTAAAGTGATGTGTTAATTTATTAAATAAAATTATAATTTTGTGGAATTATAATTTTGTGGTAATTGGTTAAGTGAAAAATTTATTTAATAAGTTATAATTAGTTTTTATTTAATTAAGATTGGATATGGAAATCCAAGTAAATAATGTGGGACAATAAACTATAGTATAAATGATTTATTAAAATAAACTAAAGGAGTTTTAAATGGTTTACGAAACAAGGCTTAAGGAATATTAAGTCTTTATTTTTAAAAGTGTTTTGCCAAACAAGGTCTTATGACTTTTGAATTTTAAAAAAAATGTAATTGATACATAATTAGTATATTTATTATTATGACGGTTTTATACGTTTTATTTTTATTCTTGCGTCTGTTTTATTTTACGTAAGAAGTTTTGGCCTAAGCCTGAGAATAGAAGGGAGGAAGAACAGAGAAGAAATAGAGAGAAAAGAGAGAAAGTAAAGAGAGAAGCTTGTGAGTTTGAAGGAAGAAGTTTGAGGAATCAAAGCTAATCATTCTTGTGGGTTAAACAAGCGAATTGAATGTATAATTTGTGACACCCCCAAATCCAGGAACTCCATTTCCACAGGATTTGGTGTTCACTAACCAAAACATTACATCTAACTACCTATGATCAAAGGATAAAAACATAATTTAAATAACTTAAACAATAATCTCTCCCATTAAAGGGTTACATCATTATCTCAAAATAATCCCTGGTAATCTAACCTTAAATTTATTACATCAGTTGCGGAATACATCATAAAATTAAAATATGTCTTATAGAGTAAACATTTAAATAAATTTCTCATAAGTCTTCATCACTTGGACAATTTGCCCTTTCCTTTGCTAGTAAATGGCTTATCAACTTTCTCCACTTTAGCTGTAGTGTTAATTGCAAGGGTGAGCAAACAAATGCTCACTGATATAGAAAGTAGTAATGATAGTAACATGAGAGTGAACAACGAAATCTGAACAATAAGGAACTTGTTCTAAAAATCAAAATAGAAATCAAGTTCGAATTTTAATTATCTGAGGATCTTAAGACCACGAACTATGTCCCCGATGCTTAGGTATTATTACCCAACCTTAACAGTCATTTAGGCTATACGGACCCTTCTTAACGTACTTAGGGGGATCAGCCCTTTGTACCATGTATTGTGCACAAACATCTAAACGTTACACGTACAAAATCCCCTAGGTTAGGGTTGTTCGTCTCAGTTTGGATTTAGAATTTCTGCACTAAAGAAAGTTTAGTTTGGAACAAGCTTATCAGTGTTTCTAGAATTTTAGAACACTATTCAATTTCCATCAATAAAGGTTTAATACAGAATGTATAACTGAACAAGGCCATCAAAGTCAAAGATCGAATATCAACAATATATGTAATTGAATAAACATGATATACTTGCAAAATGCTATAACCAAAAGAGTTAGAACAATCTCATTTGAAACGATGTATTAGAATAATATATGCTTTGAATAGTAACATCAAGGTTTAGAAAAGTAAAAATCGCTCGAGGTAACGAAGCAGGACACAAGAGCTTATACAAACATATTTAAGATAGATTAGGCTTGCTCAATTTTAAGAACTTGTTCAATAATATTATAGGAATGGAAACTTGCATTCAATACGAAAAGAATGAAGTTAGAAAGCTTGCTCAATTGTAAGGAGATAAGGTTTAGAATCATGCTCAATAATAACAAGGTAATTGCCTTGATTGTAAGCTACACAAACGTAAAATAATCTCGAATTACCCTACATACATCATTGAAATCACAAAAACAATTAGTTGTATGAATATTAACTTTAGGGTTTAAACCATCATTTAGGTCATAACCCTAACCTAGCACCTAACCACGTAGGTTAATATACTTAACGAATCTAAAATCTCATTACAAGCCAACATAACCTAATCGTTCATCTCTAACCTTTTGAAAACATCACATTTAGTTTCATTTTATAACTTATTTAAATAATTATTTCAAATCTTTACACTTTGCATTACAACACATTAAAATCTGTTATTATAGTTTCTATTATATCTTAACATCATTAACATGTTTGCTTAGCTAACATAAGCCCATTATACATGACCTGCAAATAAGAAGACTTCACTGTCACAACTCAGGATGTGCCACAGCTGCGCCACACCTAAGCCTGGAACCGGTGCAGCTGCGCCATTTTTGGCCTTGGCAACAGCGTAGCTGCGCTGGTACTCAACTACAGAAACCCAGTAGCGCAGCTATGCCGTTTCTGACTGTGATGACGGTGCAGCTGCACCATACACCAGACAGAAACAGAAACGCAGCAACAGTGTTCCGATTTTAGCCCAACTAACACAAATTTCACCATCAAAACAGTGAAATTAGCACATCCAATTGATACAAAACTAACACGTACATGTTTCTTCATATATTCATCGACTTAGAACAACTAAACGTCAAATTAAACTAATTTAATTCCTTAAATTTCATGTTTTTATATAAAAACTCAATTTTTGACACCTTTAGTGAATTCGATCACCACGAATTCGTTTCTTAACCAATTGACACGATTTCAACTACGCCGCTTTCATTTCTTAACATATTATCACAATCCAACTTCAATTTACAGATTACATCACATATTAGAAAAGAAATTTGGTACTTTTTAAGGCCATTTTTTTCAAATATGAACACTGATATTCATTTTCTTTCTACACACAAATTTTTCACGAATTTGATAACTAATACAACACTCATACATGATGTCAACAAATTCTACAACATAATCCACACCATATACACAACGTTTGAACAACAAATTCCACAAAATCAATTTACAGAAAACTTAGATAAAAACTAAAGCTTGGAAATTTAGGAATAAATTATACCATAATCCTCTTGATTATAGGCTAGCACGTGAATCTCTTCTTTCTCTTGGCAAACTCACAGAGATTACTCTCTCAATTCTTACTCACAATACTATACAATTCTCTCTTCCTCTGTTATCTAATGAACCTTAGAAAATAATACGTGAAATAACCCACAGTGCTTAAACACTGATAATTGTGATTATCAGTTTATTAAGCCAAGCGTCTTTGGCAGTTTATATTAACCAAAAGCCACAAGGCTTTGTTTGGTTACACAAAATTTTCATAGTAGATTATTATTATTATAATTTTATTATATAGTTTCACTTGTCACACATGCAACCCATTAAATAACTTATAATTTATAATTATAATTATTATATTCTTATTACAATTATGCTTATAATAAATAATTAAATAATTATATATCTAATTTAATTAATAAATTAGAAACATCACTTTATTTAATTTATTCATTTAATATTAAATAATTCACTTAATTTAATTATTTTCTTAAATATTAAGCAATTGGTTTAATTTAATTATTTCCTTAAATTAAATCCTTCCGATAAATTACCATCACTCAATTTAATTAACACTAATCAATTTAGTTACCAAACTAATTCACCACAATTCATCAATTATTTATTTTCCTCAATAAATAAATTATTTAAAATATTTATTTAATTCAATAAATATTTAAATTAAATTACAAATTTCTCGATCTTTACATCCTTCCCTCCTTATTAACACTAATCAATTTAGTTCCCAAATTAATTCACCACAATTCATCAATTATTTATTTTCCTCAATAAATAAATTATTTAAAATATTTATTTAATCCAATAAATATTTAAATTAAATTATAAATTTCTCGATCGTTACATAATTTCTAAAGCTTTAGTTTTACGTATATGAAAGTTGTATATTCTTGAGTTTCACTGTAAAATAATAAAAATTCTTTTCAAATTCTCTGTAATGCAACTTTAATGAACTTTTGATATATAAAGTGATGGATTGTGTTTACGTGTAATTGTGATGTTATAACTAGCGTCTAGACAAGGATTTGGTATATTAATTACGTTCAAAAATAAAAGAAACTGATTACAGTTCATGTGTGTATGAATATGGCTTGTTGGAGTCCAAAATTGATAGTAGGTTTGTGAACTAATGATGAGTGGGTTTTATACCTACAAATTGGCCTCTAATTCAAGTTTAAACTATGTTAATTCTTTATATTTATGATTCGTATTACTTGTTTATTGTTGTTTCATTTTTAGGTGTGGTGGCATAGCATTTGGACTTAAAAGGTGGGGCCGTGGCGAAACTTGGCAAGAAAATGAGCAACAATTGGACTTCTGCAGAATGGACCCTGATAGGTATAATTTTTTATATATTTTGATGATAACAATTATGTTTTAAATAAATATTTAATTATTTATTTATTTTATTATTTTCTGTTTTTACTTGAATTAATTTTTATTGACCTTGATCAATTATATGTAAAGTGTTAAATAAATTAATTCATATATTATTTATGGCAAAGATACCCTATTTCTTCCTTTTTTAAAAAAAAATTAGGCAAAATATTTTTATAAAATACTTAAAACAATCAAAAAATAATATATATATATATATATATATATAATATATATTTTATTGTATAAATAAAATATATAGTATACTAAATATACTACGTACATATGTAAAATTAATACTTGCATGCTTCTTAAATGTTAAAACCGTGAGCCACTTGTTAAGTTGTGTCAAAACCGTGACTTCATTTTTGGGACAATCATGTAAAGCTTGCTAGCATTAATTTAAACATGTGGTCAAAATGCATAATAAATGATATGTTGATGAAGTGGCGCCTAGGCGGTTTTTACTCTTCTACCGCGTAAAAGCTCGGTTAAATCTGGACCATTCAATTCAAAAATATTTGATCTAAACCATACATTCCAAAATTATTTTCTAAATGACAATTTTGCCCCAAACCTCAAAAATACTATAAATAGGGAGTATTTCATTCATTTGATTTTTACAAATTCAGTGAAAAGAAAATCATACTCTCCTTGCCTACATTCTCTAAGTTTTATATCTCTTTATACAAAAGTTCTAATTATTTTTGAAGTGAAAAATTGGTCCTAGTATTGAGATACGTTTAATCTCTATTGAATTATTTACTTGTGTTATATCTATAGATATACAAATACTTATTGTTCTACACAATTTTATATATTCATATTTCATCTATTTATCAAATAAAAGGATACTTGGGTGCCGCAAGGCTACGGAGATAAACCTCTACGGAGAGGAATCCAACTGTACGATTCCTTATAGTCTTCAGTAAGCTTTTATTGATATTATTTATATAAATATCGTAAAATAGATACGACACTTGATAGCTCAAAACAACACTGAGATACTATTCCAAAAAGAGTAGTCATCCGAACCGAATTTGAGAATTGTAGTGATCTATTGAAAATATTTATATAAATATCAATTGTGAAAATTATAAATTTTGTCACACTTAGACGCCGCAAGGCTACGGAGATACGCATCTACCAAGAGAAATTCGAACTGTACGATTTCTTATAGTATTAAGTTACATTATCTATAAAAGTTCACATAATAGATAAAATATTCTTATATATTATTTGAGTTAAAAAAATAATATTTGTTATATCAAATTGTGCTTAACTGACATTATACTTATTGTTTGATTTGATTTATTATTTCATAACAAGTATTGATTTATATACAACTCATAAAAAAATTGGTCATGTTTAATTAAGACAGTTCTATATTTTCCATAGAAAAACACTCTTTATTTTATAAAATTGTAAATTCTTTATAAAAGTGCTTTGACATTACATACTTGCTTATCAGAAGCTTAAGTGGATCTAAACAAAAGTTCTATCTGCTTATTTAAGAAGCATTACTCTGTACTTAATTTGTATCAGCTTATTCAAGAAGCAACCTGTTGTAAACTTACCTGTAACAATAAAAAGGTGTAAAGTTAATTTATTTTATGTACCTGTGAGAAAGACGAGTAATTCTTTGACCAAGGCCAGAGTCTTAGAGAGGTCAGCAGGAAGTTGGGTCTCTAGTGTACTTGTGAGGTGAGGAAAAGGCTGTTATTTCAAGACTAGATCATAAAATAGAACTAAACTCAAAAGAAGTACAACTAAACTTGAGGAGGGAGCAAGGAGCTTACTGTCCAAGATAGATTAGTTGGGAACAGTTGGAAGTTTGTCTATAAAACTTTGTAAAGGCTTCTCAGCCTGTTGAAGGAGTTTTTATTACTGATAGTAATAGGATCTCAAGTTCCAAGTAGGGACTTGAGACTGAACGTAGCAACATACCAAGGGGTGTATGCTGTGAACTAGATAAATCTCTGTGCATTGTGTGATTGCCTTTTACTGTCTTGCATATTAATTTCTAACACTGCAAATTAATTATACAAAAATCAAAAAGGCCTTAGATAATTTTTAGATCTGTAATAATCTATTCAACCCCCCTTCTAGATTATTATTGGACTTTCAATTGGTATTAGAGCATTGCTCTTTAACATGTTTGTTGAGTATATACAAGCATACTTAAGAGTTGATCCATGGCCTACAATGCTACTGGTTGCGGGGAAGGACTATCTATGTCCAGACCTCCACTATTTGATGGTACCAATTTTGCCACCTGGAAAAATAGATTCAAAATCTATGCCAAATCCCAAGGAATCAAAATTTGGTGTGCCATCGAATGAGGTGTACAAACTCCAACCAAAATTGAAGGAGAAAAGACTGTCGAGAAAGACATATATGAATTCACCACTGAAGAAGAAATCATGAATATTGCATGTCGAGCGGAATAAGTGCTAACTAGTGCTTTGATTGAAAAAGAATACAAAAGAGTTAGTAACTGCAAAAATGCAAAAGAAATTTGGGAAAAACTGATTGTAACCTATGAAGGTATCAATCACATCAAAGAAACCAGAAAAGATGCTCTAATTCAAGAATATGAAAGTTTCAAGCTTGAGGAATGTGAAAAGATCATTGATATGGAAACTTAATTTTCTAGAATCATTGATGAGCTAGAGCAATTGGGAAAAGCATACACTACAAATGAGAAAAATAGAAGAATTCTCAATGCCCTTCCATCCATTTGGAAAATGAAGGTTACAGCAATAAAAGAAATGCAAGATCTAACCACATATCCTATGGATAACCTTATTGGAAATCTTCGTGCTCACGAAGTGGATATGTTCGTTGAAAAAGCTGGATCAGACACAGATCTCAAGAAGAAAGGAATCGCCTTCAAAGCTCTCCTGGTGGATCAAGAAAGTGACGATGGAGAATTAAATGAAGAACTTCTCAGTCTAGACAACAATGAAGTTGCTCTACTATCCAGACAACTCAGAAGAGTAAGTCAAAGCAAAGCAAGAAAATATGGCAAAGGCTTCATGAAAACAAACAACAACTTCAACAACTTCAAAGGCAAACAATTTTTCAAACTAAAGACGCAAGGAGGCAATTTTAAAACAAATAACAACAATTTCAGAAGTACCAATCCAAATGAAAATCCAAACACATGTTTTGAATGTAAGCAGTTTGGACAGTTCAAGAAGGACTGTCCAAAACTAGTCAACAACAAAGTCTTTGTAGCTGAAGAAGGATGAGATCTAAGTGACGAGGAAGAAATTGCTGAACAAATTAAAGAAGTTGCAAATCTCTGCCTAATGGTAGATAATGACTCATCATCAAGATCTGAGGTAAATTCTGAACATCAACTGCCTAGCACTTCATACACACTAGAAAATATAAATGAAGAACACTATGAATTACAAGAAGCTTATAATCATTTATATGAAAGTAATGAACTATTAAAAGAAGAATTAGAAAGATAAAAAAATAAATACAAGTCTTGAAATTGAAAATGCTAATTTAATTATCACTAACGAAAGTTTAAATGAAATAAACTTAGAAAATAAAGAAGAATTAGCACAACTTAAGAAAATTAATAAAAATCTTGAAATAGAAAATTCCTCACTTATTATCTCAATTAAAAATCTTGAAATTGAAAATTCAACACTTGCTGTAATCAATGAAAATAATTAAGTGCAAGATCAAGAAATTAAAAATGAAAATTCAAAGTTAAAAACAGAAATAGAAAACCATAATTGCATAATTAAAAACTTAACCAAAGAACAAGAAGATTTAAATAATATAATTTATAAATTTACAAAAGGAAAGGAAAATCTTAATGTCATGTTAAATCAACAAAAATATAGCTTTAATAAAGAAGGTTTAGGATATACTGGTGAAACAAGTGAATCAAAAGATAAAGGACTATATCATGTTAAAATTAAGGAAAATAAAAAGGATATATCCCCCTTCAAAAAATATTCATATTGTAATAGAAATGGTCATTCTTTTTATATGTGCAATGCTATAAATGGAAACTATAAAGGAAAAATGATTTGGGTTCCCAAGGGAACATATACTGCACCAACCATAACAAGAAGAGAATTTCACAAACAACATTATCATACTTCTCACAATCCAATTACTCATAGAATGCTTCTTTCTACTAAAGTTGATTATCCTATGCCCAATTTTGTAATGGAAACTTCAAATGCTCTTTATACAAAATGGAAAACTCACCTAAGGACCCTTCAATTTAAAGGGTACCAACCTATAAAATTAGTACGTATATTGTAGGTATGTCTTACAGTTAATATGAATAAAAGAAAATGGTATCTTGATAGTCAATGCTCAAGACATATGACTGGAGACAAGTCCAAATTAAGAAATCTATAAGCTACAGACTGTGGTGAGGTAACTTTTGGTGATAACAATAAAGGTAAAATAATCAGACTTGGATGTGTTAGAAATAAAAACATAACCATTTCCAACGTTTAGTTAGTTACTGGACTCAGGTATAATCTTCTATCTATCAGTCAACTATGTGATACTGGTTTTAAAATATCCTATAGTACATATAACTGCTATATTTTTGATCAAACTGGTAAATTGATCCTAGTTTGTCCTAGATATCAAAACGTGTATACTTGTGACTTAGATGCTTACTCTCATTTAGATAATATCTGTCTTGTATCTGCAAATAAAGATCTTTGGCTATGGCATCGCAGACTAGGACATATCAATATGAAACTCATAAACAACATTTCCTCTAAAGATCATGTCCGTGGTGTTTCTAAATTAAGATTTGTTAAAGACCATATCTGTGAAGCTTGTGAATTAAGAAAAAAAATTCATGCATCATATAAACCTAAGTTTACTGTGTCAACCTCTCGACCCTTAGAATTATTACACTTGGACCTTGTTGGACCAATCCCTAAACACAGCATGGGTGGTGCTGTATACATTCTAGTTTTGGTTGATGACTATTCACGTTTTACTTGGGTTAATTTTTTAAAATTTAAAAATGAGGCTATTAATTCTTTTTATACTCTATGTAAAAAGATTCAAAATCAACAGGGAAGTTCTATTGTTTATATTCGGTCTGATAGAAATTATAGAGAGAAAGAAGAAGAGAAGTCTGATACCTCACTATTCTAGTATCTAGTCTTCTTTTGAGGTAAGGTGTATTATTCTTTCATAATCATGAAGAGAGTTATTTTCTTTCAATAATTATAAGGGTTGTTATTCCATTCTTTATTATTATGTTGGAATAACCTATCTATGCGAAGTACCACATATATGGTGAAATTCTTCTGTTATTCAATTCTTTATTATTCTGTTGGAATAACCTGTCTGTGCGGTTTATCGCATGCCTGGTGAAATCTGTTGTTATTCCATTCTTTAGTATTCTTTTGGAATATCTTGTCTGTGTGGATTACACCTGACCTGGTTCCGTTCTTTATTATTTTGTTGGAATATCCTGTCTGTGTGGATTACGCATGACCTGGTTCCATTCTTTATTATTCTGTTGGGAATAACCTATCTGTACATTCTATTGCATGCATGGTGAATTCTTCTGTTATTCCATTTTTTATTATTCAGTTGGAATAACCTGTTTATGTGGATTATCGCATGCATGGTGAATGATCCTTTGTATTCATTATTTATTAAATTGTGGAAATGACCTGTCTACATGGATTACCGCATGGCGGGTGAAAACCCATTCGCAGTTTCGTATATTCTATTGTACTCGTCTGAGATATCATTTCTTTTGTACTCGTCATGGAATATCATTTTCTTTGGTATTTTTTACGAGTTACTATTCATAGGTTACTATTCACATAGTTACTATTCATTCTAATATTATTCACTCGGGTATTCGGGGTACTTTTCGTGCCAGAGTACTATTTATGAGTTACTATTCACGGGTTACTATTCACCCAATTACTATTTACTCTAGTATCATTTTCTCGGGTATTCAGGAAACTTTTCATGTCGGGGTACTATTCACGGGGTACTATTCCCGAAGTGCTATTCATGGGGTAATATTCACCAAAAAAATATATTTCTTTTCTGTCCAAATTATTTTTGGTACATGAATATTATTCTTGAATTTTACTCTACAAAAAAGTATCATGTTGACAATTTAGATGTTATTGATTCCTGGATAAATTAAATTATAAATCTTTAAAATTTATCCTTGAACTTGTTTTATTGAATTATTATGTCATTGTCATCATCCTGATGCTTATATTGTGGTTAAAGTCATCTTTGGCTTACGTGTATAGATGGACTTGGTATGATTATGACTAGGGATTATTCGGTATAATCATGACCGTAATGTGAACAATGATGTGGTAAAAGTCATCATTGGCCTGTAGTTCATTGATGGACAGTTGTTGGTATGATTATGACCAGGGATTATTCGGTATAATCATGAACATTGATGATTACATGAATATCCTTGGCCGTGGTGCAGGGATGATTCGATTTTATTTATTAAGCTGAGTCTCAGTGATAAAGTTGATGAAAAACTTTTTTAAATCATAGAAGATAGTAGATTTTATGCTCTACTTGACTCTTCTAATGGATTGCTTATTTCCGTTGCAGTTGTTGATCTAAAACTTGTTGTCTATTGTATTCTATAAGTTGTTATACTGTTGCAGGCTAATGATAATTTATTCTGCATTATCTTAGTCATAATACTTCTTACTAGGCTAGTTAAGCTCACCCTTTTCTTTCATTGTTCTCTTCAGGAAATGAGAATATAGCTGGGACAAGTTGGGGAATGGAGTGAAGGTGGATAAGTGGCTTTAGTAGTCCTCACTATTCTGTGAAATAGTGTGATAATAATTATAATGAGGACTTCATTGAGACTGGATATTGTTTAGAAGGCAATATTCTTGTTTAAACTCTCAGCTATGTTTTGTTGTATATTACACGACAGTTGTATTAAAGAAGTTTGTATTTTATTTCTCTAACATGTATTTGGCGACTCAAGATGGGTGATGTATACCTGTTTTGGGGGCGTCATAGTTGGTATCAATGCTTAGGGTTATGATCCCTGGCTGAGATGTGAGACAAGAACTAGGAGGGGAGAGACGGGGAATTCCTTCTCTAGTATGACCTACCAAAGTTTATTTAGTATTTAATTGGTCGGTCAGAGTATAAGGATAATATGTGATATATTAATTTACCAAAGGAGAGAGACTCTTGTTCATAATGCAGGTGGAGTCAATGGCAACCCACGGCTGGTCACTGCTAAGTAGTTCAAGGAGCTGGGACCGCCAGAATTTTTAGGAAAGCCAGAACCACTTGAGGCGGAGACATGGTTAAATCAGATCACCAAGATATTTGATGTCTTGGGATGCTCCGAGGAGAAAAAGGTTCCCTTCGCCACCTTTCTGTTGCGTGAAGAGGCAGGTTACTGGTGGGAATCTATAAAACGTACCCAGCCTGACGCACTAAAGATGTCTTGGGAGAAGTTCCAAGAACTGTTCAACGACAAGTACTTTCTCGAAAGTATTCGTCATGTGAAGGAGGTAGAGTTCATCAAACTGGAGCAAAACAATATGACCGTGTCGCAGAACGAAGCTAAGTTTGTCGAGTTGTCCCGGTTTGCATCCCATTTGGTCGATAATGAGGAGCGAATGACGCGAATGTTTCTAAGAGGTTTGAAACCCGATATACGTCAATACCTCATTTCTCACAAAGTTTATTTATATTCAGATATTGTGAATATGGCTCAGTTATTGGAGTGCGATAATGAGTCAGCACAACCAAAAGGCAACGACCAACAACACGACAATAATCGTACTGGTGGCAACGACCATCAGAACAATGATAACCATCGTGGGGGAAATTATCATGCCAATAATGGTAACCACTTCGGTGGTAATCATGGCCAAGATAATAGAAGTGGAAAATTCAAAAAGAGAAGATTTAACGATGATGGGAAGACGTTGGCAGCAGCACCAACACTAGCAACAAATTCTAGGGGAGGAGAACGTCCACCAATTGTATGCTTCAAATGCGGAGGGGAAGGACATATCAGTCCAAACTGCGTGATGCAGTCCAAAGTATGTTACAGTTGTGGAAAAGAAGGTCACCTAGCCCGATTTTGTCGTGCACTAAAGTCAAGTCCAACTGGGACGGTGGTACCAAAGGCGGATACAGACAAAACAAAGTCGGTGGTTTCAGGAAGAGCATTTTTCGTGACTTCTCAAAAAGTGAGTAACCCGAACGAAGTTGGCACGAGTTTGTTAATTATAAATTCTTGCAAAGTCTATACCTTATTAGATACCGGTTCTACCCACTCTTGTATTTCACCTAGTTGTGTTCAACGTTTAAACTTGGCTCTTGAGAAGTTAGACTTTCACTTATCTGTTGAAACTCTGTTAGGAGAAACCTTCGTTACATCCACTGTTTATAAATCTTATTTAATTCAAATCGACACTTTCACGTTACCTGTCGATCTTATCTCTTTGAAAATACTGGCCTTTGATGCGATTTTAGGAATCGATTGGTTAACTACTCATCATGCTTTTCGTAAGGTTGTTATTTTTCATATTCCTAACCAACCTGTTATGCGAATTCATGCAACCAAACCACTAAAGTTAATCACTGTCATATCAAGCCATAAGTAAAGAGCCCCGAGCCTTTCGCTGGTGACTTCCAAGTCTTGGAATACACCGAAGCCAGAATATCTGTAGGGGACGTTGTGAATAACGGTGGCAAGTTGATAGGTATCAATGTGACGTGCTATCCATATCTTGGATGAGAGTCACAGTTTTTTTTCTCTATCGTTAATAAATTTCCCGATGTATTCTCTGAAGACTTCTTAGCCTAACCATAGAGCATGAAATAGAATTTTATATTGACCCCAGTACAAAACCCATTTCTTAAACCCTCAAATATTTCTTCAATCAAAACGAACATATAATGCGCCAAAGACGTTGGCTCGAGATGTTGAAGATTATCACCATACCATTCAATATCATCGCGGAAGAGCGAACTTGGTAGCTGACGCATTGAGTAGACGATCGTATGCGTTCACGAGTGCGATGTTGTTAACACAAAGACCCATTTCGTATAACTTATAAATGATGAAGATAGAGTTAAAGACTCTAGGAACACACGTGAAGATAACGAATATACGATTAGAATCGACTTTAATCGATAAAGTTAAAGCCCCTCAAATTAAACACCTGAAGCTGATGAATATAAAGAAAAAGGTTAAGAAGGCGTTATTCTAGAAGCAAGAGTCGATGAATAGATAAAATCTGAACCCTCGATTTAATTGGCCCATTTAAAATCCTCGATCGAGTAGGAACTGTGGTCTATAGACTTATTTTACCGCCAAGTATGTCGCGTGTTCATAACGTTTTTTTACGTATCGATGTTATGTAAATATGTGGATGACCCGAACCACATTATTGAATTAAAACTAGACGAGATAGCAGAAGATTTAACGTTTGAGGAGATACATGTTAAAATATTGGATAAGAAGGATCGTATTCAACACTCAAAGGTTATACCTCAAGAGTTAAAATCTGAAATGAAGTCAAGGTATCCTCATCTCTTCGGCATACCAAGTATGTACATAAATTTTGAGAGTGAAATTTCATAAGGAAGGGAGATTGTGAGACCCCAAATTTTATGAATAAAGATTTAAATTTCTCGAAATATTTTTTTGAATATTATGGCGTGGATTTAATATAATGTTATAGTTGTGGGTAATATTTATAAATTTTGCAAAGTAAGCAAGTTGTTATATAATATTCGATTGGTCGGGGAATATTCGTTTTAACAGGGAATATTCGTACGATGGCACAATCATTGGTGGACCCCATAACGGAAGTATTGTCGTAGTTATTAAACGACAGAATTATCTTTTATTAAAAATAACGGCGAGTGTTACCGTTAAAACTGTTGAACTAACCGGTAGTAAAAGTACAGTATTACGCGTGGTTGCATAGTAGCACATGGTATTGATTATTGATGCTTACGTGAGAAGTTACTCAGTTATACTCAATTATTGCTACAGTAATTGCTGCATCATATCTCTCATATTATTGATTTAATTATTGTCACATTATCATCTGCATAATATGTTATATTATTATATCAATAATTGAGACGACAAAGTTATTCATATTATTATTTAGAATATTGACAATGTTTAGAAGTTCTGTCAATGAGAGGTTTGGCCACCTAATTGCGCACCAATAAGGAGAAATCCTTATCGTAAAGCCCCCTCTTTTCTGGGAATGACCTGGTTGTTAAATATTGTGAGTTATAATATTAATAATGAATAAGTTCGTGTTGATTAACGATGAAATTGATAGTTCCATTGTGTGAAAATTATTAGTGTTAGTGGAAATCAACATTTATTTCGATAATAATTGATGTCTGGAGTTTATATTGACCAATCGGGTAATTAACCAGATAAATGAGTAATTAATTACTATTAATTCACATGATTATAACAATTTGTTCACATGTGTGTACTATTGATTCGCATTCATTTACTATTAGGGGAGTTAGTGTAAGATTGATAATATTTACATGACTAAATTAAAAATGGAGGTATATATGAAGGTATTATACTATAATTAATTTTTTTACATGTCTAGAACTATTGATTCACATGATTTACTATTAGGGGAGATGGTGAAAGTTTGATAATACTTGCAAGACTAAATTAAAAATGAAGGAAAAGAGGAAGGTATTATACTGTAATATTTCGAGCCCCAAAACGTGCAATTATCGAAACTATATTTTCCTATAAATAGAAGCTCATTCCCTTATTATTTTTCACCAATTAACTAAATCTATAGAGCAATAATTATAGAGAAAAATTATAGAAAGAAAAAAGAAGAGAAGTCTGCTACCTCATTATTCTAGTATCCAGTCTTCTTTTGAGGTAAGGGGTATTATTCTTTCGTATTCATGAAGAGAGTTATTTTCTTTCAATACTCGTAAGGGTTGTTATTCCATTCTTTATTATTATGTTGGAATAACCTGTATATGCAAATTACCGCATACATGGTGAAATTCTTCTGTTATTCCATTCTTTATTATTCTGTTGGAATAATCTGTCTGTGTGGTCTATCGCATGCTTGGTGAATTCTGTTGTTATTCCATTCTTTATTATTTTGTTGGAATATCCTGTCTATGTAGATTACATATGACCTGGTTCCGTTCTTTATTATTCTGTTGGAATATCCTGTCTGTTCGGTCTATCGCATGCATGGTGAATTCTTCTGTTTTTCCATTCTTTATAATTCTGTTGGAATAACCTGTCTATGTGGATTACCGCATGCAAGGTGAATGATCCTTTGTATTAATTCTTTATTAAATTGTGGAAATGATCTGTCTACGTGGATTACCGTATGACGGGTGAAAATCCATTTGCAGTTTCGTATATTCTATTATACTCGTCTGAGATATCATTTCTTTTGTACTCGTCATGAAATATCATTTTCTTTGGTATTTTTTTATGAGTTACTATTCACAGGTTACTATTCACTCTAGTATTAATCACTCGGGTATTCGGGGTACTTTTCGTGCCAGAGTACTATTCATGGGTTACTATTCACCCGATTACTATTCACTCTAGTATCATTCTCTCGGGTATTCGGGACACTTTTCGTGTCGGAGTACTATTAACGGGGTACTATTCCCGAAGTACTATTCACCTGAAAAATATATTTCTTTTCTGTCCAAATTATTTTTGGTACATGAATATTATTCTTGAATTTTACTCTACAAAGCAGTATCATGTTGACAATTTGGACGTTATTGATTCCTGGATAAATTAAATTATAAATCTTTAAAATTTTTCTTTGAACTTGTTTTATTGAATTATTATGTCATTGTCATCATCCTCATGCTTATATTGTGATTAAAGTCATCTTTGGCTTACGTACATAGATGGACTTGGTATGATTATGACCAGGGATTATTCGGTATAATCATGACCGTAATGTGACGAATGATGTGGTAAAAGTCCTCATTGGCCTATAGTTCATTGATGGACAGTTGTTGGTATGATTATGACCAAGGATTATTCGGTATAATCATGACCATTGATGATTACATGAATCAATGATAAAGTTGATGAAAAACTTTTTTAAATCATAGAAGATAGTAGATTTTATGCTCTACTTGACTTTTCTAATGGATTGCTTATTTCCGCTGCAGTTGTTGATCTAAAACTTGTTGTCTATTGTATTCTATCAGTTGTTATACTGTTGTAGGCTAAGGATAATTTATTCTGCATTATTTTAGTCATAATACTTCTTACTGGGCTAGTTGAGCTCACCCTTTTCTTTCATTGTTCTCTTCAAGAAATGAGAATATAGTTGGGACAAGTTGGGGAATGGGGGGAAGGTCCAGGATAAGTGACTTTAGTAGTCCTCACTATTCTATGAAATAGTGTGATAATAATTATAATAAGGACTTCATTGAGAGTGGATATTATTTAGAAGGCAATATTCTTGTTTAAACTCTCAGCTATGTTTTGTTGTATATTACACGACAGTTGTATTAAAGAAGTTTGTATTTGATTTCTGTACAATGTATTTGGCGACTCAAGATGGGTGATGTATACCTGTTTTGGGGGCGTCACAGCATGCCTGGTAAATAACCCTTCGTATTCATTTGTTATTAAATTATGGAAATGATCTGTCTACGCGGACTACCGCATGACAGTTGAAAATCCATTTGTAGTTTCGTAAATTGTTCATTTCAGATTCCTAAATTTAAACTTACTATGGTAAGTATTGCTTCTATAATTCTTGAAATTAGTAGAATATCGTTGATATTTGTGCTTTATCCAGTATATTTTTATGGAAATATTATTATGAGCAGTCTTGATAAGTTATAACCTTTTTATACCGGGGTACTATTCATGACAAAAATTGATTTCTTTTATGTCTAAATCATTTTTGATACGATATTATTCTTGAATTTTACTCCACAAAGCAGTATCATGTTGACAATTTGGACTCTATTGAATTCTTATATCATTGTCATCATCCTCATGTTTATATGGTTATGAAAGTCATCTTTGGCCTGTAGTGCATAGATGGACTGTTAATTAGTATGGTTATGACCAGGAATCATTCAGTATAATTATAACATGTAATGTTACAAATGATGTGATAAAAGTCTTCATTGGCCCGTAGTGCATTGATAGACAGTTGTTGAGATGAACATGACCAATTGTGATAATAATGAATATTCTTGGCCCGTAGTATGGATAATTCAGTGATGTGGATTATTTATTAAGTTGAGTCTCAGCGATAAAATTGATGATAAACCTTTTAAATCATAGAAGATAGTGGATATCATGCTCTACTTGACTCTTCTAATGGATTGTTTGTTCTACTACAGTTAAACTTGATGTTTATTATATTTTATCAGTTTAACATTGTTGAAGGCTAACGATAATTTATTCTGCATTATCTTAGTCATAATATTTCCTACTGGGCTAATTGACCTCGCCCTTTTGCTTTTATTGTTCTCTTCAGGAAATGAGAATATAGTTGGGACTAGTCGGGGAACAGAGTGACGGTCCAGATGTTTACATTAGTAGTCCTCACTATTCTGTGAAATAGTGTGATAATAAATGTATTGAGGACTTATTTTGAGTTTGAATACTGTCTACAAGACAATATTTGTATTAAAACTCACAGCTCATGTTGTATATTTAAGTTTATATTTGTAGGTTGTACCATGTATTTGGTGACTCAGAATGGGTGATGTATACCTATTTTGGGGGCGTCATAATTCTGGCCTTTACAATAAGTTTACCGATTTGCCTTTACTAATACCTAGAACTCCCCCCATGAAGACAATTATGCTACCATTTAAACTGAGTTAATCAAAATAGTCAACCTATTTTCATCATGCTATGAAATTATGTGTCTTGGTTATCAATATTGTTCAAATATATTTTCAATCCCAATCTCATCATTGACAAAGTTAAATTCACACTAACTAACATGCTCGAATTCATACAATATACTACGTGACTAACTAAATGCAAACATATATAGTAAACTACCTACATTACCAAAGAAAATATTTTTGTGATTTTTGATTTTATATATATATATATATATATGGTCTCCATCCACAGCAACCGATTGTTGGGGAGCAACCCCTTTTTGGCCAGCCGGTACAAGCTGTTACGGCTTATAAAAAAAAAATTCTAAGGCCGGTACAAGCTGTACCGGCTGGCCAAAAAGGGGTTGCTCCCCAACAACCGGTTGCTGTGGATGGAGACCCATATATATATATATATATAGACACACACACATACGAATCAAACTAAACAACATGCAATCACATGAATCAAACCTAACAATGATGTAAACTACATACAGACACATGAACTATATGTAATCTATTCTAAAAATAATCCCCCCAAACTTATCAATGACAATGCCCTCATTGTAAAATAGTAAGCCTAAGAGTAAAAGAAATATTCCCATAATCTGCATCATTGTCGTCACCTGACTCATCATGGTCAAAAGGTTTATCAGGCGGAGGATAAGCTTGGGTGGCTCCAAAAGTCGGGAACTGTACCTGAACTACTAACTGACTAAAATCTTGTGAACGAGACTCAGAAAATTATGTAGTGTAAGTTCGAAAGTCACTATATAAAGTGTCTATCCATCGGTGCATGCGACGCTCCATTTGATCTAGTCCGTCTTGAGAAACTTGTCATTGCTATGGGGGAGCCTATTTATGCTGCTCAGGAACTTCTTCACTCTCATTTTCTCTTTCATTTTTGTCTGGTAAGATTAATCTGGCTCCTTGAGGATGAGATCGGCCACTTCCCCATACTTTATATTTCTTGATAGTAGCATGATCAATTATGTTCATGGGTAACTGCATAGGTTCTGTGTTAACCCATTCGACCTCCTGAGTAGCATATAGTTATGTGATAATAGATGCATGTGGGATACCCCCTGAAGTGCCTCGTCTCAAGTATTAGTGAATTGACTTATTGATAACATACCCAACATCGATCTTTTTGCCCTTAATAATTCCATATAGCATAATTGCTTTATCTTTAGTGACATCATTTTGATGTCGTGTTGGCATCAAATTTGCACACAGGAAGTTGTACTAAGCTTTCCCGTATCTGTTCAAAGTGGTATGTGGAAAATGGAGTTTCTGATTCGTGTCCTGCTTTTCTTTCCACACCGTGTCAGGTTGACATAAGTAATTACAGATCATGTCTAATTCAGTGTCCCATTCTTGTGCATAGAGAAAATTAGGGTGACTCAATGGAATGCTACGCAAGTGAAATAAATCATTGATACTGTCCCTTGAATATGACACTTTACATCCCCGAACATAGGTCATATCGTTCTTAGTTATTTTGGCATTGGTGTAAAACTCTTGTACCATTGAAATATGTCCAACCAATGGATTCTCAATAATTAAGACCTAGCCCCAAGTTTTGATCATTGATGTCGTATGCCCATCCAATTTGGGATCCGGCCTTAAACCCCGTTCTAGTACAAAAGTCTTGCCCCCAACAATGCATCTTGTAAATATTTTTGAGCCTCCAAGATCACAAATTTGGTGTCATCGAATGCATTTGTCACACCCTTCCTGTTCAGACTCACTGTTGCTAGAAGAAGAAAACTCACTTCGAATTTGTTTATGTGCCATCTGAATTGCAAATTCACGTCATGCATAACTCCCAGAAATGTATGTCTGTTGCTTCCCCAAACTTGGTCAACAAACCTCAGTCTTTTTGTCTAACATTTGGTGTGCACTCTTCTTTCCAAACTTACCCTCTGTTGATGCTATTATGCTCTGTTAATGCTACCCTGCCTCTCTGCTATGAACTAGGTGTTGTGTTTGGCACCGCATGATGGTTAGGATTTGTATAGGACTAGGGGTGAGAGCATGAGGGATAGGAACTGGGTGAGGGGTTACCAGTTGTGGAGATGATGGGTTTAAGGGTGATGTAGATTAGGGCTTGGTCGTGGGTAGAGGGGTAATGGAGTGTGTTCGTGGGGAAGTGGGCAGGTAGAGGAGGATTTGGAATGACCGACCGTGAATTTTAAACTCCTTATTAAATAAATATGTGATTTAATTTTTAATGAGTTAATTTTGTGAGTCTATTTAAATCTTATGTGGTTATGTAATTTATAAAATAATTAAAGGGAGTCACTAATAGTTTATTTAAATTAGTGAACTAGCCCTAAGACTTTAATATCAAAGAATTGATATGAATATTAATAATTAAATATTCAATATATTTGAATATAATGACATGATTTAAACATATTGATTAATTGCAATTATGGGTAATTAAATTGATAATGTGTTGATTTATAATTATCATGAATAAATAATAATTAATGAGTAGGAGATTAATGAGTATAATATGATTATATATCTACTTGATTAAATTGTGCAAGCATGCAATATAGTAAACCTTTATTATATGGTAGTTAGCTATATATTTTATATAGTACAAGGTGACACATTAATATGTCTATATATGATATATATAGACTATATAGTAAGATTTATTGCATTCAAGTGAGTTGCATAATAATATTATATAACATGAAGTGTGTGGGTAAACATTCATGTATTCCTTATTGACATGTAATAAGATCAATTGTTAATGATCTCATTAAGTTATTATGATTATAATAATAACATTTATGGTGATAAATAATGAGCAATGCACAATTGTATTTGGTGTTAATAGAAAATGTACATGGGTTATATGTATGTCCACTACTTGATGCTTTGTAATAAGGAAATACATTGTATGCCCTTTTAAATCATTATAACCTACGAAATAAATTGTGAATACATATTATATAACCAAAGTACATATTATGTGTAAATATGGTATACACCAAGTGTTGCATTACATTTTTGGCAAGTGTTGTGAATTCTTGCCCCATAATAAGAGCCCATTCATTTCTTCCCATGTGAAAAAACTAGCTAGCCTACTCTATCTTCACCCCAAAATCTACCAACATAGAGTTAATGAATGGATGGGGAGTGGGATTCATGAGTGAAATTACCAACTCTCACCAACTCTCTCTTATCCATTATACATTCTTGTATTCCTTTGGTTTGATTTGGGAGGTAATTGTATTATCTGTGTAACCATTCTTCTACAAATGAGACCCTCACCTTCTATAGTGCAATTGCTGAGAAATATTTGCTAAAGAATTATAAAGAGTGAGTGAATTGTGGTTCAAAGAAAAGGCTAGCCAATTCAAGGAGGTATAATTTCTATTTTGTTCTTAGTTTAAGTTTTGATAAATTCTTGCAATTCTCATGAAATTCTCTGTTAATTGATGTAGAATATCATGTCATTGTGTTGTCTGAGGTTGTTTGCATGCTTAGAACTATTGTAGTTGGTTTGGTTACAGATTTAGCATGGTTTGTGTTGAGGCTCTGCAAATGCAGAGCCATTATTTTTTTAACTACTCGAAGTGGCGCGGCCGCGCCACTTCTATATTACATGACCGCGCGGCCGCGCCGGCTGCTAGTCATGTGTACTAATTATTGTAATCTTGTTCCATTCTGAGCATGCTACTTTGGTTAGTATATGTTTGACACCCCCAAATCCGGTCACCTCAATCCCACAAATTTGGTGTTCATTGTCTATTTAAATCATAACTAACTACCCATAAACAAAGGATATAATAAAACTCAAAAGCTTAAATAATCAATCTCCCATTTAAAGGGTTACATAATCTAAAATAAATTCCAGGTCATCTAACCTTTATTACAATCATCAGCGGAAAAATAAAAATATGATCATAAATAAATCTATTACATAAGCTTCATAAATAAAAGATAGATTAAACGTTGTCGTCTAATCAAGCACTTTGTCCTTGCCCTTGCTTGTAGAAAGCTCTTCAAACTTTTTAACTTCATCTGCATTGTTTTGTGCAAGAGTGAGCAAACAATTGCCCACAAGAAGGATAATATACAATAATCATTTTATGAATGACAATTAACTGAGTTTTCAATGGTAAAATATTCTTACGGAAATAATAAACTTTAATTCAACAGCTATGAGTTCAAAGGAATAATGAACATTTAATTTAACAATAGACAACAACATCAAAGAATACACTGAGGGTCACAAGACCACAAACTCTATTCTAGGTTTTAAGTATTTCTACTTTAACCTTTAACAGTCTAAAAGACTATAATCATCATCTATGTCCTAGGTTCACAGGTGTTTCTACTATAACCTTTAACAGTCTAAACTACTATACGGACCATCATTTCGTACTCCAGGTGATCAGCCCTTTGTACTATGTATTGCGCAAACATTTTAACGCTATTGCGTATCTCTAAAATAATCCCCCTGATATAGGGTTGTTTATCTTAGCTTAGATTATCATGTTCCGAACTAAAGGAAGTTTGGTTGGGAATTAGCTTCAAAGGAAGTCTAGATTTTTAGAACGCTCATCAACCAAGTACTGGTTGAATCAAATAGGAATCAATAACTATTCAAGGGTTTGATTATAATGTCCTCGCGAATAAGGAATATCGATGGATCAATAAGAGCTAGAGTATTAACAATTTCTAAGTTAAACAAATGTTATCATTGACAACATGCTTTCAAAGGTGTGTGAGTACATAAACAAACCAATGGAAGTGTGGTGTTGGTTGACTTCAAGGGTAATTTAGAGTTTAGAATATTCATTAACTAAAGATTAGTTGAATTGGTAAAGAATCGCTAAGCAACTTAGAGTTAGGTACAATAATGTAAGATAGTACAATGATATTGAAGAACGAAGATCAAACAACAGTTATTAGTAGCTGAATAAACACACTTCTTACAATAAAATTACAGACTTTGAATAACCAAGGTAATCTCGATTGAAATAAAGAAACAAAGATAAACTAACTTACTCAACAATAAATGAGGGTTAAAGAACTTGCATGACAATAAATCGTTAAACAAGAGATTAGAGATAAAGAATTTGCATAAGTATAACATAACAGTGAAAAGTAACCTTGCTGAATAATAAAGTAGCAAAGGTTAGGGAACTTGTCTCTTGCGTAAGCTATACAATTACAACTCACGTACTCTAATATCCTACACATTTTAGTGCAATCACAATATCTATTAGACATGTTAACATCCATTTCCAAAATAACACCCATTTATAGCTATACTTGTTAATTTAGTACAAGTCTTATGCTACTACATCAATATCAGAAATTCCAAGTGTTAACCTTCATAATACATATTTACTAATCATCATGCTCACTAAGTCTATTATGCCACGTTTTATTACATACTAATCATTTTCAACCTTGAAATTATCAGTGACATGACACGGTTCTGTTTCAACCTCCATATTCCATGTTTATTAAGTTAACACATCATTAGACCAAGTTATAGTGTCGTTATCCCAGGTCTGCATCAGCAACAAAAGTCACTACCTCAGATTAGTGTATGGCATAGCTGCGCCATATATAAGACAGGGACCGGCGCAATTGTGTTGTTTTTTTTGCCTTGGCACCGGCGCAGCTACGCCGATGCACAGACAGAGGCAGAAACGACATGAACAATAGCCGACTTTTGCCCAACTAACACGAATTTCACCCACCAAACAGTGAAATTAACATAAACAAATGATATAAAACTATTGTAAACATGCTTCCTCACATATATCAATATAGAACAATTTAACAACAACTTAAGCTAGTTTAATTTCTCAAATTTCTCATTTTCATATAAAAACTCAATTTTTGACATCCTTTACAAAAATCAACACTGTGATTATAATTTTACACCAAATCACTTCGTTCAAACTACGCTATCATCTTTTCTTAATGAATTAGCATAAACAAGCTTCAATTTGCAGCTTAACATACAAATTGATCATCAAAATTGGTACTTTTCATGAACCATATGAAAAAAAAATTAACTGACATTATTTTCTTCCTTTTAAACGAAATTAGCATAATAATTGTTGACTAAATATTAGTTCTAGCACCACAAATAAATATAGATACAATAATTCAGTTCATAACAACCATTCAACACAAATTGGAATCACAGGACTTAGAAATTTTATGCCGTAAAACATACACACACACACACGTGTATATATATATATATATATATATATATATATATATATATATATATATATATATATATATATATATATATAATATCAAGGTTAAAGAAAATACCTTCAATTGGCTTGTTAATTTTTGCTAAACACTGAAGTTGCTTGACAATTCTCACGATCTCTCTCTCAATTCTCTGCAATTTTCTCACTGAAACTCTTAATTCTCTAAATTTTTCTTCTTTCCTCCTCTTAGTGTCAATATAGGGTAACTAATACGTAAAAGAAAAATAATATAATCTTAATACGTAAACTTATTATAACATCCGTTACACACTAAACGTATATGTTATAATTATATTTTATTTATTATTTAATTTATATTATTTACAAATTCAAAATTAAAAATCCAAAAGCCATAAGGCTTTGTTTGGCAAAAAGTCTTTAAAATAAAGACTTAATATATGTAAGCCTTGTTTGGGTAAAAATAAATTAAACTACTTTAATTATTTTAATAAATAATTTAATTTATAATTTATAACCACATATGACTTATTTGGATTTCCATATCCAACATTAATCAAATAAAATAATTATACATACTATATTTTAAATAAATACTCCACTTAAATAAATATTACAAAATTATAATTTTATTTAATAATTTAATATACCATTTTAAATTATTAAATTAAGACATCAATATAACTTCTCATGTTATATTACAACTCTCCAAATTATAAATTCAATTAACTTAGAATATTATCTAATAAATTTAATTCATAAATATTTACTAATAATAACCACATCAATAAAATATTTATTTCATCAATTTCAACAATAAACACATTAAATAAATATTTATATAATTCAATAAATATCTACTATTAAAATTTGAAATTCCGGACTGTTACATCCTTCCCTCCTTACAAGGATTTTTTCCCAGAATCACAACCCAAACAATTGAATCATCACATTCTTCCTTCCTTACAAAGATTCTGTCCCCAAAATCGAAGACACAGATTAAACAAATAACTCAGAGTAATTCATTCGCATTTCAGCTTCGAGTTCCCATGTAGTCACTTTGACATTGTGGTTCCTCTATATCATCTTCACAGAAGGTATCACCTTATCCCTGAGCATTTGTTCTTTTCTGTCAACTATCTAGATAGAAATTTCCTTGTAGGACAACCATAATGGTTCATACTTGATCACACGATTGCAGTCGAGCTTGTTCGATCATATCACCGAAACATGAAAACATTGAGAATGCGTTCTAACCGTAGAGGTAAAGCTACCTCAAAACCATCTCTTCACTTCTTCCATGCTTCTTATACTATAACCGATTTATACCCAATAAAGTTTGTCAAACTTACCATACTTTGAAAATTCAGGAACTTGCCATAATCATATGAGTTTAGGAACTTATCCTAGTCAGACCATAGGCGTCCATTTGCTGAGGGGTTCAAAACATACCATATGATTATGAGTCACAAACTTACCATATGCTTAAGTTTTAAGAACCGAACCTAATCTTAATATCATCTAACCTAATCTTAAAAACCTCTAACTATCAAATATATACATGAGAAAAGAATAACCCTTCCACCACATACACATGGATAGCGCGATACCAATATTCCAATAATTATCAATGTGATAAACCAAGTATAAGCACAAAACATCTGCCCATACAAAGATTTGTACAACTTAGTTTTCATATGAGTCCTCAATTGAAATCCCACCTAGTCTTACCTTACTCTTAACTTATTCTTAACTTGCCTATACTTGCTCAATGCGGATTCCTCGTATGACATTATCGAAAACCTCTCGTGCGCTTAGTACGCCATCCGATGTCTGGATTTTCTTTTAGTTTGGCAATCAATTTGCAAACGATTTGACATAATTATTTCTAATTGCGTTACACATGATTTTGCAAACCTTTCTGAAAATTCGATGTAAATCGTAAATCTCGGTTCGACACAATTAACACTGAAACACCGTGCCATGAAATAATTTTGTTAACATATAACTTCGCACACTGATCGATAGGTAATATGCTAACTAAAATTTATCACCATATCTTGCCACCAATAGTATTATTGAAGGCAATATATAAATTTTATGCAAAACATCATTTTCAATTCTTGGTATTAACGAAACCTAGTTTCTTCCTTCTACTTTCAACTATCCCTCGGGATCGATTATGAATTTGACACCTTCATCTTGGATAAGTTAATAAATTCTTCATTCCTAATATATAATTAGGATCACATTAGTTTATTTTATTTGTTTATATAATTAAACAAATATAAACCATCACATAATCTTCATATTCCTTTACTCACATATTTGAACAAAATAATTTAATAAATTGTGACATGTTCCACAATTCTCTTAGATTAGATCACTAGTATATAAATAAAATATTAGGACCACTAAATAACGATAACCATTTAGGTTATTTAATAATCACACCTAATATATATATTAGGTTACATAACTTAATCCTTACTTCATTTTTATATACAAGATAAATGTATACACATTGTATAATGTATATTTATTCACTAATATCCATAATTCACATAATTATAATATATTTCACTTCTCATACTAATTTTGACTTTTCTCCATAAAAAGTCAAATATTGACTTTAACCAAAAGTCAACCTTTACACATTTTGTGTTTACTGTCTGTTCTGACTAAACTCGACGTTCCGGACGCAACCGAGCAGTCCATGCTTCAAAATTCTATCTCTAACTCAAATTTTGAGTTTTAAATTTCTCTATTCTCATTACTAATCGTACTAACTAACGACTTTATACTTCTTCAAATTCTTATTTGACAGTCAAGGCCAACACTCAAGCTATGTTAATTACTAATCATAGTTTTATCTTGATCATTATATCATTAACTTAATTCATCATTCCTCTTGCTAAAATATATAGCACCTTACTAAGTATATATATTTATATATATATATACTCATCTTCGTTTAACCTCATAGCATCTCTTCATGTGAAATCTTATCTCTAATAATAAAATTTCCATATGTACTTATATAACATTTCTTAGACTATTCCGTTCACATCGAATTTACAGGTATCGTAATACCTTATTCTTGATATTCCTTCAAGTGCATATTAAATAAATTTCTAAAGTTTAGAAATTTTATAACACATATTTTCTCTATTCACATTCGAATATCAAACCATATAGGTTTTACTTAAAAAATTTAAACAAATCCTCAAATTCTCATCTAGGTTTTATTTTTTAACCTTTATTCTAATCATTCAAGATTTTAGAAATTTTCGGGTTGTCACATTCACCCCTTCTTCTAAGAATTTCGTCCTCGAAATTAAAACATACTAATCTCTGCTTATTCTCTTGATCAAAACTAGGTTTTCAACTTAACCTTTACAATTTCCTCATTCGAGGATTTCTCTTTCTATCATCACATTTCACCATAACTACTCACTAGGAGTTTACATCTTCTAAACATTCATCAAAACTAGGTTGTCATAATAACCTTTATTCAATCATCTCAGATTCTACTCGTACACAACGAGTTTACATTATTTCATATCAATCATCACATTCTACCACAACATTACTCTGAAGGGTTTAAAGAAAAAAAAACTTTTCATATCTGTTTGAGGAATCATAAAAACTTTGAACTCTGAGGTTTAGGGGTATTTCTACATACTACCACTTTCAATTAAGAAAGAAATGTACTCTACCTCTGAAACATTTCTTTAATAGGTATGTTTACAATCACAAAGAAGGTAAACTACCGATGCGGGTACTTTAGATGATCAGTCTGTTGTACCTTAGTAATCGGAACGACTATATGTGTTCTTAGATTGGAATATTTTATCCAATTAGCATATCCCCATTTTCAGGGTTGTTCACCTCAGACTTATCATAAGATTCCGCACCAAAACAATTTGGTTCGGCATAAGCTTTCAAAGAATACTTTGAATTTCATAAACATTTGTCTAGCTGAATCAAATAGCTTAGACGCCTATCAATAATTCGAATTTCAATCGAAATGTTTCTAGCCAAATTCAGTTGGCAATAAATTATCTTTAAAATTCTTAAAATCATTTTGACGTCATGATACCGCACTGTATATACAGTCCGTTTGAGGATTCCGCCATTTTATGATTTTGTCATACTACATTATACTATAGTGGGCTGACGATCCTTAGATCACATCCAACACTAAGTAATTCTGCATTGATAACTCCATCATTTTTATCATCTTTGCACCAGGTTGCATGATGCATTAACGATATAAAAATACATTTTGACATCTCAAATCATTTTTGTCTAGCCGAATCAATTAGCATAGACTATTCTTTAAACCGTTCAAAAATCTTTACAAATCAGTTTTATCATCTCAATAGGTAACGAGGTGTCGGTGGCCCGAAGTCCACGCATACACAATAGTCACCAGGAGTTGAGAATAAAAATTCATTTTTCAAAAGCACATAGTGCGTATTTAGCTTGATGTCAAAAACTTCGAAATCTAGCATAGCTAGAAGATTTGGAATACCTATGCTTCCATCATTAACTTCACTTTCTCTATTGATCAATTTCTTAATAGATATATCTATTCATATAATCCTCAATGCTCCATTCACACTTAGCTATACCCCAGTTCATCAAACTTACCACACATTATGAGTTCAGGAACTTGCTACAATCATATGGGTTTAAGAACTTATCCTAGTCAGACCATAGGTGTCCATTCGCTGAGGGGTTCAAAACATACCATATGATTATGAGTCATGAACTTACCATAAGTATGAGTTTTAAGAACTCGCAACTTAACCTTATATCCTCTACCTATTCGTTATACACATGAGAAAAGAATCACCTTCTCAACATGCATATAGCAAATAGCGCGACATTAGGTTCCAATGATTATCAATGTCAGAAACTAAGTGGTTGTCAAACCAAACTCGGCCACTAATCAATATAGGAAGCTAAGCGGACAATTCCCCGCCCATACAAAGAATTAGTCAACCTAACCACTATATCGACCAGGAAGCTAAGTGATTCTAAAACCAAGTACAAATTCCCCGCCCATACAAGGAATCATACAACTCAGCTACTGACACGAGTCCTCAATTAAAAACCCACATAATCTTAACTTTCTCTTTTATTAATACGAATTTTCTTTAATCTGTATCTTAACATTTACCATTCTTTTCTGAGTTTACATATTACTATTTCATAGTACCTTCTCTTTATAGCGTCAAGCTATATTATGCCAATCACTTAACATATCATATGTTATTCAATGATTTAATCTGATCACGTCGTGATCTTATTTTGAAATCATTTCTCTTTATACTTACGATCGTTTTATATTACGATCTTCTTATTCTTCTCTTTAATCATATTATATTATGATTTTATTTGCACTTTTTATCTTGTAGACACCGTCTATTTAGTATCACTTTTCATCTCTATTACTGGAGTTAGGTAACTCCGGATTCTTATCCTTATAGCTCTTCAAGATTCTTCTTTGAATCTTCTTTATCTTTCTCTTTACTTAATGATGAATTTCCATAAATTCATCTTTTATCGCTTAAACTCTATTCGAGTTTATTACTTATCACCACCTCCGCGGTTATATCCTAAGGTTTATAACCTACAGCTTTGATACCAACTGTAGCATCCCCGAATCCGGGTCCCAAATCGCCGCAGATCCGGTATACTAATTCTATCACTAATGCGGAAGATATAAACATACATTGTTTATACATAAAACTTTTACACATCATTCCCAAGGTCTACAACCTTAACTAAATACATACCTTCAATATCTTAGAAGATTTACAATGCTATTTTCGTCATAAAATTTAATAAATCTAACTGCAACATACACTAATCTTGCACTTTGACTTTGCGTCTGTCTTTATTCAAGCTTTCATCTTAATCTGAAAATTTTATCATGATATAGTAAGGGTGAGCAACAAATTTGCCCAGCAAGTTTTACATACAATGAAGATATATATCATGATTGAAAAGAATGAATAAGCTTTCAAGTTTTCAACAATATAATAATTGTGAAATAACATGAATCAAGTTTCAATGATTGAATGACTGAACCAATAATATTGGATGTCAACAATGACTATGAACAATTTAACTGAACCTTATGGTAATGAAGGTGATCAGCCATTCATACCTGATGAACATATGCAACATGCACTAAGTGCGAATCAATAATCAGTATAGACGTGAATAATCATCAATAATCATTCACTAACATGCTTTGTAATATAACTCGAGTTTGAGTTAAGGAAACTTACCTGAAGCGTTGATTACCGCTATGTAATTTAATTTATTCTTTTATGAAAGACCTATCATTAATAAGATCGATCCTCCAATTAGCATAATACATTTTATCTCACAACACTATTACTCAAATAATAAATTAGCTAACATTTAGCCACATAATTAAACATTGAATAATTCTTTAACTCATTAGTAATATTATTATCCCTTAATAATATTACTATCACTTAACCACTATCTTAAACTTTTGTCTAATATTTTTAATCATTAATAGAATATTTATCACTCACAAATATTATTAATCATTTAATAATATTTAAATCCTTTACTAATATTATTAATCATTTAATAATATTTTAATCACCTTCTAATATTATTAATCATGTAATAATATTTTACTTGTTTCATAAATAATAAAGGTCTCACACCTTTTTAAGATGCAAATATTTTACGTTTTGAAGCTTAAACCATTTAAATTACATTTCAGAAATATCTTTTATCTCTACTCGCAAATATGGAGTTTAAACAGCTAATGCATAGTTTTTATAGTAAAACTCAATTTACTATATTATTTTTCTATCATTTGTCCAAACACATAATATACTTCATTGAATATCAATTTCAACAATTACATAGAAAAATAACATAAATCTCTCATTTTAATCTCCCGTCGAATATTATTAATATATAATAATATTTTACACTAAGATTATCAACCTTTTAATAACATTCTAGTCCAATACTACTAATAATATCTCAATACAATATTATTAGTCACATAAAAATAATTTATGACATTAATCACATAAATAAACAATTTATTTCAATTATTTTTCCTTTCCGTAATCAATAAACTCGTTTAAACATTCTAAAATGTCATAAACATCATAACACTATAAACCCAACCCAAAGCTTCATTACAAACTTGCATAAGCCAATGCTCAAGGGTCTCACATCATAAATCACATTATTCCTATTTTTGGACACTTTTGATTTTCGAAAACTTTACCCAGCCTCGCTAAAACAGTCATAACTCTCGCGTTTTAAAACATTTTTGAGCGATTCTTGAGCCCACTCGAAGATAACTTCCAGGGCTACAACTTTTGTCTCACGATGTTTTTCCAGAATCTGAACAAATCAGTCCAAAAATTTAGACAAAGGAGGCTGTTCGGGATTTGAGAAACAGTTTTATTACTCTCCTTCCGAACGCCATAACTACCTCATCCGGAGTCGGAATTAGTCCGTTTCGGAGTCTATGGAAAGCTAAATCAGAGTACTACAACATACCAAAAGCCCAGAAGTTTTAAAGCACAAAAACTGGACGAAATTGCCCTCGTTTCAGACTGCCACGAATCTGCCCAATTTTTGTTAGAAAAACGGGACTGTTTTGACATAATCAATCACTACCCCATGAAAACTCAACATTTTTGAGTCCTACCACTTTGGTTTACTAGCCAACACATATATCTAGCACTACTTTTTGACGGATCATAAAAATAATGCATAGATCAAAAACAGTGAATTTTCAAAGCATCCCAAAAGTTAAGAGTTTTCAAAACTAGAAAAATTTATTTTCTTTTCCTCTTTGATTCCACCCAAATCAACATCTAAAATGAGTAAATCCATACATGAATCCATGAAAAACACATAGATCATAGGGTTTTAACTCCCAAATCAAAAACCCAATTCATCAATTTACAAATAGAAAGAGAAGCAAGCTTAGGAGGAAATTGGTTATACCTTTGATTCCTCTTCTTCTTCTTCCATGGAAATCCTTCTCTCTACTCTTTTTCTTCCTCACGGTTTCTCTCTTTCGTGCTCTCTTCCTCGTCTTTCTCTCTTTCACGTTCTTTCTTTTCTTATCTCTTCTCTTTTTTTTTTCCTTCTTATCTTAAAATAAATCCCATCTCTTTTTCTTTTAAAAAAAAAAAATTCGGCCAAGTGGCCTTAAGAAAAAAAAAATCACCCAAATCTCTTTTTTTTTAATTGCTAATTTACTCACCAAATGACTAAAATGTCCTTCCAAAATTGGGCCAACACTTGAACATTTAATTAATTCAATTGGACTTGTTATTTAATTTTTATTTTGCTTACTAACAAAATAAAATTAGGCTTCCTCTACAAATTAGATTGGGCCATTATAATTCTTGTCACACACATAATATAATGAGCTAGATTAATAATTTAATCGCCCTTAAACCATATTATCTACAAGTCACATGCTTAAATAAATTAATTGGACTTGTTTAAATAATATAACCTCCTTAGTCCATTAAGTCAAATTCTTTTGGACTCTAAATAAATTATTGGGTTGTGATATTATTATAGCTCATTGCTTTTAATTCTATTCCATTCTACCCTTATCATTAAATTAAGATTTACATGCACTCAAGTGAAATAAAAATCCTTACTTAAGTACATTTAATTTCTTAACCTAATTAGACTTGCTATAATTAGGCTATAAAATTAATTAAGTGAGATGTATAAAATAAATCTCTTATAATTGGTATATATTCTAAATACCATAATTTTCTCATCTCATAACCCTTAAGTTAATAAATTCTTCATTCCTAATATATAATTAGGATCACATTAGTTTATTTTATTTGTTTATATAATTAAACAAATATAAACCATCACATAATCTTCATATTCCTTTACTCACATATTCGAACAAAATAATTTAATAAATTGTGACATGTTCCACAATTCTCTTAGATTAGATCACTAGTATATAAATAAAATATTAGGACCACTAAATAACGATAACCATTTAGGTTATTTAATAATCACACCTAATATATATTAGGTTACATAACTTAATCCTTACTTCATTTTTATATACAAGATAAATGTATTCACATTGTATAATGTATATTTATTCACTAATATCCATAATTCACATAATTATAATATATTTCACTTCTCACACTAATTTTGACTTTTCTCCATAAAAAGTCAAATGTTGACTTTAACCAAAAGTCAACCTTTACACATTTTGTGTTTACTGTCTCTTCTGACTAAACTCGATGTTCCGGACGCAACCGAGCAGTCCATGCTTCAAAATTCTATCTCTAACTCAAATTTTGAGTTTTAAATTTCTCTATTCTCATTACTAATTGTACTAACTAACGACTTTATACTTCTTCAAATTCTTATTTGACAGTCAAGGCCAACACTCAAGCTATGTTAATTACTAATCATAGTTTTATCTTGATCATTATATCATTAACTTAATTCATCATTCCTCTTGCTAAAATATATAGCACCTTACTAAGTATATATATTTATATATATATACTCATCTTCGTTTAACCTCATAGCATCTCTTCATGTGAAATCTTATCTCTAATAATAAAATTTCCATATGTACTTATATAACATTTCTTAGACTATTCCGTTCACATCGAATTTACAGGTATCATAATACCTTATTCTTGATATTCCTTCAAGTACATATTAAATAAATTTCTAGAGTTTAGAAATTTTATAACCCATATTTTCTCTATTCACATTCAAATATCAAACCATATAGGTTTTACTTGAAAAATTTAAACAAATCCTCAAATTCTCATCTAGGTTTTATTTTTTAACCTTTATTCTAATCATTCAAGATTTTAGAAATTTTCGGGTTGTCACATGAAATGACAGAACGTCACCTCAATTCTCTCGTCAACATGAGATTCAGAGACAGTCAAGCTAATTGACTATAACTTATCGCTTGATGGGAGGCAACCCATTATTTTTACCACTATTTTCTTTTCACTCATTTAGTAATGTAGTAGGTTAATCAATTCTATTCCATGCTTGAGAACTAATATGTGGTGCATTCATGTCATGTAGGTGTTCTCACTTGCACTCCACCCTAATATATAAATGTGGCATACACAGCGTGCAGTTAATGAAGTACATCGCGCGGCCGCGCAGGCCAGCGCCTGAAAGTCTGTAACTCATAATTCAAGGAAAGTCACTCGCGCGCCCGCGCCCCAGGCCATGAGAAAATCAGTGCGGCCACGCGCAACGCCAAGTAGTGAAATTTTTTTATTTTAAAAACCGATCCGTGGTCTACTTGACTTCTCCCATACCATATTCTAAAGTGTATTCTTCTATTCTCCCATAATCATAAACCTCACCTCATCGTTCATATACACAGATTTCTCTTCAGTCGCATAATCTAGGGTTCTTGAAGGGGGTGTCACAAGAAAATTTGGGGATACTATCACCTGTAGCAGAGCAGTTATATTCTCTACCTATCATCTGCTAATGGGTCCAAAAAGAATACGTTATATCTCCATCTCTTCATCATAAGACTCCTCGTCTAGTGATCACGATGAGGATGTTAGGGACCGAAGAAGAATTATCAATTGGGAAGCTCGTCAGGAGTACTATCGAATAGTCACCAATTCTTTCATGACGGAACGGGGGTTTAAGCCTGCAAAGCAAGATGGCCACCTATGGAATATAATACGTGAAAGAAACTGGAATGCATTGGCTGCAACTTCAATGCCTATTCCTATGGGAGTTGTTCGTGAGTTCTACGCAAACGCCAAGGAAAGTAAAGGAGGGATAAGACTAGTTCGGGGAGTACCAGTGGATTTTCGTCCCTCAGCCATCAAAGCAGTGTTTGGCATAACTGATACACCATCGACTGGGTCTGCAAATTGGGTCGCAGATGCACATTTGATGACAGACTTGGATGTAGTAATTTTGATTTATGCATCCCGGGAACCACATGGAATTTTAAACCAGGGACGACCGAACCAAAATCTTTCCCAGCGTCCACCTTGAATTGTTATGCCCAAGCATTGAACCTATTCATATGCACAAAATTAATTACATCTGCTCACAAGTATGAAGTACCCACCGAGCAAGCTATCATCATATGGGGCATCATCACAGGCAAATATATTGACGTCGGTTACCTAATTCATCAGAACACGCGGCAATATTGGCAGGGGAGTATGACTGGCAGTATCTCGCATGCATCTGTCGCATCCATATTTTGTATCCAATAGGGAATCTCGTGGAATGACAAGCACCTGCAGATACCAAACTACGACATCACTACAGCCACAATCGCCACGTTCAAGGAGTGGACGGGTGTAGAACCACACCCGCACGGACGAGGATTTATTCTCCGACCTACAATTCCCGAGCCATCCCTACAACTCCCTCCGAGAGATGAGGCAGTCCCCTCCACCCGAGCACCAACCGTTCCTAGCAATCGCCAGCTCCGAAGGTCGACGCGCAAAGTCAATACCATGTATGCCAATCTTGGAAAGTTTGCTCCGGACCTCACGCGATCTTTGGTCGAAGCCTTCGCGTAACGACGAACAATGCTTGAATGGCCTCAGTTTGGGACAGCCGAGCCGTATCCACCACCAGATTCACCACCCAAGGAGGGTGGTCAAGCCGATCATTAGGGAAGTTTTCTGCACCCTTTACCTTCATTCAATGGCGACATTGAATATTTGAAGTTTGGGTGTATTGGGGATCATAGCATAGTAGTTTAGTAGTTTAGTTTTATTTAATTGGTGCATGTTTAGTTAATTTTGCATGTGTATGTGTTTAGTTAAATTTTTGCAGAAAATTTTTAAGTTTTATTCTGTATTGATTGTGTTAGTATGTGTTAGTTGCATGTCTCACACAAATTCGTGCTTAATAGAAATTTTTGCCTAGCCAATGATGATAGTGAATTGTGAAGGATTCTAGAGTATGTTGGATAACACAGCTTAGTTATAATGTTTTACATGAAGATATTTATGTTGCTGTTTAAATGCTTTCGGTATGCACGAATATGGTCACAATCAATTATAGGTTTAAGAAGTGTGTGTTGCATTGCTTGATAGAACATATAGTTGTAAAAAGAGAAATATGTGGAACATGCATGTAGATTTGAAGCATTGACATTCAAACTTTGGGAACACATGGACATGCCTGTTATTGGGACGAGATGGAGCGTAAAACGCACTCGTTTAAATGAAAAGGGGAAGTGAGATGGAGCGTAAAATGTACTCGCTATAAAAAAAGAAAGAAGAAAAAGAGCAATAAACAACGCAGGAAAGTGCGATAATTGCCCTCGTGAGAAGAAATAAAGCAATAAGCCCATTATTGAACCTTAGTTTGTGTTGATATGTGGAACAGTCTATGTTACATGAGTATACATGAGTCTTGATTTAGACTATAAGTTTCTGTTTGGAGTAATGTAGCATATATATTCTTTGCTTAGATCAAGTTTTTGGTGAACGCCACACACACACAACATTTCTATAGCATACATGAATTATCTGAGTGTAGGATGTTAGGCATATAGTTTGGTTTGAGATTGTATTCTTGGATTTGGATAATTCACTGAGGTAATTTGGGCTGAAATTCTGTTATGGCAGGGATTATGTGATACTAGTTTGCATCATAGAGTAGTTGCATAGTTGTGTAATTGCGTTTTCATTATTCATTAGTATGCATTGCTTGAGGGCAAGTAACAGTTCAAGTTTGGGGGTATTTGATAAGTGTTATTTTTACCTACTTATTGCACACCAATTCATGCGAATTGTGCCCAACTCAAGTATATTTTATTGTGTTTTAGTTGTATTTCACGTTATTCTGCATTACATGTACTTAAAACTCCTTTTGCTGAATAAGTGCAAGAATCGGCTTAATTTTGATGGAATTAGAGGCTAACGGATGCGTGAAGGCGAGTGAGAAGCGAGGATGTGCATGGCATGGAGGTACAATGAAGCATGGAGGTGAAATGGAGCAAGGAGATCAAGCAATGAAAGAATAAATAGCAGCAGCAGAACAGAAGCAAATCCAGAACTAGAGCATGCAGAGTGCTAGCTGCGCGGCAGAAAATCCTAGGGAGCGCGCGCCCGCGCGAGTACAATGAAGCCCGCCGCGAGACTGAGAAGCTATAGAGGCGCGCGGCCGCACGCGATGCTGACGCTGTAATTTTGTTTTAATATTAATTCTTAATTAAATGATGTGTAATTGGTTTTAAACGATTCTGACTGCTGTCAGACATACACTTGATAACTTTTAGCGTATTCTTTTCATAGAAACTAAGGTTTACACCCTGGAAGATATTCCAACGTAGAACGAAGCCAAAATGTCTACTTCTCTACTTCTTCTTGGAATTCTCTATCATCGTGGATTTTGATTATTATCTATTGGATTTCTATGAGGATTTAATAGTTGAACATTGGTTTCTATCCAGCGATTGGGTTTGATCGTTCTATCTTTCTTACTTCAATTGTTTGTTTATTGATCATGGTTAGCGTTGATCTCATAATGGCTTTTGGTTCAGTCATGAACTAAACTACATTATGGGATTCTAACGGATTTTAATATGTAGTTTGGTTGTACGCTTAAATGCTAGAGATGTTTTACATATCATATAGAATATCTATCATGGTTGTTTTATATTTATGAATGCTTGATCACCATTCGTCTCAGTAACTATATGGAATTAACAATGAATATATGGGTATGGATTGTAATCATGATAGCATGCGAATATGAGGCTTTTGTATATGGCTTACGTATTTTGTGAACTAGATAGACATATACTGTTTCACCGTATGAGCTAGAATAAGGGCTTGAGCTTAAAATCAATATAATTGCAATTTCACATAGACATATAGTGATTTTGGTTGTATTGGTGATTACATAGAGTCTAACATCTGTAGATGTTGTGTAAGTAGGTTGTGTAAGTAGGTTATAGTGCATTGAAAAATGGTTATAACTCTCTTCGTGCTCTTGGCTATTTTCCTGTGATATGTGAACACTTCTTGCATGATAGTGGCGATTGAATGAAATATTAAATGAAGTTAGGATCCCATTATTTCCAAATTATATTAATTTCATTATTATCCTTATTTTTAGTTGGTAATCATAAGTAGTTTAATTCAACAATTTTAGTCAATAGTCTAAGCATATAAATAAGGTGAGTTAATTGATGCATGATAGTTTAAATTTAACAACTTTCTCTGTGGGATTGATACTCTACTTACTATGTATTACTTGTTGACCCGTGTATGCTTGCATGAGTTAGAGCTCTTTTATTAGAACTATAAAATAGGCAACAAGTTTTTGGCACCGTTGTCGGGGAAAGGCATTAATTTAGATAATTATCATCAGTTTAAAAATAAATTGTATGACTTAGAAAATTCTGATCGTTTCTCATTTCTATTTTTATTTTGTTTTTGGTTACAGGCACTTGTAGAGTTTTATGCACACACGATCATCTAACTCAAAGTTAACACTAGTGCAGGCTAATATAAACGAAAAAGGTTGGAAAGTGAGTGTGCAGAGAAATTTGCAAGCACAATTAGAGAGCACTACAGTCAGTATGGTGGAAGAACAGAGAATTGAGCAAAGAGAAGAGCATCGGGCTCTAAGGGACTATTCCATGCCAAACATAAATGGACTACAGTCAAGAATAGTCAGACCGGCGATAGTAGCAAACACCTTCGAAATCAAACCAGGCACGATTCAGATGGTACAGAACTCAGTTCAGTTTGGGGGTGCTGCTACAGATGATCCGAATGAGCACCTATTGAGCTTCATCGATATCTGCGACACATTCAGATATAACGGTGTGACGGAAGATTCCATCAGACTACGGCTATTTCCATTTTCATTGAGAGATAAGGTTAGGAGTTGGCTACATTCTTTGCCGTCAGGGTCAATAACCACATGGGAGGACTTAGCACAGAAATTCTTAGCCAAGTTCTTCCCAATGGCCAAGACTGCAAAGATGAGGACAACTATCTCTCAGTTTGAGCAACAACAGGGCGAGTCCTTATACGAGGCATAGGAGCGTTATAAAGAGATGCTCAGAAAATGTTTGCATCATGGTATGCCAGACTGGATGGTGATAAATTCCTTTTACAATTGGCTAGGATGGCAGTCGAGACCGATTGTGGATGCAGCCGCAGGAGGGGCGTTATAGGCAAAGAGCTATGATGAGGCCTACACACTTATCGAGACTATGGATGCGAATGATTATCAGAATCCTACAGCCCGGATCACAGCCTAAGGTTGCAGATGTGTTGGAGGTTGATGTCATTACACAGTTGTCGGCACAAATGGCAGCTATGGCTAAGATTCATTTGTGAGATTTGTGAGGGGTCACACTCCAAGGATCAATGTGCCATCAGCTCAGAGTCAGTATAGTATGTGAGCAATTACAGAAAAGACCAAGGTCAATTCCAGAACACATACCACCCCAACAACTGTAACCACCCGAATTTTAGTTGGTCAAATAATCAAGGACAACAACAACAAAATCAGTTTCAGCCACAGTCATCACAACCGCAGTTTACATCAAAACCACCGTTTCCACCAGGATTTCCTCAGCAGCAACAACATCACACTCTAGCTACACCACAGCCAGAGAAGAAATCAGAGATGGAGGAGATGATGTTGAAATACATGGCAAACACTGAAATCATGATCAAAAGTCAAGCAATGGCTATCAAGAATCTTGAGACTCAGATGGGGCAGATGGCGAGCATGCTGAACAATAGGCCCCAAGGTTCATTGCCAAGTAACACTGAGACAAATCCTAGGAGTGATGGAAAGGATCAGTGTCAAGCAATCATATTATGATCAGGAAAAGATTTTACAGACACAGCCAATCGCGCGCCCGCACGTGAGTTACAAGGGGACATCACACAGCCGCGCGAGGCAGAGCATGTGACTGACGAGGAAGAAAATCTGGAAAATTCTGAGGGTCAGCAGGAAGAGAAGGACAAGGTAAATTTAGAAGAGAAGATCAAGTGTCCAGTATAATCAATGCAGCCCCAAATACAATATCCACAGAGGTTAGTTAAGCAAAAAGAAGACAAACAGTTCAGTAAGTTTCTGGAGGTGTTCAAAAAGCTGCAAATTAATATACCATTCGCCGAGGCATTGGAACAAATATAAACTTACGCAAAGTTCATGAAAGGTATATTGTCAAGGAAGAGAAGATTAGATGAGTTCGAAATAGTAGCCTTGACAGAGAAATGCAGTGCAGTGCTCCAACGCAAACTACCTCCAAAGCTGAAAGATCCGGGTAGCTTCACAATTCCGTGCACCATTGAGAAGATGAACTTTAGCAAGTGTTTATATGATCTGGGTGCAAGTATAAACTTGATGCCCCTATCAGTGTTCAATCAGTTGGGACTGCCGGATCCAAGTCCGATGAACATATCACTACAGCTAGCTGACAGATCCATCATCTATCCACGAGGAATTATTGAAGATGTGTTGGTAAAGGTGGACAAGTTCATTTTTCGGCTGAATTTATCATCCTAGATTTTGAAGAGGACAAGAGTATACCGATAATACTGGGAAGACCATTCTTAGCCACGGGCAGAACTCTGATAGATGTGCAAAAAGGTGAACTAACGATGCGCGTTCATGATCAGGAGGTCATCTTCAATATCTTCAAGACCATGAAATTTCCAATAGATGAAGAGGACTGTTTCTTAGCTAGTTGGGAGAATCGAGTTCTAAATGATGACATACAGAGTCTAGTGGATGATGAACCTTTAAAGAATATCACTGATGAAAGTTCAAATTTAGATGATGAGGAATTTTTGAATTTGTGCAATATCTAGGTACCACTCCACAATTTAGGAGAGTTAGACCACCTGCGAAGCCATTGACAAAAGTTGGGGAAGCCTCAATAAATTAAAGCCATCTCATGAGACACCTCTAGAGTTGGAGTTAAAACCACTCCCAGAACATCTCAGGTATGCATTCTTAAGTTCAGATTCAAAATTACCTGTGATCATTGCTTCTGCATTAACATCTTGTCAGGAAGAAAAATTACTTCGTGTTCTTCGAGAGTTCAAATCAGCTATTGGATGGACCATAGCAGATATAAAAGGGATCAGCCCTTCATATTGCATGCACAAGATCCTGATGGAAGATGGTAGTCAACCGACGGTTGAGAAAACAAGGAGGCTTAATCCGATAATTAAAGAAGTGGTTAAGAAGGAGGTGCTGAAATGGCTAGATGCAGGAATAATTTATCTGATCTCAGATAGTTCATGGGTGAGCCCAGTACAGTGTGTTCCAAAAAAGGGGGGCATGATAGTCGTGACCAATGAGAATAATGAGTTAATACCAACATGAATAGTAACAGGGTGGAGAGTTTGCATGAATTACCTCAAGCTCAATAAAGTTACAAGGAAAGATCATTTCCCACTCCCATTCATTGATCAAATGTTGGACAGATTATCAGGTCATGCGTACTATTGCCTTCTGGACGGATATTTGGGCTATAATCAAATTATGATAGCTCCAGAAGACTAGGAAAATACTACCTCCACATGTTTGTACGCCACTTTTGCTTTCAGAAGGATGTCTTTCGGACTGTGCTATGCTCCAGCCACGTTTCAGAGATGCATGATGGCTATATTTTCAGACATGGTGGAACAGAATGTGGAGGTGTTTATGGATGACTTTTCAGTGTTCGGGGAATCATTTGATTTATGCCTTAAGAATCTAGTTATGGTTTTGAAGAGGTGCGTTGAAACGAATTTAGTGTTGAACTGGGAAAATGCCATTTCATGGTCCAAGAAGGAATCATATTGGGACAAAAGGTTTTGAAAAAGGGACTTGAGGTAGATAGGGTAAAGCTGGAGACTATTGAGAACTTGCCCCCACCTACGTCCATAAAAGGAGTTCGCAGTTTTTTGGGACACACAGGTTTCTACCGCAGATTCATTAAGGACTTCTCCAAAATCACTAAACCACTATGCAGCCTATTGGAGAAGGATGCGCAGTTTAGCTTTGATGAAGCCTGCATGTCGGCATTTGAACACTTGAAGAGAAAATTGATTTCAGCACTAGTGATCACTGCACCAGATTAGACTTTGCCATTTGAATTAATGTGTGCTGCCAGTGATTACGCCGTAGGGGCTGTTTTGGGGCAGCGAAAAGAAAAGATATTTCTTGTGATTTATTATGCCAGAAAGACCCTAACGATTGCACAATTGAATTATACCACTACAGAGAAAGAGTTATTGGCAGTGGTATATGCCTTTGATAAGTTTCGAGCATATCTAATTAGCACAAAAGTGATAGTGTATACGGATCACGCGGCAATTCGACATTTAATGGCGAAGAAGGATGTTAAACCTCGGTTGATTAGATGGATTTTATTACTGCAGGAGTTTAACTTGGAAATCAAGGACAGAAAGGGAACTGACAACCAAGTGGCGGACCACTTATCTCGACTAAAAAATCTGAAAAGGGAAGAAAACAACAATGTCATGATCAACGAATCCTTTCCAGATGATCAGTTGTTTGTGGTAAAAGGGGAAGTGTCATAGTTCGCAAACTTCGCGAATTATCTGGTAAGTAAGATAGTACCTTCTGACTTGGTGGGCTACCAAAGGACAAAATTCTTGCATGATGTCAAATGGTATATATGGGATGCGTCGTACCTATTTAAATAGTGTTCTGATCAAGTGATAAGAAGGTGTGTCCCATATAGCGAGACCGAGGGAATTTTGCAAGAATGTCATTCTACTGTATATGGAGGTCACTATGGTGGTGAACGAACAGCGGCTAGAGTGCATATAGTTTTGTCCAGCGGTGTGACAGATGTCAGCGAATGGGTAACATCTCTAAAAGAAATGAAATGTCGTTAAATATAATCCTCGAAGTAGAAATTTTTGATGTATGGGGGATTGATTTCACGGGACCTTTCGTTTCTTCCTGCGGAAATCTCTACATCTTTCTCGCAGTGGACTATGTCTCAAAATGGGTTAAAGCTACAGCTCTTTCGACTAATGATGCCAAGGTCGTCCTCGGATTTCTAAACAAAAGCATTTTCACGAGGTTTGGAACTCCAAGGGCTATCATTAGTGATGAAGGCAGTCATTTCTGCAACAGGCAATTTACAGCCTTGCTGGCCAAGTATGGGGTAAATCATCGCATCGCTACTGCTTACCACCCGCAAATAAATGGGCAAGCTGAAGTGTCAAATCGAGAAGTAAAAGAATCCTGGAAAAAGTTATGAATCCCACACGGAAAGACTGGTCGTTAAAGTTAGATGATGCCATATGGGCCTATCGAACAGCTTACAAAACCTCGTTGGGTATGTCACCCTTCCAACTGGTATACGCCAAAGCCTGCCACCTCCCTATGGAGCTAGAGCATAAGGCATATTGGGCAATACGGAAGCTCAATTTTGATTTGACATCTGCAGGGGAGAAACGTCTACTCCAGCTCAATGAGTTAGATGAATTTCGATTACAGGCATATGAGAATTCGAAGTTGTATAAGGAGAAAGTGAAGAAATGGCATGACCAAAAGATCATTGAAAGGACATTTGAACCGGGACAAAGGGTTTTGCTCTATAATTCCAGACTTAAACTTTTTCCTGGAAAGTTGAAATCAAGATGGTCGGGTCCATTTACAGTGAAGACTGTCTTTCCGCATGGTGCAATTGAAGTATATGATCAGTTTCCCGATAAGCCTTTTAAGGTAAATGGCAGCGATTGAAGCATTACTTTGCTGGCGAGGTGGACCGACAAAACGTCACCACAATTCTCTCGTCAACATGAGATTCAGAGACAGTCAAGCTAAATGACTATAACTTAGCGCATGATGGGAGGCAACCCATTATTTTTACCCCTATTTTCTTTTCACTCATTTAGTAGTGTAGTAGGTTAATCAATTCTATTCCATGCCTGAGAACTAATGTGTGGTGCATTCATGTCATGTAGGTGTTCTCACTTACACTCCTCCCTAATATATAAATGTGGCATACACAGCGTGCAGTTCATGAAGTAAATCGCGCGGCCGTGCAGGCCAGCGCCTGAAAGTCAGTAACTCATAATTCTAGGAAAGTCACTCGCACGCCCGCGCTTGCGCGCCAGGCCATGAGAAAATCCGCGCGGCCGCGCACGACGCCAAGTAGTGAAATTTTTTTATTTTAAAAGTCGATGCGTGGTCTACTTGACTTTTCCCATACAATATTCTAAAGTGTATTCTGTTATTCTCCCATAATCATAAACCTCACCTCATCATTCATATACACAGCTCTCTCTCTCTCCAGTCGCATAATCTAGGGTTCTTGCGAGGGGTGTCACAAGCAAATTTGGGGGTACTATCACCTGTAGAAGAGCAGTTATATTCTCTACCTATCATCTGCTAATGGGTCCAAAAAGAATACATTATATCTCCATCTCTTCGTCATCAGACTCCTCGTCTAGTGATCACGATGAGGATGTCAGGGACCAGGGACGATTTATTAGTTGGGAAGCTCATCAGGAATACTATCGAATAGTCGCCAATTCTTTTATGACGGAATGAGGGTTTAAGACTGCAAAACAAGATGGCCACCTATGGAATATGATACGTGAAAGAAACTGGATTGCATTGGCTGCAACTTCAATGCCTATTCCTATGGGAGTTGTTCGTGAGTTCTATGCAAACGCCAAGGAAAGTAAAGGAGGGATAACACTGGTTCGGAGAGTACCAGTATATTTTCATCCCTCAGTCATCAGAGCAGTGTTTGGCATAACTGATACACCACCGACTGGGTCTACGAATTGGGACGCAGGTGCACATTTGATGACAGACTTTGATGTAGTAATTTCGAATTTATGCATCCCAGGAACCACATGGAATTTTAAACTAGGGACGACCGAACCAAAATCTTTTCCAACGTCCACCTTGAATTGTTATGCCCAAGCATGGAACCTATTCATATGCATAAAATTAATTCCATTCGCTCACAAGCATGAAGTACCCACCAACCGAGCTATCATCTTATGGGGCATCATCACAGGCAAATATATTGACGTCGGTTACCTAATTCATCAGAACATGCGGCGTTATTGGCAGGGGAGTATGACTGGCAGTATCCTGCATGCATCTGTCGCAGCCATACTTTGTATCCAACAGGGAGTCCCGTGGAATGACAAGCACCTGCAGAAACTAAGCCACGACATTACTACGGCCACAATCGCCACGTTCAAGGAGTGGACAGGTGGAGAACCACACCCGCGTGGATGAGGATTTATTTTCCAACCTATAATTCCCGAGCCGTCCCTGCAACACCCTCCGACAGAGGAGGCAGTTCCATCCACCAGAGCACCCACCGTTCCTAACAATCGCCAGCTCTGAAGGTCGACGCGCAAAGTCGATGCCATGTATGCCAATCTTGGAAAGTTTGCTATGGACCTCACGCGATCTTTGGCCGAAGCCTTCGCGCAGCGAAGAACAATGCTTGAATGGCCTCAGTTTGGGACAGCCATATCGTATCCACCACCAGATTTACCACCCGAGGAGGGTGGTTAAGCCGATAATTAGGGGAGTTTTTTGTACCCTTTACCTTCATTCAATGGGGATATTTAATATTTTAAGTTTGGGGGTATTGGGGATCATATCATAGTAGTTTAGTAGTTTAGTTTTATTTAATTGATGCATGTTTAGTTAATTTTGCATGTGTATGTGTTTAGTTAAATTTTTGCAGAAGATTTTTAATTTTTATTCTGTATTGATTGTGTTAGTATGTGTTAGTTGCATGTCTCACACAAATTTGTGCTTAATAGAAATTTTTGCCTAGCCAATGATGATAGGGAATTGTGAAGGATTCTAGAGTATGTTAGATAACACAGCTTAGTTATAATGTTTTACACGATGAGATTCATTCTACTGTTTAAATGCTTTCGGTATGCACGAATATGGTCACAATCACTTGTAGGTTTAAGAAGTGTGTGTTGCATTGCTTGATAGAACATATAGTTGTAAAAAGAGAAATATATGGAACATGCATGTAGATTTGAAGCATTGACATTCAAACTTTGGAAACACATGGGCATGCCTGTTATTGGGACGAGATGGAGCGTAAAATGCACTCGTTTAAATGAAAAGGGGAAGTGAGATGGAGCATAAAATGCACTCACTATAAAAAAAGAAAGAAGAAAAAGAGCAATAAACATCGCGGGAAAGTGCGATAATCGCCCTCGTGAGAAGAAATAAAGCAATAAGCCCATTGTTGAACCTTAGTTTGTGTTAATATGTGGAACAGTCTGTGTTGCATGAGTATACATGAGTCTTGATTTAGACTATAAGTTTCTGTTTGGAGCAATGTAGCGTATATATTCTTTGCTTAGATCAAGTTTTTGGTGAACGCCACACACACACAACATTTCTATAGCATACATGAATTATCTGAGTGTAGGATGTTATGCCTATAGTTTGGTTTGAGATTGTATTCTTGCATTTGGATAATTCACTGAAGTAATTTAGGCTGAAATTCTATTATGGCAGGGATTATGTGAGACTATTTTGCATCATAGAGTAGTTGCATAGTTGCGTAATTGCATTTTTATTATTCATTAGTATGCATTGCTTGAGGGCAAGCAACAGTTCAAGTTTGGGGGTATTTGATAAGTGGTATTTTTACCTACTTATTGCACACCAATTCATGCGAATTGTGCCCAGCTTAAGTGAATTTTATTGTGTTTAGTTGCATTTCACGTTATTCTAAATTGCATGTACTTAAAACTCCTTTTGGTGAATAAGTGCAGGAATCGACTTAATTTTGGTGGAATTAGAGGCTAACGGATGCGTGAAGGCGAGTGACAAGCGAGGATGTGCATGGCATGGAGGTACAATGAAGCATGAAGGTGAAATGGAGCAAGGAGATCAAGCAATGAAAGAACAAATAGAAGCAGCAGCAGAACAGAAGCAAATCCAGAGCCAGAGCTTGCAGAGTTCAAGCCGCGCGGCAGAAAAGCCTGGGGAGCGCGCGCCCGTGCGAGTACCCGGACTGGACCAAAATGACATACTGCAAGTTGCGCGATCGCGAGGTAGGGGCACATTCTGTAAGTCTCGCGGTCGCGAGACTGAGAAGCTATAGAGGCGCGCGGCCGCGCGGGATGCTGTCGCTGTAATTTTGTTTTAATTTTAATTCTTAATTAAATGATGTGTAATTGGTTTTAAACGATTCTGACTGGTGTCAGACATACACTTGATAACTTTTAGCTTATTCTTTTTATAGAAACTAGGGTTTATACCTTGGGAGAGATTCCAACGTAGAACGAAGCTAAAACGTCTACTTCTCTACTTCTTCTTGGAATTCTCTATCATCGTGGATTTTGATTATTATCTATTGGATTTCTATTAGGATTTAATAGTTGAACATTGGTTTCTATCCATCGATTGGGTTTGATTGTTCTATCTTTTTTACTTCAATTATTTATTTATTGATCATGGTTAGCGTTGATCCCATAATGGCTTTTGGTTCAGTCATGAACTAAACTCCATTATGGGATTAGCAGGCCTAGTAATACTCGACTGCAGCTCAGTCACCTTGGGTGTAGCAAAGTCCCTCAATGCTTTCTGATCTTCAGCAGCCATTGCCTCTTCTTTTTTAAAATTTTTGAATTCTTCTCTTGTTTCCTTGATCCACTTACTTAGCCTTTGGAACCGTTTCTCAATGTCTTCCTCAAAAGGAAGGAAGTCTGGATTTTTGGACCGCGTTTGCAAAAACCACTTCAAAAACCAGAAATAAGACGAACAAAACAAAAATAAAAATGTTTAAGTAAAACTGGACTAATTAAACTAACATCGTAAAATATTAAAATCTATACTAGAATTGTCCCCGACAACGGCGCCAAAAACTTGTTGGGTAAAATATAATTACGCACGAGACGCAAGTATACGTGGTTAACAAGTAATATAATAGTAAGTTATGTATTGTTCCCACAGAGACAATTAAGTAAGAATTTAACCTCACAATTATCAATTTCCTATTAATCCTAATTTTACTAAACTATCCAAATCAATGATTAAAATTATAAAAACTAAATTATTAATAAATATAAGATCACAAACCAATCACAAATATTAAAAACTAAAATTTCAAACAATTATTGGAGAATTAGGCATACGACTTCACCTTAAGCTTCACTCTGATTTTTATACCTTTATTCCAATTCAATTCACTATCTCAGTTTATTAATCAAGAACACTAATATAGCACTAGCAACCTCTTGATGCACTAATACTGTATTAACTCAAATCCACAAATTAGATAGAAACAAGTTAAACACCTTAATGAACTAACTCACTATATCTCTATGTGAATTATAATTAAAGAAGGTTTAAGATTAAGTTCCCTATCCGATTACATGCGATGTCAAGCATATCTCTACCTTAACATTCATCAAGATTCTGTTCATTCACAAAATTTAAGAACACATGCTATATTAACTAAGTCTAGATTCGTACTTCCTCTCTCAAATTCATACAAATCCACAATTCATAAATTCACGCTCAAATTAATATAGATAAACTGGATAATAGCTTATTAAACTGGAAATCAAAGTTATATAATCATTATTTCACTTAAGGATCCATCATAAGCCTAAAAAGTAAATTAGTTCATCATCAATCAATTAAATACTGAATAAATTAAAGATAACATCCTTTCAATTACAAATATAAGACTAAGAAGAAGAATAATGCAGAACACCCTTCACGTTAGCCTTAATCCGCAATCGATATGAAAGTTATTCAAAATCTTCACTCCAATGCTCAATATGAATTTCTGTAATTAATCTATGATAATTGCTCTGTATGATATTAAAATTGATGTTTGTTGCTCAATATTTATCCACGCACCAGTTTTTGGTCAAAGTCCCATGTCAATTAGAGTCCAAATGCTATCTACATACTAAAATCCATGTTCCATCGGAGTTTGCAATAAACTAGGATTGCCAGACTTCGGGACCCCCCGCCCCGACGGGGGTATGTGCATGGAAAACGCTCGCCCCGACTGGCATGCCTTCTGCTAAACAACTTTGAAGACCCCCTCCTGCGGGGGTGTAAGAACAAAATAGGCCCGCCCTGGCGGGGGTATGATATACTTCCTGACTTTGCTAAACTTCATGCTTGCTTCCATAATTGCTTCAAATGACTCCCTTTCTTTGCTACTTGCCACACTAACCACCCTACACATAAAATAACACAAAACGAGTAAAAACGAACATGGAAACAAGAAATTAACAACGATTAAGCTTGAAATGGACATCGATTCATGCATATAAAATCCACGTATCACCTTTACCCTTACTAGTAGATGGCTCACCAACTCTTTTATCCTTAGCTGCATTGTTATTATGCAAGAGTGAGCAACAATTTCCCACAAGTATAACAGTAACAGTAGAAATAATAACATGCGAATAAACAAGGGATACTGGATAATAGAAACTTCAGCTTTTAAATTAAGATTAGAACGGGAATCAAAATTACATCTGAGGGTCACAAGACCATGAACTATGTCTCGGGTTATCAAGTATTTCTACTTTAAACCTTTGACAATCATAAGACTATATGGACCTTACTTCTCATACACAGGGGGATCAGCCCTTAGTACCATGTATGTGCACAACATCTTACCGCTATCACGTAATATAATCCCCTTTAATAGGGTTGTTCATCTCAACTTTGACATTAGAGTCTGCACCAAAAAGAAGTTTGGTTTGGATTGACTTCAAGGGTAATTTAGAGTTCAATAATCATTAACTAAGGATTAGTTGAATCAATAACGATTCACTATCTATTCAAGATTTTAATGTAATAATGTAATCAATATCCAAATCAAAGATTGAATCTCAACTCTATACAATTGAATAAACATTGTATAACAAAAGTAATACTTCAAAAGAGTTAGGACATTTCATTTGGAATCATGAACTTGAATGATTAAGCTTTAAACAATTCGAAACAAGCATAATCGTAATCATGGTAGGGTAAGAAACTTGCTTAACATAAGAGTAGGATTCAGAAACTTGCCTCGTGCGTAGGCTAAACGATTACTACTCACGTTCATCACAAGTCCTACACACATACCATATGTATTCATAACCTTCATTAGATACATTAATATTAACCTTATAGGTTTGGTTCCATCTTTTAGTACAACTTGTTAACTTAGTTTAAGTTCTGCTCATTGCCATCAATCTCATATACAAGACCGAAGTCTCACATCTTAAATTTGAACATCATTACATCTTCTAATGGATATCATGCTTAGCCCTTATACAACTTGTAACACCCACTTTCTGAAATAGAAAGAGAGGTTACTCAAAACACAACAAAACTAATGAATATATAACAAGGCCCTAAACAACAAAAAAATAATCTCATAATGATTAAATGTCATAAGACAAACCATAAGAAATGTCACATTGGCTCAAACCACAATCTGAAATAATTATTACAACTCTAAATAGATCAATGTATCATAGCCTAACATAATATATATATATATATATATATATAAAAACCATTAGATAGAAGGGAGCTCTCATCACACTTGCCCTTGATCCCTCTGATTACCTGCCGGAAGAAAAACACAGCATGAGCCAAATGCTCAGTACAGATATAGAGTACAAAATAAAGAACTAAGATAACTAACTCAACTAAATAAACTAAAATGAACCGAAACAAACAAAACTAACACAACGAAATAATAGGCTAAATCAAATGGTTGGGTGTTATTTCATACTGAGCTCTGAACAAAACAGAAATATACCTTGCCACACAGGCAAATCACACACGTTGGACCGCAAATCCAATGTATGTAAAATCAGAAGGCGTGTTTGGCACAAACATCACCAATCCTCAGAACAGAACAGAACAGAAAACTAAGGTCGACCCATACGCCTCCCACAACAAAACACCAATGGCCAACTCCCACCGGAGCACAAAACAGAGACGTCGTGGACTGATCACACCGCCACGGAAGGTGTCATACCTCGGTGCTAAGAGGACATGCATGTGGTACCCCCACAGGTGGTTATATCTCAGGTATACCCTACGGTATTCTAACAAAATATAATGTCACAACACATGCGACAAAATATCAACATAAAAGGGTTCTAACGTGTACATGTTAAACTAAAATAAATCATCAAATGTGTCTCCAAAAATATACTAACATGTACATAACTACAATATCAAAATAAATGTATAGACATGATACACTAGTCTAAAGAGTACAAATAGAAGTTCTAATATAAACGCCAAAATAAACTATCACAATAAATTGACAAGATATAATTATGAGAGGCAATACTAAATTTCGAAACGAACAAATTAAAAACAAAATAGTCTCGCTGAAAGAGTACGGAATCTGTACCTGGAATCGATAATGCAATACCCAAATTATATATCCCAATATAGTTCGTTAAATTCCTTCCGTTTGAACTAATTAAACAAAAAATATATATAATAATAAATATAAGTTACTTAATATCTATAATTTAATAATAACATGAATTTATTTCCTTATTTACATCAGTTTTATGATACAAATCAAATTAAATTATAATTGATCTATTAATCATTTATTTTATTTTATTATTTATTTATTTATCTATTTTTTTAGAACAAACTGTATTATTATTATTATTATTATATATATATAGACATTATGAACATTGTTTTATATATATATATATATATATATATATATAATATACAGCAAACATATTACTGCTCAAAGATGTTAACTTTTCAAATTCTCTATATATATATATATATAATATACATCAATTAGTGCTCCATATTATGTACAGATTATGTTAACGATTTTTTTTTACCGGTTATCACGTGGCTGTTTTATTATAATACATGATAAATCCAATACCTAATAGTCATGATATACATAAAACCAAAAAGAAAGAAAAGATATCTGTTTTTCTTCTTTAAATCAATGATATGAAAATCACTTCTTTTTCCTTCTCTCCTTGAGCGGCAGCCTCTTCCCTCTTCTTTCTTTTATCAGACGAATAAAGTAGCGTACAATGTATAGGGTTTTAAGTTTTATTATTATTATTATTATTATTATTATTATTATTATTATTATTATTATTATATTTTGTTAATTTTCCAAATTTTAATAGGATTAGATTTTACCCACATATAAATTAAACCCAATCTAATTTTAAGGCCCAATTTAATGTAATCTGTTACTTATTTTAGTCCACATAAATTAAATACAATGTTTTGCCCAAACATAAGAAAGCCCAATTAAAATATTTAAAAATATGAAATTAAATTTCATATATATCTTTATTTATTATTATTTTTTTCCGGGTATTACATCACCTACCCCTTAAAAAGAATTTCGTCCCCAGAATTAAAAGAATAGAATGTACCTAATTATCAAAAATATATGGATACTCTGCTCGAATAGACTCCTCCATCTCCCAAGTAGTTTCCCGCTCCGAATGGTTTCTCCACAAAATCTTAACCAACGGAATAGTCTTCCTCCTCATAATCCGTTCTTGACTGTCCAAAATCGCTTCAGCATGCTCCTCATAAGTAAGATCCTCCCAAATCATATCAAACGGATATTGGACCACATGAAACGGATGATAATGATAACTCCATAACACCGACACATAGAACACATTGTGCACGTGAGATAGCTGCGAAGGCAAAGCGAACCGATACGCAACCTCACCAACCCTCTCCAGAATCTCAAATGGGCCAATATAACGCGGACTAAGTTTCCCTTTCAACCCAAATCGCCGAATGCCCTTCCAAGGAGAAACTTTTAGAAACACATGCTCACCAAGTTCAAATTCTAAAGTCCTCCTATGTTTATCAGCATAACATTTCTGTCGTGATCCAGCCAACTTCAATTCCTCCTTAGCCACCGCTACCTTCTCCGTAGTGATTTGAACTAACTCAGGCCCTTCTATGGCCCTTTCGCCTAACTCATCCCAACAAGTTGGTGCATGACACTTTCTACCATACAAGGCCTCAAAAGGAGTCATTCCAATACTTTCATGCCAGCTGTTATTATAATCAAACTCAACTAGGCTCAAGTAATCATCCCAATTACCTGACCACTCAAGTGCACAAGACCTCAACATATCTTCCAATGTTTGAATAGTCCTTTCAGATTGCCCATCAGCTTGTGGATGAAAAGAAGTACTGAAGTTAAGCCGAGTACCCCAAGCTCATTGAAACCCTTTCCAAAACCGTGAAGTAAACCGTGGGTCCCGATCTGAAACAATAAACACCGGAGTACCATGAAGTCTAACAATCTCCTTCTGAAAGATATGTGCCAACCTATCCACCGAGTAACCCTCATGGATAGCCCAAAAGTGTGTCGATTTGGTCAGCCGGTCCACCACTACCCAAATGGCATCGTTCTTCTTGAAAGTCTTTGGCAAACCATTCATAAAGTCCATTGTGATATCCTCCCACTTCCACACTGGATAGTCTAACTGTTGCAATAACCCACTAGCTCATTGATGTTCTATCTTCACTTGTTGACAAGTGAGGCACTTCCCAACATATTCAGCCATGTCTCGTTTCATCCCGTTCCACCAAAAAGTCTTCTTCAAATCCCTATACATCTTCGTAGAACCTAGATGAATAGAAAATGGCAAACTATGAGCCTCAGCCAAAACTGCCTCCCAAATGATTGGATCGGACGGTACACACAACCGCTCACCCAACCAAATCACACCATGGTCATCAATACTAAACTCGGGATGCTTGCTCTCCTCTAGATTCTGCGTCATACTCCACAACTCCCCATCTTCTTTTTGAGCTTCTTTGACCCGCGAGATAAGAGGGGGTTCCACTCTTATACCCGCCAAATGCCCATCTAAACCTCGTACATACAACTCCAACTCGAGCCACTAAATATCTGAAATAAGCTGAGGTTGTGTAATAAGGGTTGCTACACTCTCTGAACTCTTTCGGCTAAGAGCGTCTGCAACCACATTTGCCTTCCTCGGGTGATACTGAATCCTAGCATCATAATCCTTTAGAAGCTCCAACCAATGCCTCTTCCTCATGTTGAGCTCTTTCTGAGTAAATATGTATTTAAGACTTTTGTGATTGGTGAAGATATCACAAGTCTCTCCATACAAATAATGCCTCCAAATTTTTAGGGCAAAGATCACCGCTGCAAACTCCAAATCATGTGTGGGGTAGTTCACCTCATAAGGTTTAAGCTGCCTAGAAGCATAAGCAATCACCTTTATGTGTTGCATTAAGACACACCCCAAACTTTTCTTAGAAGCATCGCTATAAATCTGGTAACCTCCTGTCCTCGACGGCAATGCAAGTATAGAAGTTGTCACAAGTCATTTCTTCAATTCCTCGAAACTCTTCTCACGCTCCTCATTCCACACAAACTTCATGCCCTTTCTCATCAACTGAGTCAATGGTAAGGCAAGCAAGGAAAACCCTTCCACAAATCGCCTATAATACCCTGCCAAACCCAAAAAACTCCTAATCTTTGTCACCGTAGTAGGTCTCGGCCATTTAGTGATAGCCTCAACCTTCGCAGGATCCACCTTAATGCCTTCAGCAGAAATAACATGTCCCAAAAATACGATGTTGCCTAATTTTTTAATAGCACTTTACCACGCAAGTATACGCGTTCAATTGTAATATTCAGCAAGCAAGGATATCGTTCCCACGAGGAAATAGACTAATATTTATCAATTACTAACTCTAATGCAATTAATCTTATTTTAAACTAAGAAAATTTTGTTTGAGATTTGAAAATTAAACTTAATAAAACTAATGATTAAAATCAAAATTTCACAAGAATAACTGCATATTTAACTGGTTAAGATTACAACTTCCCTTGGTATTTCTTTCAAACTAACTTACTTCCCATTTAACATAAATCAATTAATATGAATTGTTATCCAAGAATGCTTTATAAATATTCACGCACTTCTTCCAAAGACACGTGAACAAATCCTCCTAAATCCAATCTTTAAGATGCGGAATTACAAGGAACACCCCAGTTAATCAACTCACTATATTCCTATGTGAATCAAGTTAATCAGGGTTTACGCACAAATTCTTTTAATGGATACAAAAGACACATAGGTATATTCCTATCCTATACGCTAATCATATTAACCCTATTCAAATTATATGAACAGATGTTATCATATCCAGATCTCAATCTATACTCCATCTTCCAATTTTATATAGATTATCACAGTAATTGTTGGCCAAACAATTAATCAATAAACATAAGATATAATAAACAATTCAATAAAAAGTAATTTTCATTTAATGGGAAGCTCGCAATTTAAACTACATACCAAGTTCCATTGCAATCTTAATTAAAATTTAGTTCATGATAATAATAAAGAAAAACATCATCCAAGTTAATAATTCAAACATCCCAGATAGTTACAAAAGATAAAACTAGAGAAGAGAAGAAGAAACTCTGAATTTGCTCTTAAACTCTCTCTTAGATCTTTAGCCTTTGCAATTCTCCTTCGTGTTTTCCTCGTTGTTCTCTCTGCAAATCTCCTGAAAAATTGATTGATTGCTTGCAAAATTCGTTCCCTTTTGCTTTTCTAGAGTCCTCTCCTATTTGTATTGGTCTCAGCCCTCATTCAGACTCCTCTTTGGCTTCAAAAACCCCCTTGGCAGCAAAAAAACGCAACTTTCTACGCACTAGAGCGCCTAGGCGCTCAACATAGGCTAATTCCAAGCGCCTAGGCACTTGACCAGGACCACGTAATTACAAAAATGCCACTCAGCTTTAATTTTCATGATTTTTGACCTTTTTCTTCTCCGAAATGACCAATTTGTCCCTCCAGCTCCAACCTACAACAAATAAACACAAAACACATAAAAAATTTCTAAAAAACAATTAAATGTAACAATAATTAAGTTTAATAATATCGAATTCATAGGTATAAAACCTACTCATCAAATACCCCCAAACTTAACCAATTGCTTGTCCCCAAGCAACACAACACAATGCAACAGCTAAATATGCAATGCTAATGCATAAACAACTGCTAATTCAGTTGAGCATCCGTCAATGTCTTACTAGCATAATATATAGCGTGAAAAATTTTATCTTTTCGTTGGCCAAGAACTGCACCAATCGCATAGTCGCTAGCATCACACATTAATTCGAATGGGATATTCCAATCTGGCGCTATGGTTACAGGTGCAGTAACAAGTTTCTTCTTCAACACATCAAAAGCTTCCAAGCATGCTTGATCAAAGTTGAATGGTACATCCTTCTCCAAAAGATTGCAAAGTGGTTTTATGATTTTTGAGAAGTCTTTTATAAATCGTCTATAGAAACCAGCGTGTTCCAAAAAACTTCGAATACCCTTTACAGAAATTGGTGGTGGCAGGTTCTCGATGGTTTCGATTTTAGCTCTATCAACCTCAATTCCTTTTGATGATACTCGGTGACCCAAAATTATCCCCTCTCGCACCATAAAATTACATTTCTCCCAGTTTAAAACCAAATTCGTTTCCATACAACGTTTGAGCACGAGTGTGAGATTTTCCAAACAATAATCAAACGAATCCCCAAAAACTGAAAAATCATCCATAAATACCTCAAGATTTTGTTCAACCATATCTGAAAAAATAGCCATCATACACCGTTGAAATGTCGCTGGCGCATTACATAACCCAAAAGACATTCTGCGAAAAGCAAAGGTGCCATATGGGCATGTGAATGTTGTTTTCTCCTGATCCTCGGGTGCAATGGCAATCTGGTTATAGCCTGAGTATCCATCCAAGAGGCAATAATACTCGTGCCCTGCAAGCCTGTCCAACATCTGATCTATGAATGGTAGAGGAAAATGGTCTTTACGAGTGGCCTTATTCAACTTTCTGTAATCCATACACACCCGCCAACCAGTAACTGTTCGCGTTGGGATCAATTCATTCTGCTCATTCGCGACTACTGTCATTCCCCCTTTCTTTGGCACGCATTGAACCGGACTTACCCATGAGCTATCTGAGATAAGGTAGATAATTCCAGCATCCAACCATTTAATGATTTCCTTTTTAACAACTTCCTTCATGATGGGATTGAGTCTTCGTTGTTGTTCAATAGTTGGTTTCGCTTCATCTTCCAACAAAATCTTATGCATACAAATTGATGGGCTATTCCCTTGATATCTGCAATAGTCCATCCAAGAGCAGTCTTGTACTGTCGAAGTACCCTTAGTAGCTTTTCTTCTTGAACCTTGTCAAGTGATGCAGAAATAATGACTGGAAAGGAGGAAGAAGAACCAAGGTAGGTGTACCGGAGGTGGTTAGGCAATGGCTTAAGTTCCAAGGTAGGCGGTTCTTCTACGGATGATGTCACCTTTTCATCTAGCTTTCCCCGAATATCCAGAGGTTCAAATTTTTGTAGACATCGTGTGAACTTTGGAGTTGAATCTAACATTTGGACTCATTCTATCACCGTTGAATCATCAAATAAATTTTCACTAACCAATGCGGTTTCAAGAGGGTTTTCATTCACAGATTCACTAAATACCTCTTCAGTTGCTTCTTCAATTAGATCAACTCTTAAACACTCTTCCTCTTCCTTCGGAAATTTCATAGCCTTGAAAACATTAAAAGTTACTTCTTCATCTTGAACTCTCATTGTTAACTCTCCCTTTTGTACATCAATTAATGTCCTTCCAGTGGCTAAAAACGGTCTTCCAAGGATAATGGATATGTCTTTATCCTCTTCGTAGTCCAACACAATGAAGTCAGCTGGAAATATGAATTTGTCCACCTTCACTAATATGTCTTCCACAATGCCCCTAGGGTATGTCACTGATCTATCTGCAAGCTGTAGAGAGATATTTGTTGGCTTTGGCGCTGATAATCCCAACTGAGTGTAGATCGAAAGTGGCATCAAATTAATACTTGCCCCCAAATCACACAAACATCTGTTAAAGAACTGGGGCCCAATCGTGCAAGGTATGGTGAAGCTACCCGGATCCTTCAACTTCGGTGGTAACTTTCTTTGCAGAATTGCGCTACATTCTTCTGTTAATGCTACAGTTTTGAACTCCCCTAGCTTCCTCTTTCTTGCTAAAATATCTTTCATAAATTTTGCATAACTAGGCATTTGTTCTAAAGCATCTGCGAATGGAATGTTAATTTGCAGCTTTTTGAACACTTCTAAAAATTTTGAAAATTGTCTATCTAATTTCTGCTTTTGAAATATTTGAGGAAACGGCACAAGTGGTACAAAAACTGTTGTTTGCTTATTTTCTTGTTGCTTTGTCACAACTTTTTCCCCAGATTTATGTTCCGAATTTCCACTCTCTTGTTCACCATCCTCAGCAGAAATTATTTTCTTGGGCCCGTCCAAATCTGTAGTCAACTCCTTTCCGCTTCTGAGTGTAACTGCCTTACAGTGCTCATTTCCATCATTCCTTGGATTTTTCTCCGTATCACTAGGTAAAGAACCTGGAGCTCTAGTATTCAAAGCATTAGCCATTTGCCCCATTTGATTCTCAAGATTCTTGATTGCCGCTGATTGGTTTTTCGTTGTGGCTTCAAACTGAGTTGTCAATCTTGCCAACAATTCTTCCTTTTGTGATAACTTATCAGGTTGATGAGGTTGTGGGTGTTGTTGAGTTTGTTGATGTGGCTGAAATCCAGGTGGATATGTTTGCCTTGGAGCTTGGGCTTGAGCATGTGACTGATTATTACTCCAAGAAAAATTCGGGTGGTTTCTCACTCCTGAATTGTAGTTGTTTGTATAACTGCCCTGCTGCCTGTTATAATTGGAAACAAACTGGATTGACTCAGGATTTATTGCGCATTGATCACTTGAGTGGTTACCCGCACATATTTCACATATCGTTTTCATTTTCTGAACTGGTTGTACCCCAAGTGCATCTATCTTCTTTGTAGGAGCAGAAATCTGAGCTGTCACTTGAGCTGACAATGCTGTCATCGCATCCACTTCATACACTCCGACTGTCCTTGGCTGAGTTGTTCTTGCTGTTGGCCATTGGTAATTATTAGCTGCCATGGTTTCAAGCAACTGATACCCCTCATCACAATTTTTGGCCATAATAGCTCCTCCTGCTGCAGCATCTATACTCGATCTCACTGTGCTGAATAAACCGTTATAAAAAGTTTACACCTGAAGCCATTTAGGAATCCCATGGTGTGGACATTTTCGCAATGAATCTTTGAATCTCTCCCAAGCTTCATATAGTGATTCTGAATCATGCTGAACGAAAGAGAAGATATCGTTTCGCAACTTTGCTATTTTTGCAGGCGGAAAAAACTTTGCAAGAAATTTCTGGGCTAGATCATTCCATGTAGTGATCGAGCCTGGTGGTAGTGAATGGAGCCAACTCTTAGCCTTATCTCTGAGAGTAAATGGAAATAGCCGTAGCCTTATTGCATCCTCTGACACATTATTGTACTTGAAAGTATCGCAGATTTCTATAAAGCTGACTATGTGATCGTTCGGATCATCGTTTGGTAACCCTCCAAACTGACATGAGTTTTGAATCATCTGTATTGTCCCGGGTTTTATCTCAAAACTTGTAGCAGTAATGGCAGGTCTCGTAATACTCGACTGAATTTCAGTAACCCGCGGCATAGCATAATCCCGCAGTGCTTTTTGCTCTTCTTCAGCCATAGTATCTTTCTTATCAAGTGCTTCTTTGGTTTCTTTAACCCACTTACGCAACCGCTGAAATCTTTTCTCGATGTCGTCCTCGTGAGGCAATAAATCTGGCTTCTTCGATCGCGTTTGCATACACTAGTCAAGAACACCTGAATAGAACAGAACAGAAAAAGTTTAAATTAAGATTAACGCTATAAAATTCAATAATGACAAAATATTAAACTAATTTCCCCGGCAACGGCGCCAAAAACTTGTTGCCTAATTTTTTAATAGCACTTTACCACGCAAGTATACGCGTTCAATTGTAATATTCAGCAAGCAAGGATATCGTTCCCACGAGGAAATAGACTAATATTTATCAATTACTAACTCTAATGTAATTAATCTTATTTTAAACTAAGAAAATTTTGTTTAAGATTTGAAAATTAAACTTAATAAAACTAATGATTAAAATCAAAATTTCACAAGAATAACTGCAGATTTAACTGGTTAAGATTACAACTTCCCTTGGTATTTCTTTCAAACTAACTTACTTCCCATTTAACATAAATCAATTAATATGAATTGTTATCCAAGAATGCTTTATAAATATTCACGCACTTCTTCCAAAGACACGTGAACAAATCCTCCTAAATCCAATCTTTAAGATGCGGAATTACAAGGAACACCCCAGTTAATCAACTCACTATATTCCTATGTGAATCAAGTTAATCAGGGTTTACGCATAAATTCTTTTAATGGATACAAAAGACACATAGGTATATTCCTATCCTATACACTAATCATATTAACCCTATTCAGATTATATGAACAGATGTTATCATATCCAGATCTTAATCTATACTCCATCTTCCAATTTTATATAGATTATCACAGTAATTGTTGGCCAAACAATTAATCAATAAACATAAGATATAATAAACAATTCAATAAAAACCAACTTTCATTCAATGGGAAGCTCGCAATTTAAACTACATACCAAGTTCCGTTGCAATCTTAATTAAAATTTAGTTCATGATAATAATAAAGAAAAACATCATCCAAGTTAATAATTCAAACATCCCAGATAGTTACAAAAGATAAAACTAGAGAAGAGAAGAAGAAACTCTGAATTTGCTCTTAAACTCTCTCTTAGATCTTTAGCCTTTGCAATTCTCCTTCGTGTTTTCCTCGTTGTTCTCTCTGCAAATCTCTTGAAAAATTGATTGATTGCTTGCAAAATTCGTTCCCTTTTGCTTTTCTAGAGTCCTCTCCTATTTGTATTGGTCTCAGCCCTCATTCAGACTCCTCTTTGGCTTCAAAAACCCCCTTGGCAGCAGAAAAACGCAACTTTCTACGCACTAGAGCGCCTAGGCGCTCAACATAGGCTAATTCCAAGCGCCTAGGCGCTTGACCAGGACCACGTAATTACAGAAATGCCACTCAGCTTTAATTTTCATGATTTTTGACCTTTTTCTTCTCCGAAATGACCAATTTGTCCCTCCAGCTCCAACCTACAACAAATAAACACAAAACACATAAAAAAATTCTAAAAAACAATTAAATGTAACAATAATTAAGTTTAATAATATCGGATTCATAGGTATAAAACCTACTCATCATACGACCTACTCCAACCAAAACTCGCATTTAGAGAATTTAGCATACAATTTCTCTTTCTTCAAAATCCCCAACACTGTGCGAAGATGCTCCTCATGTTCTTCCTTAGACTTGGAGTAAACCAAAATGTCATCAATAAAGACAATAAAAAATTGGTCCAAGTACTCCCTGAACACCCGATTCATTAAATCCATAAACACCGCTAGAGCGTTAGTTAACCCGAATGGCATCACCAGAAACTCGTAATGCCTATATCGAGTGCGAAATGCTGTCTTAGGGATATCTTCATCCCTTACCCTCAACTGATGATAACCCGATCTCAAGTCTATCTTCGAAAAATACTTTGCCCCCTAAAGTTGGTCAAATAAGTCATCAATTCTCGGCAATGGATACCGATTCCTGATGGTGATCTTGTTCAACTCTCTATAGTCTATACACATCCTCATAGACCCATCTTTCTTCTTTACAAACAAAACCGGAGCACCCCACGATGAAACACTCAGGTGAATCACACCACGATCTAACAGCTCCTGCAACTGTTCCTTTAACTCCTGCAACTCCAACGGTGCCATCCAATACGGCGCCTTAGAGATAGGCTCCGCACCAGGAACAAGCTCAATAGAAAACTCCACTTCCCGCTGCGGTGGCAACCCTGATAACTTTTCAGGAAACACATCTGAAAAGTCATAAACAATTGGAACATCCTCAATACGATAGTCACCCTTAGATGTATCCTTTACAAATGCCAAATACCCCTCACAACCCTTTACCACCAACTTTCCAGCCTTCAAAGCTGAAATTAACTTTACCACTCTACTCGGCTGAGAACCCTAAAACACGAATTCTAGAGACTTCAGATCTCTAAATATAACCTTTTTTGCCTGACAATCGATAGTGGCCTGGTGCTTATCCAACCAGTCCATCCCAAGAATGACATCGAAATCGTGCATACTCATCGGAAGAAGATTAGCTCTACGAATCTTATCTCTAAAACTGATCGCGCACCCTCAATACAAATCAGAAATAACAACAAAAGTCCCCATCGGGATAGCAATAGACATAAAAGAATCTAAACACTAAGATGGAACACCCAGGTGCCAAATAAAAGACTGAGAAACAATGGAATGAGTAGAACCCGTATCAAACAAAATAAAAGCCTCGCGATTACCAACTAAAAGAGTGCTAAAAACAGTACCTGGTGCACCTGTCGCATGTTTATACGCCAAGGCAAACACTCGAACACCCTGACGCTGACCTCTATTGCCACCATTATCACCACCTCCACCATTACCACATGGCCCGGTACAATCTCTAGCCATATGACCCATCTGTCTACACAAGAAGCATACACCGGTGAGTCTGTGGCACTACCTCCCCAGATGATTAGCCTAACAAGTAGCACAAGGAGCTATCGGAATGAGATTTAGGTTACCCCCACCAACTGGTCCCAGATAACAACCCTAATTTATCCCCTGCTGACAATTATGCCCCTACTGACGATTCTGACCATGCCAAGGTAGCTGAAGCTGACGATTTTGCCCTTGCTAAGGCATCTGCTGATAATCTCTATTTTGATTCTGGCCACACCACTGTCCCTGTTGGCCACCACGGTTCCTGTTCCACTGACCACCCTGATTCTTCCCGTGCTGACCCGAAGTTTGACCCTGCTGGTCATCTTTATCCCTCTTTTGACTCCCTTCCGGTTTAGAAGACCAAAAGGCATGTCTCTCTATGTCAATATTCTTGGCAGCAGTGGCCACTCCTGACACATCTGCAAACTTGGTGTTAATGAGATGTTGCCGATATCTATAATGGATCCTCCACTTAAACTTCTATGCTTGTTCTGTTGCAGTCCCTGCTGAGATTCCCGCAAAGCCTGCCAACCTGGTGAACCTCGTCATGAAATCAATGATGGACTCATCATCTTTCTGCCGAATAGACAGATAGTCTCTAGTATAGGCCTCTTTATCAGCAATTGGGAAGTACTGTTGATAAAAGACCCCACAAAACACCACCCAACCAAGTGTTTCAACATAACCATCACCCTTTGTTGTTTTCATCGCTTTCCACCACCTCTGTGCATCCCCTTTTAGCTTGTAAACTGCAAGAAATACTTTTTGATTATTCGAGCACCCCAACACATCAAAGATCTTCTCTAGGTAAGTGATCTAATTCTCTGCATCAATTGGAGTCGGAGCTGAACTGAATGACTGTGGTTTCTGCTTCTGAAACCTTTCTAACCACACATACATTGGAACCACCTGCTGATCAAGACCATATGCATTCCCTTCCACTTCGTTTTCATGCGGACCATTATTTCCCAGGTTTTCCTATTCAGGAATTTCTAGTGGCGGCTGCTGCATTGCCTGTACAACCTGTGCCACCAACTGAGGTAAAGCCTGATTCACCGCCTGATTCACCAAGGCATCTAATTGAGCATTAAACTGATCATTAGGTTGCTCATTGGGCTGACCCTCACCTCTTCCCCTATTGTTACCTCGCCTCCCAGCAACTCTAGCTGATCTACGAGCCATCTAAGAAAGAGATCACAAATATAAACAAAGTAGATTAGAGACAAATTCAAATATAGCTGATATGATAGCTGAAAAAAAATCAAACAGAACAAAAACCTAACCCAGAAGTCTACCCATAACTCACAGGTCAAACCTAAATAGGTTTTCTACAAGAAAGAACCTAAGCTTTGATACCAACTCTGTAACACCCCCTTTCCGAAATAGAAAGAAAGGTTACTCAAAATACAACAAAACTAATGAATATATAACAAGGCCCTAAACCATAAAAGAATAATCTCATAATGATTAAATGTCATAAGACAAACCATAAGAAATGTCACACTGGCTCAAACCACAATCTGAAATAATTATTACAACTCTAAATAGATCAATGTATCATAACCTAACATAATATATATATAAACCATTAGATAGAAGGGAGCTCTCATCACACTTTCCCTTGATCCCCCATATTACATGCCGGAAGAAAAACACAGCATGAGCCAAATGCCCAGTACGAATATAGAATACAAAATAAAGAACTTAGATAACTAACTCAATTAAATAAACTGAAATGAACCGAAATAGACAAAACAAACACAGCAAAATAATAGGCTAAATCAAATGGTTGGGTGTTATTTCATACCAAGATCTGAATAAAACAGAAATATACCTTGTCACACAAGAAAATCACACACGTTGGACCGCAAATCCAATGTATGTAAAATTAGAAGGCGTGTTTGGCACAAACATCACCAATCCGCAGAACAGAACAGAACAGAAAACTAAGGTCGACCCATACGCCTCCCACAATAAAACACCAAATGGCCAACTCCCACCGGAGCACAAAATAGAAACTCCGTGGACTGATCACACCGCCACGGAAGGTGTCATGCCTCGATGCCAAGAGGACATGTCTGTGGTACCCCCACAGGTGGTTATAGCTCAGGTATACCCTACGGTATTCTAACAAAATATAATATCACAACACATGCGACAAAATATCAACATAAAGGGGTTTTAATGTGTACATGTTAAACTGAAACAAATCATCAACACAAGTCTCCAAAAATATACTAACATGTACATTACTACAATATCAAAATAAATTTATAGACATGATACACTAGTCTAAAGAGTACAAATAGGAGTTCTAATATAAACGCCAAAACAAACTATCATAATAAATTGACAAGAAATAATTATGAGAGGCAATACTAAATTTTGAAACGAATAACGAAACGAAAAAATTAAAAATAAAAGAGTCTCGCTGAAAGAGTACGGAATCCATACCTGGAATCGATAATGCAATACCCAAATTATATATCCCAATATAGTTCGTTAAATTCCTTCCGTTCGAACTAATTAAACAAAAAATTATAATAATAAATATAAGTTAATTAATATCTATAATTTAATAATAACATGAATTTATTTCCTTATTTAGATCAGTTTTATGATACAAATCAAATTAAATTATAATTGATCTTTTAATCATTTATTTTATTTTATTATTTATTTATTTATCTATTTTTTTTAGAACAAACTGTATTACTATTATATATAGAGAGAGACATTATGAACATTGTTTTATAACAGTAAGCTTCAAATCAAGTTACGAATTCTTTTTTTTTTTAATTCTTAATAGATATATATTATATATATATATAGCAAACATATTACTGCTCAAAGATGTTAACTTTTCAAATTCTCTCTCTATATATATATAATATACATCAATTAGTGCTCCATATTATGTACAGATCATGTTAACGAATTATTTTTTTTTATCGATCATCACATGGTTGTTTTATTATAATACATGATAAATCCAATACCTAATAGTAATGATATACATAAAACCAAAAAGAAAGAAAAGGTACCTGTTTTTCTTCTTTAAATCAATGATATGAAAATCACTTCTTTTTCCTTCTCTCCTTGAGCGGCAGCCTCTTCCCTCTTCTTTCTTTTATCAGACGAATAAAGTAGCGTACAATGTATAGGGTTTTAAGTTTTTTATTATTATTATTATTATTATATTTTATTAATTTTCCAAATTTTAATAGGATTAGATATTACCCACATATAAATTAAACTCATTCTAATTTTAAGGCTCAATTTAATGTAATCTCTTACTTATTTTAGTCCACATAAATTAAATACAATGTTTTGCCCAAACATAAGAAAGCCCAATTAAAATATTTAAAAATATGAAATTAAATGTCATATATATTTATTTTTATTTTTTTCCCCGGGTATTACACAACTTATCAAATTATCAAGCAATTTTTCCATATATATGTTAATAATCTGATATAGCATCTTATTACATGTCCAATACATTATCATGTTCATTAGACTACGTTAAACTAGCATGTGATGGACTATACACAAAGAAAACTAAAACAACTCCACTCTGATACCCCTGTCGGGGCGGCATGCCAGCCGGGACGGGGCATTTTGGCCTGGTAACACCCGCTGGGGCGGGGTCACCCAGATTCAGTTTCTGCAGTTCGCGACTGCACTGTTCATCAGACCAAAATTCGCGAATTTCACATATAATCAGTAGATTTAACAAACCCAAAAGACATAGACTTCACATAATTGTTACCAAGCATGCATACATCGATTTTAAACAACAATATTCATCATATTTAACCCCTTTAAATTTATGTTCTTGCTAAAAACCTCATTTTGGACATCCTTTGTGAATCATCTCACCACAAATTCGTTTCTTGATCAAATCAATTCGTATAACATGCATTTTTTTCGTATTTAAACATATTAACACAATCAATAGTCAATTTATAGATTACAACAAGGATTTAACAGTAATTTTGGTTCTAAAATCAGCCTTTTTGTACATTTTATAACAAAACTCAAACTTCTTTTGTAAAACATGATTTCATGAATCAATTCATACTAAAAAAAATCATTTTCAACCCACATATAACAGATTATATCCATCTAAGAACATAAAAAACCATTATTCTAACAAATCATCAACCAAAAACTCCAATTTTGACTTCAAAATCATATATATGTCACTATAAACTCAAAACTTCCTTTTTAACCAAATTTCATGGATTAATTCTCCCAAAAATTATTTATAAACATCACATATTAGATTATTCATGCATATAAACAATTTATAACAACTTTTCAACAATTACTCATGAAAATCTAATTATAGAAGACTAAAATATGTTTTGATGGGAAAACTCAAGAACATAATAAACATATATTGAAATTTTGAATTCTTTCCCTTTGATTCTTGTTTAGATGATAGGAAATCTTCCTATAATTCTTCAAATCTTCTTCTTTAAACTCAATTCTCTGAAAACTCTCTTTTTCTCTTTATTTTCTCAAGTTTAGGTCTTAGGAAATAAAGTACGTAAAAAAAATAAGACTGATTAATAATATGCATACTGATAACGGGCACAACATGGGTATCAGTTAAGCGCATCATGACTTTAACTGATCACATGTTCTTAAGGTCATGTTTGGTTTTAAAATACCCCTTTTTAGTTTATTTTAATTAACTTGTTTATTATATAGTTTATTTGTCACACTTTAATTAATCAAATAATATTATTTAAATTTAATTAAATTAAAGGCAACACTACTCATTAAATCGAATCATCACATATTAAAATTCTTATTAATTAATTATAATAAATTGTTAAACCTCTAATTAATTATTAAATTAATTAGAACACCATTATAATTATTTAACAATTCAATTAATTTAATAAACCCAAATAAATTATAACTTTGAACTATAAAATTATTTCTTGTTAATTTAATTAATGTGACACACTTAATTAAATTAATCTACAACAATTTCATCAAATAGTTATTTAACTCTATAAATAAATCAACAAAAATATTTATTTAATTCAATAAATATTTAATATTAATTTCAAAAATCTCGTTCGTCACATGACAACCCGGATTTTCAGAAACTATTAAAATAAAAATTAATGAATAAATTTCTTATTATGAGATGTGTCGGGTTCAAGTAAACATATATGTATTATATATTTTGAAATATGTGATTTGGTGTAAAGAAATTAAATGTGTATATAAAAGAGAAAAATATATTCATATTTTTGGGGGAAAAAGAGATTTAATAGTTAATCAAACTATTAAAGAAAGTGAAGAAAATTAGTTATGAAATGGAACATAGAAGTGAAGAAAATCAATTAATTAATAATGATTAATTGAGATTAAGTTAAAATGTGAGTGGCAAGCCTTGAATGGCAATGAAGTTCTTATGAATTTAATTGTGTAAATGATGTGATTAATTCACTTAATTAAAATAGTGAATTAATGTAAATATCCTTTTTTTAATAAAAATGGGAGAGTTTATATATTACATATAAGTGTAATACGTTTATGTAATGACTTAATATGTTATGGTATGTCAAGCAAATATAAATTTGTCTATGAGATGAGAAAAAACCAATATGTCTATAAATAAATATTAGTGTCAAGATTAATAAATTGAATTAATATTTAAGTTGTGACTAATGATATAGATTAAATAAATTGTCTTGTGACAATTTATAGAAGGAAAGAAATTAAATAATTATACATAATAATTGTATAATTTATTAAAATAATTAGTGGAATAAATATTAATTATTTTAATGAAATTTTTTATTTTAATAGAGGTGTTTATTCTATTTATGAATGTAATTTCATAATTTATAGTGTAGTAATTATACATATTATAATTGTATAATTACTTAATGTGGCTAAATAATTTACGAATAAAATTGTGACATTTAGAGAAAGGAGGATGTATCATATGTAAGGAAATAATAAAATAAAATAAAATAAAAATAAACCAAGAGTTTCGGTTATTCCATACGCTTTCACATAATGTTCCAGTTATTCCATATGCTTAATTTGCAAAGGCCGAGAAAAAGAGAGAAAGTGAGAGAGTTCCCAATGAAAAATTTGGAGAAGCTTTGAGGAATCAAGGAGAAGCAAACCTTCTTCATCATCATCTAGGTTAAGAAGGATTCAAAAGATAACAATGACATTCTTAAAACTTCTAATTTCTTATTTCTTATGTTTCTGTTAGAAATTATTTTGATTGAATGTTGAAGAAGACTTCAAATACATGATTTCAGTAGGCTAATATATCTGATTAGTGTTATTAGCAAGTGGAATTAAAACAAACCAATCTGAATTTATGGGTAAAGGCTAAAGGGGAAGAAGTAGACCTTGTCTATTTTTGAGTATTTTGAGTCTGTTTTAAGGATGATTATAGTGATGCGGGCATGTGTAAAAGTTTAAATCGAGGAGTGTATGTTATACTCTGAGAAACGAAAAAAACTCAATTTGAATGAACGTATCTATAACAAATTCGTTCGTGGTGAGAGATTACGTATAACATGTCAAAATATGAGAACTTAGCATAAACACTGAATTTGAGATGGTATGATGGTTTGACAAGAGTTCTGTAAAGCTAAAATCACTCTGTAGATGTATACTTTTATGTTTAACGAATTTATCGAGTCAACCCATCTAATTTGGACCATTTGTGAAGTGGATATGAAATTGGGATGAAAACAGCCTCAAATCGCATTCCGGAAAAACTGAATCTGTAGTCGTGCGCTGCGTTTGGGGCCGCATATATATATATATATATATATATATATATATATATATATATATATATATATATATATAGGGGAATGATCCGTGGAAAGCGTTAGATATTAACACTATTTCAACTAACGCTAATCTAGCCGTCCAATATTAGAGTTAATGGCTGAGATGAATGCCCAGCCGCTAGGAGTAGCGGCCAGTAATAAATTAAAAAATCCTCTCTGCTGGCCGCTAGAGGGAGTAGCGGCCAGTCAAAACGTCGACGTTTTGACTGGCCGCTACTCCCTCTAGCGGCCAGCAGAGATGTTTTTTTAATTTGGCTCGACTGGCCGCTACTCCCTCTAGCGGCCAGTAGAAAGAATTTTTTAATTTGGCTCATGCTCCAGCCGCTAGAGGGGGTAGGGCCAACAATTTTTTCTTGGCTTAATTACATTATCCTGATTATCCTCTCACATACTATTTATTAATCAATAAATAAAATAATAAAAAATTATAAGAATAACTATAAGGATAATCAATAATTATCTTTATACTTATTAAGATATTATCCATATACATATTGCTTATTAATCAGTAAAATAAAATAATAAAAAATTATAAGGATAATTATAAAGATAATCAGTAATTATCTTAATAAGTATAAAGATAATTATTGATTATCCTTATAGTTATTCTTATAATTTTTTATTATTTTATTTATTGATTAATAAATAGTATGTGAGAGGATAATCAGGATAATGTAATTAAGCCAAGAAAAAATTGTTGGCCCTACCCCCTCTAGCGGCTGGAGCATGAGCCAAATTAAAAAATTCTTTCTACTGGCCGCTAGAGGGAGTAGCGGCCAGCAATAAATTAAAAAAACATCTCTGCTGGCCGCTAGAGGGAGTAGCGGCCAGTCAAAACGTCGACGTTTTGACTGGCCGCTACTCCCTCTAGCGGCCAGCAGAGATGTTTTTTTAATTTATTGCTGGCCGCTACTCCCTCTAGCGGCTGGGCATTCATCTCAGCAATTAACTCTAATATTGGACGGCTAGATTAGCGTTAGTTGAAATAGTGTTAATATCTAACGTTTTCCATGGATCATCTCCCTATATATATATATATATAACAAAATAGATACTGCTAAATATTCAACAAACAATATAAGCTTCATGTTTCTATGAATATTAAGTCCTAAACAATATAATCATAGATAATTAAAAACCCACAAGTTATAAAGGAGAAGAAAATAACCGAGAATCGGAGTATCTAGTGCAGGGATACGGCAGTTCAAAGAATCCTGCTCCATAGGTAGTTTGCAACTATTTATGCTTAATAATCTTGCAGGTATGGGTACATAGGAAAAGTTCACCAGATTTCACACTAAGGTTGATGGGATGTCCATCATGGCTGGACGATTCCCTTTCTCACAAGCATGTCATACACCCTGTCCACCTTGTTTGGATCAACATTGAACAGGCCATGTGCATCTGATTTTTGAGAAATCCTACCTTTCATAACCTCTATTGACATGGTCTCCAGCATCTTCAGATAATGTGCAGGAAGGATCCTGATTTCGCAGCACAATCGTTTCTCCTGCATGTAGATATCACAGTAGATTTTAAGGACAGGCAATCAAGCTTTAAAAGAAACACTAAACGTTTATTTACTGTATCCGTTTTTCTATTTGCATTTTGGTCTGACAATATGGATAATCAAACTCCGACAGTAATCATGTAAAGTAAACTAAAAAAGGTCAATTATGTGAATTCATGTAAAGTAACCTTTATAAAAGACAATTCTATTACTACATAGGAAAGGAGTGTAAGAAGTTCCCCCAACAAAGAGTGATCTTAAGTTCAACGAGTGCAAACTGTGTACTAAATACTTACAGCTTCAGAGAGTAAATCAGCCCCTGGAAGTCCATTGATATTCCAATCATCTAAACCTGCTCCCATAACACCTCCCCTGGGGCTGCTGTCTAGTTCACCTTTAAGATGACTCACCCTCTGCAAGAATTTACCACTTGGGCCAGTTTGAGAACTGTCCTTGGCCTTGCGGGCATTTTCCTCAGCTTCTCTCTTTTTCTTCTGTTCAATATACCTTTGAGCCTCAACAGATGTGTGGCAGCCAGCAGCTCGAGCTTCCTGCAAGAACAATTCCTATCTAAATACTACAACTGTGAAGAATAAATTACAGGTTTGAGAAACAAAACATATATGAGCTGCAATAAATGTTCTTAAATTCATCGCACAGATTTATAATGAATCACAGCTTAAGCCACTGAAAGGCTAAACAAATTGTTGTTGATATTTTTCTTGGAAAATTTCAAATAGTAAATCACAATAAATCTATCAATTGGCATTATGAACCAGTTATTGCTCATTACGCGATCTGAGCTGATTATAATGAGCAAGTAGATTGTGATCAAGTGGTTCCAGTGTAAAGGGCTTATACCCCAAGTCCTTTCCGAAAATTGAATTTTTCAGTTTACTAGTCATTCTAGAGGGTTATGATTTGATAAAATCTGACTCATACTTTGTAATAATAACATAACCTACTCCCCAATCTTATATAAAAGAGGAAAATTGCCCAGAGTACTTGTTATTTTTAAACAAGTATAAGATTAAACAGCATCAAGCACAAACTGCATTTAACTTATAATAAGACAGGCACATGAGCATATAGTCAAGAAAAAAGGAAGGAAAAAATTATGGGTAGATGAGCTTGCAAAGCCAATACATAATTCATATAATCAATTTATTGGCATTTAGTATAGTTTGTTAGCTTAAAAAGCTTGTGCTAGATCTTACTTTCCAGAATTCTATGAGTTAACGAAGTTCCTGAATTGGTAAGGTAATTAAATATATTAGAATGGATAATGGTTGGACAAATAAAGTATATTGAGCCAAAGTCCCAGGCATGCATCGAACCTGAAGATCTTGTATTCTTGTTCGAATCCGGTGCTCTTCAATAAGAGTTTTCAGCAATTCTGCATGTTCCTCTTTTGAATGGAATCGCATGAACACTCTGAAACGCTGACATATTTCCCTCTCTTCAAGTGAGAGATCCTTCTCAAAAGGATCAGGGTATAGTAAATTTCTATCCAATATGAAATCCTTCCTGCGTTTCCTCTCATCAAGCCTGTCAAAGGTTCCCAATAACACCAAAATAAATAAAATGTATGTTAGAAAAACAGAAAAAAGTTTCACAGTACTTAAAGAATATCTTACTTGTTACCAAGAGTATGAAATATCACATATATCCACTGTCAATGGTTTGAAATTGAATAAATAGTGAATAAGTAAATACATGCACCAGAAGAAGCATCTTTTGACTGAATATATATCAACAAAAGAGAGTTTAACACATATTTAGGAAATTTCATCATGAAAAGCTTGGAGATTTAAGGGTTCTGGAGACAAAAGTCGAGTGTACCTATATCAGAGGGGTAAATTTTAGGAATATACAAGTTAAATGAACAGTAAATAAATATTCCTGTACACGGCTTAGAGAATATCTTATGGTTTGCTAGAAGTATATACACCCTACTGACGTGCACCAAAAGAAGCAGCTTTTTTTGAATATATAAATGAAAAAATAGCTAAAAAAAATTATTGGTGAACAATTCTAGACACGTAATGGCAGATACTAACCACAAGGACTTAAAGGCGTGTAAGATTTGAAATTGTGCCAATAGGGTGCAAAATACCTCCTCCAAACAAGCCACCACCACTCTCATGCAGTAAAGAGTAAAAAGAAAAGTGAAGAGAAAGAAAGATTGAGGGAGAGAGATCTTTACTAGCTTCAATAATTATTGCATAGTAACTTTTAAGACATACTCCCTCTGTTCCATAAATATAGCAACGTACCTTTTGCTCAAATTTTAAGAAATTTTTTATTCTTATTTGATTTCCTAATTGATCCCTATAAAATGTGTGGCTCAGAGTGCTCCAAGAATATGAACCACAAAAGTTTTAGTTGGTGGAGGGAGCCACTATATATTGAAGTGAAAAAAGTGACATGACTATGGGTAAATTAATCATTTAACTTCTAAAAGATACCCAATAAAGAATTGTTATAATTTTTGTAGGACTTTCTTAGAAGGAATGTGTTGCAATATTTGTCGGACAGAATACTAAAGGAGTATTGGATTCCTGATTTATTCCTTGAAGGACCAATCCTCAACATTAAGGCCAACAATCTCTTAACTGTAATAAGTGGGCTCTTATGGTAAGAAAATTTCCTTATTTTTTGCAAACAATATGCATTAATTTAAATATGACAATCATTGAGAAAACACTGAAGGAGAGAAGAAACAAGTGACGGTTTACCTTTTTAAGTAAATACGCAATATTCGCAGTTTGAGTTCACGTTCAACATCAGAATCAGTATCCTTGAATTCCATGTCTGCCAGTAATTGCTCAGCATCATTATCATACTCAATATCAAATTCCTGCCTCTTAGTATTGTAGCCGCTAAACTCCGTCAAAGAAAGCCCCTCATCCCCTGGAATCCTAAGCTTTTTCTCTTCAACACTCCTGTCTGCTTGAGAATCTGACATTTACAGAAAATACACAAGTATTTGTCTTTAGAACTAATAAATACAATTTTACAAATATAAGAAAGAGAATTTATGGCCTGTAAACAGCAAAGGAAAATGGCAATAAAAATTTAGTATGTGAAAACCAAAACAAAGTCAACACATAATATAAAACCAGAAATTGACACTATATCATGGTGGTAAGGTTTAAACCCTCATGCCAGTTGTGCAAAATTTTAAAGTCCTTAAGACTCCCACTAGGGACTGGAGGCAACAAATTTGCAACCTTGCAGAGGATGATCCTCTGTCCAATAATCTTAGACCGATACCCCCCTCACAGGCCTTATCACCCTTTTCAGGCTTTAGCCATGCTAGCTGGACTAGGGAATGGAATAATCCCCTCGAGACTTAGCGTCGTGACCATAAGCACATCTGATCTTCCAGTCAGATATATCCGTACCAGGTGGTGAGCACCTGAACTTCTCCCACACTGACCACATATATTTAAGGGGATTGTCACTTCAGTTGTCATGAAGAATAATTATTTAATAGATGTTTGTTGTTCTCTGAGTTTTAGATGCAACTCCATCAATATTGTTTTGAGTGCAAGTGGTCTCAAAATCCCAAAATCTGTCTCCTTCAACTTATAGAAGAATTAACATTAAGACTAGCGAGCTCTAGCTGAACTCGGCGACATTTGACCTAATTTCTCTACTCTCTCTCAGAATTTCTTTACTTTGCTCCCTCAACCTTAGACTCTCCAACAGGACTATTATGAAGCATCACGTCCCAAATTTGTGTATAGTTGCTTACATTCAGATTACAGATGCAATAAGTAAGCAGTCTCTACCTTCGACTTTAGTGCCATCATGAACATCCTTACTCTGGACTATGCTAGATGCCCTTTTAACCCCCCCTGTGGATGTGTTACCACTGCTGGAACCTGCACCAGTGCCTACCTCTGATGTAGAAGAGAAATATATTAATGCATGCTATTTCAAATACACACACATACGCATAGAGACGGAGACAGAGACAGAGAGACCAATAATACAAGCATGAGTTCAATATACCGACTCACAGAGACACATACCAGAAATTAATCCAGATAAGGATCGACCTGGACCATCTCTGCTTTGATCTTCGACCCTGACCAAGGATTTTGAAGGAGTGTGGTGAAAAGGATAAAGAGCTATAATAGAAAAACAAATAGGATGAAGAAGTGCTATACTTGATTTTTGCAGAGAACGGATACTCTTCTTTCACTATATGTTCCCCAAGCATCGGAAATCCTGCAGCAATTCAGTAAGTATGAAAATTCACGACAATAAATAGGAACATGTAAATTTATACAGATCTTTCCACTTCAGGAAATGAAAATGAGAACAGTAGGGACTATTTAAAGAAGAATGAAAGGCTCAAGAATTTTTTTGCTGACAGTTACATATTTTTTATTTGATCAGAAGAATTTCCTCCTGATCATTGGCACAGTTGTTCAAACAAATGATCTCTACAAAACAGACCCTATATGTTTTAGGTTCTAATCTGGACCTGAGCATTATCTGTTAATGTGTAAAAGCCTATTGTCAATGATTGATTTATTTAACGGCTGTAAATACTGCGCCTAGGCTGGCGGAATCAGTCTTCTACCACCTCGATTTGGTTGGGTGTCTATGCGGAATCCGTAATTCCGTACCTACCACCTTGAATCCTAATTTGTATTCATTAATTTATATAATACATCACATTTTAATCTATAACTCTGAAATCTAGACCACTTAGTTTTTCTTAACTGCTAAATTCTCAAGTGCTAAATAAACTTTACCAAAAATAATAGAGATGAAATTAAAAGTCAAAAGAGAATATGAATTTAAAACAATGTATAATATTGATATTTAATGAAGGCTTTGAAGCCCTACAATGTTTGAAATGAATTTGTTAGGTCTTTTAAGATATTTAATTTTTTTTAGTAATTTTTCATCAATAATTTAGAACATTTACATCAAATATATGGTTTATGTATTATAAACAAATATACAATAAATAATAAGAAAACATGACCTAGGTGGTAGGTGCCATCTCCGCCACCTAGGTCCGCCTACCGATTATTAAACATTGTGGGCATTACGCAGAGCTGTTCTCCATTTGAAAGAAGTTGCCAAAATACTTTTCAGAATAATTATCCAATTTCAGTATCATTGAAATGAGTATTGATGCGATGGAAATGTTTCGGACCATGTCGCCAGATAGAGTTCTAAATTTGAAAGTAAAAGCATTCCACCAAAGATATAAGGTTAGGAAAAAGACTGTATAATTGTAGCCACATCTTCCTGTGGCTAGAAGATAATGGAATTGTAAAGGATGCTATTATTAACGAATTACTATTCATATCTTACCCAAGGCATCATAGGCAAACTATTTAAATTTAGGTTGGGAAGTTCAAATACAGACACAAATTTAATTGAGTAACTGACAAGCTAACCTTTCTTGACTTCACCAAGTCCTCTGGCCATAGCAAGGAGTTCATCTCTGTTCTTTCCCATTACATGGGACATGTCCTACAAGCATATATATAGCATAGTAGCAATTTATTCTAACATATTCATATCTATTAAAAGAAAATTAATACATTATAACGTCATACTGGAAGGGGGAAGCACAACGAGTTCATATATATAGTGTTGTAGTGGTCGACACACTGAGATCTACTTTTTGTTCCAACATGCTCGGCAACTTCATTCCAGTTCCCCAACCCATACATTTCAATACCCTACACGAAGGATGTACAAGTTTTTAGGTCAATATTCCAAGTTCAAGTTCAATTTCCATTTTATTTTATTTTGTCTTAACCAGGCTAGAACCCTTAAAAGTTAGAATTAGGAATGAACACTTGTAGCCACCAAGGAAAAAGGAGAGCAAGTATCTTCCAAAATCGTAACAATAAGCATATAAACAAGGACACCATCAGGAACCATCATTATATAACTTGCACAAAATCTAAGTAGGAAATATTACTGTATATAGGAATACCTCTAGTAGTAATATTTCTTCATCTGCATTCCAGTCAGGACATATGAGAGGAAATGACAAATTATCCTGTGGGGAAAAAAAAGCCTTGAAGAATACCACAACAATAGATAACAAAAGTGATACTCAATAATAATTTACTTCACAATAATACTGGGAGACATAGCCAGTATAAAAGCCACTAAAAGAGGTAAAGATATAACCAATTACTCTTTATAGAGAGTCAAAGTAACTGCCGTATGAATGCCATAAGCATGAGTGAAACTCAAGTTACAATCAATAAAGACAATTCTAACTAGTAGCCAACAGGGGTAACAAAAATGGATGTTGTTCATTGTGCTATATACGGGGCTTTATCATTAACTTAGTACATGACACAGGCATCAAACTAGGAGAGAAATAGAATCACCCAAACAGATAACTCTCTTTTTTGTATAAAAAGTAGTTTGAACTACAGAGGAGCCTAACCAGGAGGAAAATATGTCATTCTACGTATGGTTTTACTCTTCTTTTGCAACTTCAACCCTTTTATTTTGACTTTTCCTTGTAGGATTCATCAAGAAAACCATACTACCAGATTCTGAACAGTATAAAAAAGAATTATATTTCATGTGACTGAATTCTTTCCGGGCTCCTTCATTCTTTCATGCTCGAGTGGTGCTAACTAATTTTAATGAATGCACTCATTTTAACTTTATGGTCTCCCATCTTGTTGCTAATCCCTCTAAACTTCCTACCATTATCACTAGGCATAAGCATGACTAAAGAAGAGAGATAGGTAGATGCAGAATACCAATACTGAAAGACTAATCATGAATGTTTTAATTTGGTAAGTAAACTTGTTTCTTCACTAAAAAAATTAAAGGTGAATTGTAAGGAATTCAACAATCAAGAAAAGAAAAACCATGTTAACAAAACAAGAAGACAAATAAATAAATAAACAAAACTCTTAAAAAGAGAAAGTGAATCATGGATGCGATATAAGTTTATTTTCCTCAAAAATGTAATTTTAGTGCCCATACCCTACATCACAGGATCACAAATTCAGGTGCTTTGGATAATAAAATCTAAAGACTAACCAATAGAACTCACTGTATAAGGAAAGAGGTTACTTTGAGCACGTCTATAGCTAAAAGATCTAAATTGAAATACTTTCATAACAGAAACCACTAAAGATAAGGTGTACAGCTGAATAGGTCGTGTAATAAATCAGAAAGCATGTTAATTAAGGCCACTAACCATAACCCTATATGGATGATTGCTTTTGTGAGGATAAACCTCAGCTCCCACTGAAAAGCACTCCACGCAAAGATCAAAATCAGAACAAACCGCACATTTAATGCGAATCTTTCCTGAGATATCTTTGTTGCAATAGTTACAGTGGTATAATGCCTTTTTCCCTTCATTTGTCCCTTGACCTACCAAAATGGGGAAAAAATGATGTTATTGCAGAAGATGGTAGGGATAAAAAAGTAATACATAACTTCATTTAGTGACGATTACAGTACATGGAACTTTTGATTTATTAGGTAAATCTATAATAAAAAGAGGGCATTAGTCATCAGAGAGAAAAAAAAATATACGCTTGAAGACGAAAGAAATAAATGAGCAACGTGAATTCCAGAACTTTTCCGTGCCATATGAATTAAACAATAGATTATTCCTTTTTAGCCTTCATAATGGAGTAAATAAGAAGAAAAACAAAGAAATCTCTAATGCATACGTGTCACCCCAATTCAAAACAATATACATTATTGAACCAGGAAGAAGAAATAAATATTATTTTCTTCCAAATTCCATTGACATCATACCTGCAGTCACAGACTCTAAATTCTCCACATTTGAAGCAGTCCGCTTTCTCTTCGATCGACTGGACATTTGATGGCAAAACAGAGAGCATAGGTCGAGCAGAATTAGGGTAAAATAAAAATTTACTTGACGCATAAAAACAAGCGAAACCTCAAATGGGACAAAAGGGATATATTATAACACGTCACACGTGAAATAGAATACATTTAAGAGGATATAGAGTAACCATGCTAGTGACAGCTTGCAATAAAATATTATTATTTGTGTTCAAAATTAATCTGTTCCCTTTGACATTCAAGCTATAAAGTTTTGTCAAAATTTCAAAATTACATTTCCTTGATGAATATCACCTGGTTGGTAATGTTCAAAACAAAGGACAAATTGGTAATTTTCACAACTAAAAAATCTAGGTCAACATAGTGCTGGAAAGAAAAGATGAAGAACTAATTTGGGACCAAGGGGAGCAGTAATGCTAAATCGAAAAGTAAAAACAAAACAGAAAATGGAGACCTATTGATTTAGGTAGAGTAAATAAGTTAAACCAAGATTAAACCAAAAAAACTACCGATTCTAAGTAAATGATCTCGACGAAGTGAGGAACACAGTCGGAAACTGGAAACTACAAAATACAAATACATTTTGCAAATTACCAGCCAATAAAAATTAAAAATAGTGTTGCTAGAAAATGAAGTTAAAACAGAAGGCTATAAAGTTAACAATTTTACAAAATAAAATACAAAAACAATGCACGGACAATTATACACGTTTTTAATTATACACGTGAATAATTGTTTTTAATAACAATTATACACGTTTTTAATTATACGGATAATTATACACGTGGGCAACAATGCACGTTTTTAATAACAAGTTCACGAGTAAATGAGTAACACAAAGCCAACTCATAAAACAGAATGTTAAAGATAAGTATATTAACAACTGTAAAATCTTCTAAAAAACGCGCGCACGCACTCTGATTTCTTTACCTGAAATTCCAGAGCTTTACTAAACACCAGGCATAGTATATATAATCAAGACAATCTAGCAAAAGACATACTCTTACTTAAATTAACAGTCAATTGCACCCGAGCTTCTGCTTATGACAAAATCACAGCTAGAAATCTAAAATTAAATCCCATTTCTGTAATAAAATTCAGAACACAATAACAGAGCTAGCAGTTAAACATACAAATAACTTTGACACTCAGCTCTATACTTATCACCTTAATTTAGCTAATTAGATTATACTCAAAATTCAAAACTCGTGTAGCTAAAAAGCAAGATAATTGATAACAAAAACATCAGAAAAGGTAAATACATATTTACATAACCGAAACGCTACAGATAAATATACACAGACCTTTGGCTGGGATCATCATCGGCAGCGTTGGGAATTGCACGAGAGCGACCCATTTTGATCCGAATTGTAGCTGGTTAGGGCTCAATTCCGTAAAGACAAACCGATTGAAATCAGGGAAGCTTAGAACACGAAACCCTAGAATTTCCTAATTCATGAATTTGCGCGTCAACTTTTTGAGTAGCAACACAGAACTACGAATTCAGGATTTTCAGTAATTATTTTTTTCTTATTTTAATGTTTTATTTTGCATAGGGAATTATATTTTTCAAAATTACGAGGGTGTTTGATAAAAATTGAATAAATCTGAATCTGAATTTGAATCTGAATGAGTTGAATTTGAATTTGAATTTGAATGAAAAAAGTTGTTTGATAATTGACATGTCTGAAACACCTGAATGACAAAATTTTATTATTTTATCCCTTTGAAAAAATTTAAAATTGTTATAAATTTATTTAATATTACTTAATATAATAATTAATATATATTATTAATTATTATTTTATATATTATTTAATACTCATTCAGCCATTCAGCTAAAAAAATCTGACTTAACCATTCAGCTCGTCCATCTTACCGATCCAGCCATTCAGACCAAAATAAACGCACTGATCGATTCAGCCATTCAGATTCAGCTCCATTCAGCTCTAAACAAACACCACCGTACGAGTCTTATAATTAAGGCTGTAAAATGAGCAAACAGTTCGAGCTCGATTCGTATGAACTCGACTAAAAGTTCGATTCGAGCTCGACTCGAAATATAAATGAGTCAAATATGAGCACATTTTAAAGTTCGATAAATTACTCGAACCTATTCAAATTGTAATTTTCTATTGATACTCGGATCATATTCGTTCGAAAAGTTTAAACTATTCGGGTTCGATTCGGAATCGTGCTCGACTCGGTAGTTAAATGAGCCTCAATCAAACTTTATTTTATACTCGATAAATTTTGTGAACCAAATCTGAGCAACTCAATACTTGGATCGATTCGGTTCGTTTACACCCTTACTTATAATATATAAGATTTGAGTATTATTATTAAATTGCTACACTATATTAAATACATACATTATAAAAATATTATTAAATATAATTATTCACTTAATTTATAATAAAAAAATTAACAAATAAAATTGCAATATATATCATTTTCTTAAAATTATTTAAAATATACTAGTACTCACGTTGAGAGAATAAATAAAAACACATAATTGAAACAATTAGAGGTAGTTGTATGTTCAATTAAATTTAGACTAACCTTAACCTTACTTTATTTACCCATATATACTACTCATTCTAATTAATTTTCAATAGGTGATTGCTGATGAGTGGATTTATGTGACAACCCCAAAATAGGTCCATTCCACCCAACCCATTCTGAGTCGCCAAATACACATGGTACAGAAACAACTACAACTTTTACCACCCATAAGCTGTGAGTTTGAATACAAACATTATCATCTAGACAATATCCACATGCAAATAAATCCCCATCATAATTATTGATACACAATTTTACAAAAAAAATGGTGAGGACTACTAAACAACTCTCTCTAGAACCTTCATTCCATACCCCGACTCGTACTCGCTACATTCTCGTCTCCTGAGAAGAAAGATGGAACAACAAGGAAAAGGGTGAGCTCAACTAGCCCAGTAAAGAATATTATGACTAAGATAATGTACAACAAATTATCCTTAGTCTTCAACAGGGAAAAATCTGATAGAATACAATAAACAACAAGTTTTAGATCAACAACTGCAGCGGAAACAACAATTCATTAGAAGAGTTAAGTAGAGAATAAAATCTACTAACATCTATGAATTTAAAAGTCCATCATCAATATTTTATCCCTGTAACATCAATCAATATATATCTCAAATCAAATCAAATATTCATCTTTGCACTACAGGCCAAAGATATTCATCAGTCGGTCATGTTCATCTCAACACCTGTTCATCTTTGCACTACGGGCCAAAGATATTCATAATAAAATCAACCATCTTTGCACTACAGGCCAAAGATATTCAGTAACACCATCATTTAGGACTGAGGATGATGAAAAATATTTTAAAGAAAACGAATCCAGTGAAACAAAATAACAAGTATTAAGGATTCGTACTTTAAATAATCCGATTTCAAAAATACTTCATAAATAATCATACTGAAGTAAAATTCAAGAATGATCAAAATATGGATACAATCAAAGCTAGTATCCAGAATATATATTTTGGACAAAAAGAAGAAATTTCATTTTTCGGTGAATAGTGCCGTATACGTGAATAGTGCCGTATACGTGAATAGTAACTCCGACACCAAAAGATAGAAATTTCACAAAAATATCTTCACGCTTCGTGAATAGTACTCGTGAATAGTAACTCGTGAATAGTAACTCATGAATAGTAACTCGTGAATAGTAACTCATGAATAGTAACTCATGAATAGTAACCCCGACATGAAAAAGTTCCAAATTTGATAAAAAGTTCCAACCAACATTTCAGCATAATGATATTGAAGAAATAATATCATTTTAGAAGAAAATAACATCCCTTACCTCGAAAGACAGTACTTCTAGTTGAAACACCGGATATAGGCTATGACTTGAACTTGCACCGTATAGCAATACTCAAAGTATACTCAAAATACTCACAAGAATACGCTCGATAATATAGAGAGAGAAAACTTCAGTTTCTGGTGTGATTTTCAATTCTAACCTAAGCACCTATTTATAGGAAATTGCTTAGAACACCAAAGCAGAAAATTTATATAATAATAATATATATATAAAAATTTTCTACGCATTCTTAGAATCTGCAAATTTGAATACAAACCACATGCTCCCTTCTAGAAGAAGTACAAAAAATATTTTTATTAATAAAAATATTTTAAACTTCCAAAAATCAATTATTTCGGAACTCCGGAACTTCAATAATTCATAATAAATAGCCCTTTTGTCAGAAAATTCGAATCTCGCGAATTTTAATAGGAAATTCAATTCTCTACAACTTTGTAGAAGGAAGTTTTTCCAAATTCCAAACAGAAATTGACCAAAATTCATAAACGGACTATTTTACAGGCTATAGTCAAATTTCAGTCAATAATTGTGTCCACCAACACACAAAATATGTGTTAAACATTTAATGCCACAAAAATACTCTTCCTCCTCATATACTCATATATCCCACATTCATTATAAAAATATCACCGTTAATATATTATTAAAATAATATATTTAAATGAATTATTTTATCAGAAAAAGATAAAACATTAATTTTCAACAATTGTCACATTAAAAATTTTCTCCATCTATATCCACATAAAATCAATATTTTCCTCATCATATAAATCAATAATTTAATTATTCACAAATAATATTACAGAATCACAATATTAGCAACCAGGCCGTTCCCAGGAAAGAGGGGGCTTTCCAATAAGAATTTCTCCTTACTGGCGCGCAATTAGGTGACCAAACCTCTCCTTAGACAGAACTTTCTAGACATTGCCAATAATGTTATCAAATAATATTATTCAGATAATATGAATTATTGCTTCGATAATGGAAAATACTGTTTAGTGACAATTATTGAAACAACAGTAATATAAAATACTAATGCAGCAATTATTGAATCAATAACATAAAATACTGAACAGTAATTACTGTAACAATTATTGAGTAGTGCCTTCTTACGTAAGAGTCAATAATTGGTGCAATACCGGGTGCTACTGTGCAACAACGCGTATTACTGTGTTTTAACCACCGGGTATTCCAACAGTATTAACGGTAACAACTACGCCGTTATTTATAAACAACTTATATTTGTCGTTTTCTTCATCCAATCGCTTTCCGTTATGGGACCCACAAAAGACTGCGCCGTCGTACGAATATTCCCCGACAGCAAGAATATTCCACGACCAAACGAATATTCCCCGACAACAATGAATATTTTATAACCACCTGTTTATTCGAAATATTTGCGCATTTTACCCATAACTTTCCACATTAATCAAATCAACCCTTACTATTTTAAAATAATAAATAAAGAAAAATAAATTTCATTTATTAATAATTTGGGGTCTTACAATTTATACCAGTGAATTGAACCTTTTAATACTTAAGAAGTTGTATGTTTTTCATATTTTATATTGCTTTTATGGTGTTTTGTTATAATTTTACTTAAAATATATTTTGTAGGGGTTTTCAAGTCATTTCTAGCTTTTAAGGGGCAAAGTTGTCATTTTCTTGCAAGTGGCGCTGCAACCCCTCATTCCCTTAATAAAGTGACACCGCAGCGCCTTCCTATGTTAGCAAAGCACGGGAACCAGCCCTACAGCGCTCCATTTCTTCAATGAACTAACGCTGCAGCGCCTCATTAATGTGTTGTCTCTATAGCCAGCGTTGCAGTGCCTGAACAAAGTTAAAAGAGCCACCTCCGGTTCCCAGGTAGAGAAGAGAAGAAATAACCTAACAAAAAGAAAGTAAGATATATATCAGCAACCTCCTTCTACAATGGAGATATCTCCATATAGAACTCTCTCTCCATATCTTAGAACTTAGCATTTCTCTCTCAACTCTTGTCCATAACTTAGATTAGGGTGATGATTTGGATTTCCTAGAGCTCAAGAGCAACTTAGCAACACGGATTGGAAAGCATGATTTGAAAGGATTCTTGGAGATTGAAGAATGCTTTGACAGATTTTATTCTTCTCTACTTATTTTCATTGATTTTGTAAACTATAACTGTTGTATATATTGCTACTAATGTTTAGTTTAAAAGTTATGAACTAATTATTGGCTTTAAGATTATAATGGAACCTGTTGGGCCAAGGTTATTTGGGCCTTTGGGTTATAATGAGTCGGTAGCCCTATGGAGATAGGTGGGCTTGGCCAAAGGATGTTTCGGGGGATGGGGGTTTTGTGGATTAAAGATCCTAATTCTATTTGGACTCTAGATATGTAAGGAGGTGTTGGATTATAAATCCACTTCCTTAATTCTAGGAGATAGGGGGCAATCCTATTAAGGAATGATTGTTTGGGAGATGACCTTAATCTGATTCGGAGAAGGATTTCGTGAAGGTGGTGAGAACATTATAAATACAAGGCTCTTCACTGATTTTAAGGTGCATGCAAATTATTACTTTCTAGCACTAGAGCATTAAGCCTCCATTGTTAACCTTATATCAGCATATACTTATTCTCACACCGGAGCTATCCCCCGGCGGCCCAAGCTGTCAAGCTTTCGGTGTTTACTCGTTTCTGTGCAGAATTGGACGCGCTTTGGTGATTAGAGCGCATGGACGGATCTTGGCGTTAACATTGGCGCTAGAAGGAAGGCTTTTCTAGTATTGTTGGTTTTTAATCACACTCGTTAATTTTGTGTATATGAAATTATGGAGAATAGTAGGGCGGTTACAGGTACAGGACAGCAGACAGCGAAGGGTTCTTCTTACCAGAGAGGGTCTGTTAAGAATAGACTAGGGTCGTCAAAGAGCATCCATGATAGACTTAGGCCACAAGGCGCCCTAGTAAGGGTCTCAACCTAGAGACCATAATGATGTCAGGAGGAAGTTGTTTTCCATCGTCAGTAAGGGGCCTGATAATGATCGGAGAAGGGTAGAAGGCACACCGCCTAGAACCCAATACCGAAAAAATCAGACGGGCAGGAATTCTACCCTTGCCAAGATGGCACATAAGACTGATAAGGCTTTGAAGGTGTTGCTGCAGTAGAAGGAAGAAATCGCAAAGCAGATGGTTCTTATGGCCGAATAAGAAGATGAGGCCTCCAGCTATACTAGACCCAGAGGGCATGGTAGGTCTCCGGACAAACGGGCCAAAACACGGAGGATGAAGATTCAAGGTGATCCGAAAGCAGGCTTTCGAGCCGCTCTCGGGATCGAAGTAGAGCAAGAGGTCGTACTCCCGAGGATCCAAAGAGGGCACCTCGCCCTGTGGATTCTCGGTATGGCGATAATGATATGCGATGAAACAAATCAAGGGGACGCACACCTAAAGCTTTAAAGAGGGCACTTTGCCCTGTGAGAAGAGGACACAGTAAGAAGGATAGATGAGGAAGCAATTCAAGGGGACGCACACCCAAGAATCCAAAGAGGGCACCTTGCCTTGAGGAGTCTCGACATAGTAAATATGATATACGAAGCCCATCCATGGTAGAAAGTTCAGATAGGAAGGGTCGATCTGGCAGTGAGAAGAAGGACTCCCCTAAAAAATAAGTTTTCGTAAAGCCAGAAGGGATGGAACTGTTGGGCAGAAAATTGGAGGAGCTTCAGAAAGAATCGACCGAAGTTAAACAAGGGAAGGTGTGCTCCGAAAATCATTCGGGAAAAGACGGACCCCAATAGAAAGCTCCCTTATATAGAGAGTTATGATGGCTCAAGAGATCCGTACGACCACAGTCAGGCATATGATAGGCTGATGGATTATTATGATTACTCGGATGCGGCTAAGTGTCAGACCTTTGTGACGACGTTGATGAAAGACGCCAGGCAGTGCATGGGGACCTTAGCCCCGAACTCAATCTCATCATGGGAAGAGCTGTGCGACAAGTTACATACTTGGTTTAGAAGAAATAAGATAGGAGAGAAACCCACCGGATCAGTGGCACAAATCAGACAGTATTCTAATGAGACTCTGGGCCAGTACGTGAAAAGGTTCAGAGAAGCAGTGGGTCAGGTGACAGATCTTAATGACCTTCAGGCCATTGGACTCTTTCAGATCGGTTTAGATCTGGTAAAGTCAGAAAAACTGGTGAAGAATCTGATGTTCAATCATCCGAAAAGCCTGGCCGAAGCATTTAAAAAAGTTAAAGGCTTCATAGTAGTGGAAGAAGCCATGAGTAGTTTAAAACAGGGTTCTTTAAAAAAACTGAAGGAAAAGGAGAAAGATAAATCGGATGGTAACCAGAAGTGATATGCTGGTAATAATGATCGGACAGATGGGTATCAGAAGAGATATAACAATGATGGGAGTTCGAGAAGAGTTCGCCCACCTTTTCTGAATCGAAAGTTGAATAAAGTCTATACGAAGCTTAATACTGATCGGGCTACTATTCTGGAGCAGATAAGAGACCAGCTCTACTTCGAACAGCCTAAGGATAACATTAAATCAGGGTCTAGGAATCCATATAAGTACTATGATTATCATCAGACAGCAGGGCATGTTACGGACGCCTGCTGGAACCTGAAAGAGTTTATTGAAAAGAATGTACAGAGTGGGGCACTGGTATAGTATGTAGCAGGACGAGATCTCCCGAGGATGCAGTAAGAGAATAGTATACCTGTTCAAACCAATCAGCCCGTATAGCTAGGTCAGACTCAAGGGGTGACACAGGTTGTGGACGTGATCACAGGTGGAAATATGGGAAAAATTGCTGGCAAGAAGCGGTGCAGATATCTGGATACGATGATGTTAGTGACGGATAAATCTATAAAGAATGAACGGGCGGGTTTGGTGATTTCTTTCACTGATGATGATTTCCCTTCAGAACCAATCGAACCTCATGAGGGAGCCTTGGTAATTATTGCACAAATGGGTTTGGTGGATATGAAGCGGATGATGATAGACAACGGGTCTTCGGTTGATATCTTGTTGTTTAGTTCATTATTGCATGTTTAGTTTCATGTTTATGTTATGTTATTTTGCATATATTGTTAATATAGTTTAGGTTCATTATTAAAAAAAAATCAAATATTCAAAAATTTCAAAAATAATAGTTAGTTACTATGTTTATCTTGCATGAGTCCAGCTGTTTGATATTTACAGTTTTTTTTGGCCAATGATGAGATTGGGATCGAGTAGACAAGTAGCATACTGACTATTAGAGCTTTGATGTGATTTCTTATTATGAATTGAATTTTTTTCTGTTTGAAACTGGTATAATAATGATAGCACAGTAAAAACAACTTGTTAATTGATTGAGTTTAAATTGATACATAATGGACTTCCTAAGGATAATACTAGTTTGGATGAATGAAAGACATGAATAGGCGGAGATGACTGAATTTAGACAAAAACTTAAGTTTGGGAAAAAAATTTGGGATATATAAGCTTCAAAAAAAAAAATAAATAAATAATAAAAAAAAAATATCATGGCTAGTTTTGTTTCGGAGCCTTTGTTACTTAAGCAAGTACGCCCGAAGGGGTATCTTAAAACCTAGCGCCCTAAGGTCTTATATGGTCTGGGAGTCGTTGGTCGAAAGCTCGCTAAGGGGTAGCACTGTTAGCCTAATGGAATGAGACATTGCACAGTCATGGTTAAAAATTAAAAAAAAAAGAAAAAAAAATAATAAAACGGGAAAAGAGCAAAAAGCCCCCGTAATGAAAAATAAAGCATAAGTATCCCGGATTGGACTCTTGAACTTGGTGGATGTTTGACTTTAGTTGGATCTAGCTTGTTCGTGAATTTTGTGAGTTTTCACTGTATAATGCCTTTAAAGAGACCTATTATGTGTTAAATTTAATTTCATATCAATTAGCATGTTTGTTGAGCACACACGCATTATATCAGTGATAACAGTTTAAGACTTGATGATTAACTAGGAAATTATTGATTGGTTTTGATATGAAGTATTATCGTGTTTGCTTGATTGCTCTAAGGCCGAGTGAATAGATTTGTGTTTATCAATACTGCTGGATTCGTAGGCATATAGATTAGTTGCATTTCATTGCATTGCATTGCATTATGTTGTGTTGCTTGAGGACAAGCAACGGTTTAAGTTTGGGGGTATTTGATAAGTAGGTTTTATACCTACTTATCCGGTATCTTTTACTTGAATTAGTTGCTTTTATTCATGTGTCTTATTTACTTTTCATGCATTTTGTGTTCGTTTTGTAGGTTATACGTTTGGAAGCGATGTGAGCGATTATTGGTAACGAAAAGCACGAAAAATGCAAAGAAAAGCAAGCCGAACATCGTTTATGCTTTCATGTTCAATTCATGTTCTTGGCTTTGAGCTTGGACTATATTGTAGAGCGTTTTCTTAGCTTTCCGGAACATCTTGAATCATTCAAATCGGAGTTCGGATGAAAGAGTTATGACATTTCTACCGACGGACGTTGAACTTCACCGTTTTGGGTGGTGATTTTGCGTAGCAGTCACTTCCAGTCCTATTTTGACCATCATGCATTTGTTAATTCTGAAAACACAAAGAATGAAAGTTGTAGATCTCGTCGATAGCTTCGATTTGATAGATCGCGGGCCTCGTAACTCCTCTCGGTTTAGAAGTTATGGCAGTTTTAGCAGAGGAGGTTCCAGCAGAAAAGTGTATTGGCAGATTGGTACCCAGCCTGGGCTGGGCGTTTTTGTGCTTAGGACCCAGCCGGGGATGGGTACCTGGGAGCTTTAGCAGCTTACTACCCAGCCATAACTTCTAAACCGAGAGGAGTTACGAGGCCCGCGACCTATCAAATCGAAGCTATCGACGAGATCTACAACTTTCATTCTTTGTGTTTTCAGAAATAACAAACGCATGATGGTCAAAATAGGACTGGAAGTGACTGCTACGCAAAATCACCACCCAAAACGGTGAAGTTCAACGTCCGTCGGTAGAAATGTCATAACTCTTTCATCCGAACTCCGATTTGAATGATTCAAGATGTTCCGGAAAGCTAAGAAAACGCTCTACAATATAGTCCAAGCTCCAAGCCAAGAACATGAATTGAACATGAAAGCATAAACGATGTCCGGCTTGCTTTTCTTTGCATTTTCCGTGCTTTTCGTTACCAATATTCGCTCACATCGCTTCCAAACGTATAACCTACAAAACGAACACAAAATGCATGAAAAGTAACTAAGACACATGAATAAAAGCAACTAATTCAAGTAAAAGATACCGGATAAGTAGGTATAAAACCTACTTATCAAATACCCCCAAACTTAAACCGTTGCTTGTCCTCAAGCAACACAACATAATGCAATGCAATGCAATGAAATGCAACTAATCTATATGCCTACGAATCCAGCAGTATTGATAAACACAAATCTATTCACTCGGCCTTAGAGCAATCAAGCAAACACGATAATACTTCATATCAAAACCAATCAATAATTTCCTAGTTAATCATCAAGTCTTAAACTGTTATCACTGATATAGTGCGTGTGTGCTCAACAAACATGCTAATTGATATGAAATTAAATTTAACACATAATAGGTCTCTTTAAAGGCATCATACAGTGAAAACTCACAAAATTCACGAACAAGCTAGATCCAACTAAAGTCAAACATCCACCAAGTTCAAGAGTCCAATCCGGGATACTTATGCTTTATTTTTCATTACGGGGGCTTTTTGCTCTTTTCCCGTTTTATTATTTTTTTTTCTTTTTTTTTACTTTTTAACCATGACTGTGCAATGTCTCATTCCATTAGGCTAGCAGTGCTACCCCTTAGCGAGCTTTCGACCAACGACTCCCAGACCATATAAGACCTTAGGGCGCTAGGTTTTAAGATACCCCTTCGGGCGTACTTGCTCAAGTAACAAAGGCTCCGAAACAAAACTAGCCATGATATTTTTTTTTTATTTATTTTTTATTTTTTTTGAAGCTTATATATCCCAAATTTTTTTCCCAAACTTAAGTTTTTGTCTAAATTCAGTCATCTCCGCCTATTCATGTCTTTCATTCATCCAAACTAGTATTATCTTTAGGAAGTCCATTATGTATCAATTTAAACTCAATCAATTAACAAGTTGTTTTTACTGTGCTATCATTATTATACCAGTTTCAAACAGAAAAAAATTCAATTCATAACAAGAAATCACATCAAAGCTCTAATAGTCAGTATGTTACTTGTCTACTCGATCCCAATCTCATCATTGGCCAAAAAAAAAACTGTAAATATCAAACAGCTGGACTCATGCAAGATAAACATAGTAACTAACTATTATTTTTGAAATTTTTGAATATTTGATTATTTTTTTTTTAATAATGAACCTAAACTATATTAACAATATATGCAAAATAACATAACATAAACATGGAACTAAACATGCAATAATGAACTAAACAAAACTCCCCCAAACTTAGCAATTACAATGTCCTCATTGTAAGAATATAACGATAAATAGAAGAGAACTTCCCTGTAATCAGCTAAGCGTGAGTTGATGGTGGCGATGGCGACGACGATCATTTTCTTATCCATTGAACCTCCAATACCTGCAATGAAGAGAGACAACATGGATTAGATTATAAGAGAGCTTAATAAGCAACTTAATTCCTATCTACTAAATAAACTAGTAAAACATATAAATATAAAAAATTCCTGGGTTGCCTCCCAGTCAGCGCTTGATTTATAGTCTTTCAGCCTGACTTTTTCTGGTCAATGCTATCCAATTCCTCTTCGAAAGTTGAGGAACCCTCCATCCATCGGAAATAATATAGCTTTTGGTAGGTTCCCATTTGTGATAGCCATCGAGTTAAAGTCACCTAGCATACTTTGTTTAAATATATGCCCAATTGAGAATGTTGAATAACTAGGTGCTTTTCCGTCCGTTGAGCCTATGATTCGATTGGGGCTTTGAGGCTTGGCAAGAACAACGGGCTCTTCTTCTATCTTTTCATCCTCATCCCACCATGGCTTCACATTTGTAGTAGCTCTCATGTCATAAAGAGCCTTGCCGACGACATGACTACCAAGCGGGCACGGTTTTGCAAATCTAACTGGACCCTTGATCTTTGGCGGAGAAGGAACTTGGGGCACTAATAACATCGGTTCATCCTCGTTGGTACTCATAGTTAGTTCTTCACCGACCTTATTTTCATTATCCCCACTTGTCTCCTCTTTTTCAACATCTTGTGTCTCATCCAGTTGGAGATTTGGCTCGGGCACTTCATCAATCTCGGAATCCTCATCATAACACCGATTGTTTTGAGGACAGTTGTTCAAGGCTTTGAGTATTTGATCCACATGATTCTGCAGATTTTGCATTGATATCTCTTGATCAATCCTCCTCTCCTCATTTGATGCTATGAACTTGGACAACAATTCCTCCAACTTTGACTTTTCTTCTTTTAATGGAGGTTGATATGAGAATTCCGGTGTGTATGTTGGATTTGGAGTAGAGTATTGGTCTTGATAGTTGTAACTCCATGAAGAATCCGGGTGATACCCCCAAACTTGATGATAATTATCATATACATAGTGATTGAGGTAGTTACCACCATACTGTACCGGCCCAAAATTGATGGTGCATTGATTACTCGGGTGATTGCCAGCACAATAGTCATAGGTAACTGCCATCCTTTGACTCTGTTGGGCTACGATAACGTCCAACTTCTTCGAAAGTTCTTCAATTTGTGCTGATATTATGGAGAGTGTCGCGAGTCTGTCAATCTCCGCTTCCTTTGGTTGAGTCATGTTCATGTATGGCCATTGATACGCAAATTCATCCATGGTACCTGAAAAGAGAGAAATATAGGAAGAGAATTAAAAATAAAAATAAAAATATTTAAATTAAGACTAATTTGATTGAAGCTAATATTGGTAAAACTGTATTAAACTAATTCCCCGGCAACGACGCCAAAAACTTGTTGGGTAAAATCTATATACGCACAACACGCAAGTATACGTGGTCAACAAGTAATAAAGTGATAAGTTGAGTATCGTTCCCACAGAGAATTAGTTAATAAAAATCACCAAGTACTAACCCGTAACCAACTCAATCTTATTTAAACAAATGAATTTAATGTTATAAATTAAAATATCTAACTAAAATAATTCTAATTACCACTAATTAAAAATTAGATTATGGAGATTTAAGATCACAACTTCACTTATTGTTTCATTTAGGTTAACACACTTCTTATCAATTATTCTCTATCCCGAATTGTTAATCAAGAACACGAAAGTAGTATTAATCACCTCTCGATGCACTAATACCGTATTAACATCAATCCACAATTAAGATAGAAATTCGTTAAACACCTTAATCAACTAACCCACTATATCTCTATGTGAATTACAATTGAAGAAGGTTTAAGAGCAAGTTCTCTATCCGATTACATGCGATGTCAAGCATATCTCTACCTTAACACACATCAAGTTTAAGCTATTAACAAAATCCTGAACACATGCTATCATGATTAGATCTAAATCTGTACTTCATCTCTCGAGTTCATATAGATTATCACGGTAATTGATGGCCAAGCAATTAAACAATTAAGTCCAAATCACAATAGACAATCCTCTAAATAGAACATAATAATTGATAATGAAGCATATTAAAATAAACTACACAATAAGATCCATTGTAATCTCAAACAAAGAATTAGTTCATTATTATTGAATTTAAACTAAGAATCCACAATTGAATAATCATTAAAAGATAAAGATAGAAGAAGTTGAGAAGATATAATCTATTGTCTGTAGATTTGACACTCCCTTCTTGCTCCTCCTTTGAATCTTCAATGGTCTCCAAGTTTCTTCAATCTCCAATTCTAATTAGAACTAGTGTTTTTCTTTAATTTACTCTAATCTAATTTAATAGAATGCTCTATAATCTACTAATATTCTCCTAATCCCAACTAATTTGTGTTATTCCCCTCCTTTTATAAGCCTTTGTACATGTCTTTAAGTCCTCTTGGAAGTCCTTGAATCAAACAACTCGAAAACAATCCTTTTCGGACTCAAATTCGGACAAAATATCTTCCTTTTCGCATAGGCTAGCCCCGGCTGGGTATTTCCTTTGCAAAAACCCAGCCCCGGCTGGGTAGTAAGCTGCTAAAGCTCCCAGGTACCCATCCCCGGTTGGGTCCTAAGCACAAAAATGCCCAGCCCCGGCTGGGTACCAATCTGCCAATACACTTTTCTGCTGGAACCTCCTCTGCTAAAACTGCCATAACTTCTAAACCGAGAGGAGTTACGAGGCCCGCGACCTATCAAATCGAAGCTATCGACGAGATCTACAACTTTCATTCTTTGTGTTTTCAGAAATAACAAACGCATGATGGTCAAAATAGGACTGGAAGTGACTGCTACGCAAAATTACCACCCAAAACGGTGAAGTTCAACGTCCGTCGGTAGAAATGTCATAACTCTTTCATCCGAACTCCGATTTGAATGATTCAAGATGTTCCGGAAAGCTAAGAAAACGCTCTACAATATAGTCCAAGCTCCAAGCCAAGAACATGAATTGAACATGAAAGCATAAACGATGTCCGGCTTGCTTTTCTTTGCATTTTCCGTGCTTTTCCTTACCAATAATCACTCACATCGCTTCCAAACGTATAACCTATAAAACGAACACAAAATGCATGAAAAGTAACTAAGAAACATGAATAAAAGCAACTAATTCAAGTAAAAGATACCGGATAAGTAGGTATAAAACCTACTTATCACTTGTACGCACACTTTTACTAGAGGATGAATCTGGATGGGAGAAAAATGGAGATCGGGTAAGAGTGCCATAACAGCCAGTGGATGATAAGTGGTCACACCCCTCAAATAGGCTAGAAGAAGGTAGTCCATGCCAGCTGCATAAGTAATAAAGCTTTAGGGAGAGCTAAGCCCTGAACACGGCAAAATATCAAACGGATCCTCGATCCCTGACAAGAAAGCCGACTAAGAAGATGCGTCTGTGCACTCCGGTGGTTGAAAGAAGTAAGACATGACTATCTCATGGGAAAAATAATACCCATGACGTCGAAAAGTGCCAATCGGTCTCAAGTGTGTCACAAACCACACTTACAATAAGACTGAACTGCCTATAAACATCCCCGCAGAATAGGTATGGCAATATGTGGCCGACCTTAAGGTCTCTGCCAGACTTATCGATAAGATGGTATGTCTCTCTCGGAGAGCCCGGACTATCATAATCACGCTGATATCCAAGTGGTCCATGTATAAAGGCATGTACAGATAAGCCACTATACACATTAAGAGTATATCTACTCGGGCGACACGCCAATCATCCTCTAAAGTGGTGAAATCCCCGGAGTACTGTAGGTAACTTTCCAAGGACCTAAATCTGTCTATCAGAAAGCTCGTGGACACTACGGGGCTGTTTGTTTAGAACTTAATGGGTCTGAATGGCTAAATCGGTAAATGGCTGAATCATTAAGTGCGTTTGTTTTGAAAAAAAATCGTTTGAATGGCTGAATCGGTCAGATGTGTTGGCTGAATGGTTAAGGCCGAATTTTTGGTCTGAATGGCTGAATGGTTGGCTGAATGAAGTAAAAAAAATTAAAAATAATAATAAAAATAATAAAAAAATATTAACTATTATATTATGTAATATTAAATAAATTTACAACAACTTTGAATTTTTTCAGAGGGGTAAAATATTAAAAATATGTCATTCAGATCTTTAAGATATGTCAGTTATCAAACAACTTTTTTTATTCAGATTCAGCTCATTCAGATTCAGATTCAGATTCAGCTCATTCAGATTCAGATTCAGATTCATTCAATTTTTATCAAACACCCCCTACATGCCCGGAGGAGATCTCATTCAGGGCAACTCTGCACCTCAAACCTATGAGGGTCATAAACTGTCAGCTCATATCTCCGATAGCCATCTGAGTGCAAGGCATATCCAAAGGCAAGTCTGTAAGACGCTCATACTCCTCCAATGTGGGAGTCAACTCTTAGGTAGCAAACCAGAATACCTGTCTATCAGGTACCCAATGCTCCAGCATGCCCTCTACAAAGCCTGATGGAACCTGGAGTGTCAGGAGGGTCATAGAGTGACTCAACAGCTGATCAATTGTCACCCGATCCAGGGAGGACAAACTCTATACCACAATCTCAATGAACATACCATCAATACTAGTGGGGTATGATCAATCCGACTAACTATCGATGAAGACATCTATAGGGCCGTGTCATAAAACCATCCAGGGGTCAATATTAAACTCATCTCTGGAAATGCATATACATAACATAATACATGCATGATGAAAAACAGATGACAGTATGATATAGGGAATGAAAAATAGTATACATACATTCCTAAGTACATCATCATCTAAATACATCATCTCTATATAAAACTGGAAAATACAGGGAAATGGGGCACAACCGCCCAACAACTAATAGAGGCCTATCAAAAGATATAACGAGAATGGGGCACAAGCGCCCAATATCTAATAGAGGCATATCAAAAGATATAGCGAGAAATGCATCAGAAGAAGTCAATAGTGTTGATGTCCACATCATCCAGCAGGGAGGGCCAAAGAAGTAGGATTAGAAGCTTTTTAGCTTAGAAGAGAAAGAAGTTGGTCTTCAAGTATTCCAAGTACATTACTTCCTTCATTGCTCGGACTCTACACGGAGAAGAGAAGAGTTGGAGCCAAAAAACTTCAAAAGAGGAGTTTTCGTTATCCAAATCTTTCAGTCATTTGTGTATTTTGAGCGACTTTGATAATGATTATTAGTTGTATAGTTATGAACTAATTACATTTCTAGGATTTCAATGTAACCTAATGATTAGCTTAATTGAATTTCTCTTCTATTTATTATAATGAATCATGTTTGAATGGGTTGTTGTATTTCATGCTTATTTATTGATTGCTTGGCTAAGGAATTGATATAGTTATTAATTGATATTGTAAAATGGATGTTAATGCCTAACCTTAAAATACAATAACACTTGTTATGACCATGCCTATGGGAATGAGAATATAAATTTCATAATAGAAGAAGAATATATCTATTTGCCTTGTGTAACCATTGGGATTAAGCTTAATGACCCTTAGTCTAGTTATTTTCGCCATAAGAATATTGTGATTTATCTAGCTAAGGGATTTGCATTTAATCGTCGGAAGAGGCTTATGTGTACGTAATGTTCTCGGTTGGCCATTCTTGTGAGTTATTAGTTAAATGGAGAGTTAGAAGATTAGGCGAAGCAGTAGGGGAGTTATAATCCTAGCTTGCCATACTTGTTGCAACTCGGTCTCATAATTTACTGTTTTAATCATATAGTTTTAAACACACCATCTTTATTTACTTGTTTAGAAAAGACCATATTTATATAATTTTAGTAGTTGAATAGCGTTAGTACTTTGTCCTCGTGGGTACGACACTCATCTTATCACTGTATTACTTGTTAGATCGCATATACTTGCACGTATTTAGTGATCGGTAATTCGACCAACAATAGGCTTGATCACCCAAAGGCAGATGATAACGCAATCAACTAACTATGGGAAATTAGCACTCTTCAAGAGCAACTACAAGATCTTGAGAGGGGTCCTAGGAAACCTCAAGGAACATCATGAAAAATTGGTAGCTCGAGACCAATTGATAGATCTAATGCCCAAAAGGAAGCAAGAATTGAAAGGGAAGTACAAAGGCGACTCCAAAGACCGACAAGGAATCATACCTTCCCAAGAAGTTCAAGGAGCAGGGCCTGGATGAATGATATACAAAGCAGGACCTCCACCATTCACTAAAGATGTCATAGATGAACCTCTCCTTCACGGTTTTAATGATGCCCCAAATGGATAAGTATGATGGAATAGGAGATCCTACAAATCATGTAAAATCCCAAATTTTACGAATAAAAATTTAAATTTCTCGAATTTTTTTTTTGAATATTATGGTGTGGATTTAATATAATTTTATAGTTGCGGGTAATATTTATAAATTTTGCAAAGTATGCAAGTTGTTATATTATATTCGATTGGTCAGAGAATATTCTTTTTGTCGGGGACTATTCGTACGACGGCACAATCATTGGTTGACCCCACAATGGAATTATTGTCGGATTGAAAAAACGACAAAAATATTTTTATGAAAATAACGACGGAAGTTTTACCGTTAATATTGTTGAAACACTCGGTGTTAAAATTACAGTAATACGTGTGGTTGCATAGTAGCACACGGTATTGATTATTGATGCTTACGTGATAAGTCACTCGGTTTTATTTTATTGATATTATTAATGTAATAAAACAGAAAAAAAATTTATATAAAACAAAATACTTTTATAAAGTTATTCGTTTTATTAAGCTAATAGTAAAATCTTTTTATATAAAACAGAATACTTTTATAAAGTTATCTATTTTATTAGACAATAATTAGATTATATTATATTTTATTATACATAGTGTTTGCATAGTGCCTGCATAGTATTTGCATAGTAAAATCTTTTTAAAAGTTATTCGTTTTTTTAGATTATAAATAGAATATATTATATTTTATTGTAAACCAATCTGGACCGTCCGTTTAAAGTAAATCAATCTGGACCGTTTATGGATTGGTTACTATTCAGTCCATTCTTCTATAAATAGAAGCTCATTCTTTCATTATTTCTTACGAATTCACTGAAACTGTAGAGAGAATTATTTTTCTATAATCTTAAGCGTATTTCTTTAGCGTTTAAGAAAGCTTTGAGCGTAGTGCAAGTTTCTTCAAATATATCCCCGCCCTACAGTTGGAGTACTCTTCTTTATAAGGTAAGGGGTATTATTTCTTTCTTATTTATGAAGAGAATTTCTGTTATTCCATTCTTTATTATTATGTTGGAATAACCTGTTATGCGAAGTACCGCATACATTGTGAAATTTTTCTGTTATTCCATTCTTTATTATTATGTTGGAATAACCTGTAATGCGAAGTACCGCATACATGGTGAAATTCTTCTGTTATTCCATTCTTTATTATTCTGTTGGAATATCTTGTCTGTGCGTTTTACGCCAGACCTGATTCTGTTATTTAATATTCTGTTGGAATAACCCGTCTATGCGAAGTACCGCATGCATGGTGATTTCTGTTGTTATTCCATTCTTTATTATTTTGTTGGAATATCCTGTCGGTGCGTATTATGCCTGACTTGGTTCCGTTATTTATTATTCTGTTAGAATAACCTGTCTATGCGAAGTACCGCATGCATGGTGATTTCTTTTGTTATTCCATTCTTTATTATACTCAGTTGGTTAAAGTTTTGACTTCTATACTCCATGAAATTAGTGGAATATCCTTGATATTTGCGCTTCATCCAGTATCTTTTCATGGAAATATTCTTATTAGCATTCTTGAATTTTACTCTACAAAGAAGTATCATGTTGACAATTTGGACGTTATTAGTTCCTGGATAAATTAATTCTTGAACTTGTTTTATTAAATTATTATGTCATTGTCATCATCCTCATGTTTATATTATGTTGAAAGTCATATGTGGCATGTAGTGCATAGATGGACTTGGTATGATTTGGACCAGGGATTATTCTGTATAATCATGACTGTAATGTTACAAATGATGTGGAAAAAGTTCTCATTGGCCCGTAGTGCATTGATGGATAGTTTTTGGTATGATTACGGCTATGGATTCTCTTCGGTCAAGGGAGTAAAGATGAATTGTTTTATGGCATGATCAGGACCATTGATGAATACACAAATATCCTTGGCCCGTAGTGCATGGATAATTTGTGGTCGTGATACTAATGAATATCCTTGGGCGTAGTGCAGGGATGATGTGGATTATTTATTAAGCTGAGTCTCAGCGATAAAAGTGATGAAAAACCTTTTTAAATCATAAAAGATAGTAGATTTTATTCTCTACTTGTCTCTTTTAATGGATTGCTTTTTCCGCTGCAGTTAAACTTGATGTCTATTATATTTTATCAGTTTAACATTGTTGAAGACTAATGATAATTTATTCTGCATTATCGTAGTCATAATATTTCTTACTGGGCTATTGAGCTCACCCTTTCCTTCACTGTTCTCTTCAAGAAATGAGAACGTAGCCGGGACTAGTCGGGAAACGGAGTGACGGTCCAGATGATAGTATTAGTAGTCCTCACTATTCCGTTAAATAGTGTGACAAAAAATGTAATGTTCACTTATTCTGAGAGTGGATATTGTCTAGAAGACAATATTTGTATTAAAACTCACAGCTTTCTTGTTGTATATTAAAGATTGTATTTTTATTCTATACCATGTATTTGGCGACTCAGAATAGGTGATGTATACCCAATTTTGGGGGCGTCACAGTTGGTATCAAAGCTTAGGGATATGATCCCTGGCTGAGATGTGAGACAAGAACTAGGAGGGGAGAGACAGGGAATTCCTTCACTAGTATGACCTACCTAAGTCTATTTGATATTTAATTGGTCGGTCAGAGTATAGGGATAATATGTGATATGTTAATTAACCCTTGTTTTGTAGCAGTGTTTGAAAATGGCATCCGAGAATGTTGAGAACATCAATGGAGCACAGGAGACCGTTGAGTCTCCATTAATCAATAATCAGGATAATTTGCATTAGGAAGGCGATAATCCTCTTGTAAATAACAACACTGATCAAATGACGAACGACGGTACATTTAGGAGCTTTTTAGAATTTATGCAACACCAAACGAGAGAGACTCCTGTTCATAATGCAGGTGGAAACAATGTCAACCCACGGTTGGTCACCGCTAAGCAGTTCAAGGAGCTGGGACCACCGGAGTTTTTGGGAAAGCCAGAACCACTTAAGGCGGAGACATGGTTAAAGCAGATCACCAAGATATTTGATGTCTTGAGAAGCTCCGAGGAGCAAAAGGTTCCATTCGCCACCTTTATGTTGCGTGAAGAGGCAGATTACTGGCGGGAATCTGTAAAACGTACCCAGACTGACGCACTCAAGATGTCTTAGGAGAAGTTCCAAGAGCTGTTCAACGACAAGTACTTTACCGAAAGTATTCGTCACATGAAGGAGGTGGAGTTCACCAAGCTGGAGCAAAACAATATGACCGTGTCGCAATACGAGGCTAAGTTTGCCGAGTTGTCTCGATTTGCATCCCATTTGGTCGATATTGAAGAGCGAATGATGCGAATGTTTCTAGGAGGTTTGAAACCCAATATACGTCAATACCTAATTTCTCACAAACTTTGTTTATATTCAGATGTTGTGAATAGGGCTCAGTTATTAGAACACGATAATGAGTCAGCACAACCAAAAGGAAACGACGAAAAACACGATAATAATCGTACCGGTGGCAACGGTCATCGGAACAATGATAACCATCGTGGGGGAAATTATCATGCCAAAAATGGTAACCACTTCGGTGGTAATCATGGTCAAGATAATAGAAGTGGAAATTTCAAGAAGAAAAGGTTTAATAATGATGGAAAAACAGCAGCACTAGCACCCGTTTCAAAGGAAGAAGAACGACCACCGGTTGTATGTTTCAAATGCGGACAAGAGGGACACATCCGTCTAAACTGTACGCAACAATCCAAAACGTGTTTTAATTGCGGAAGAGAAGGACACCTAGCTCAATTTGGTCGTATGGTGAAGTCAAGTCCAGCTGGGATGGTGATGCCAAAGGATGTCCCAGACAAGCCAAAGTTGGTAGTTTAAGAGAGAGCTTTTTTTTTGTGATGAAGAACCTGGATAAAATTATCACGGGTAAGTTGATCATAAATTCTTGCGAAGTCTATACCGTGTTAGATACCGGTTCTACTCACTCTTTCATTTCACTTAGTTGTGTTCAATGTTTGAATTTAACTCTGGAGAAGTTAGACTTTGATTTATCTATTGAAACTCAGTTAGGAGAAACCTTCGTTACCTCCACTATTTATAAACCTTGTTTGATTCAAATCAACACTTTCACATTACCTGTCGATCTTATCTCTTTGAAAATACTTGTCTTTGATGTGATTTTAGGAATCGATTGGTTAACTACTCATCATGTTTTTAGTAAGGTTGTTAGCTTTCATATTCCTAACCAACCTGTTATGCGAATTTAAGCAACCAAACCACTAAAGTCAATCATTATCATATCAAGCCATAAGTAAAGAGCCACGGTCCTTTCGTTGTTCACTTCCTTGTGTGGAATGCACCGAAGCCAGACTATCCGTAGGGGACGTCGTGAATAACGGTGGTAAGTTGATAGGTATCAATGTGACATGATATCCAAGTCTTGGATGAGGGTCACAGTTTTGAATGATATTTCTATCATTAATAAATTTATTGACGTATTCTTGAAGACTTCTTAGCCTACCCCTAGAGCATGAAATTGAATTTTGTACTGACCCCAGTACAAAACCCCATTTCTAAAACCCTCAAATATTTTCTTCACCCAAAACGAACGTAACATGCGCCAAAGATGTTGGTTGGAGCTGTTGAAGATTACGATCGTACCATTCAATATCATTGTGGAAGAGTGAACGTGGTAGCTGACGTGTTGAGTAGAAGATCATATGTGTTTACGAGTGCGATGTTGCTAACACAAAGACCCATTTCGTATAAATGATGAAGATATAGTTAAAGGCTCTAGGGACCCACGTGAAGATAAATAATATACGATTAGAATCGACTTTAATCGATAAAGTTAAAGCTGCTCAAGCTACATACTCAAAGCTGATGAAGGTGAAGAAGAAGGTTCAAGAGGGCATTATTCTAGAAGCAAGAATCGACGAAGAGAGGAAATCTTAACCCTCGATTTTATTGGCCCATTTGAAATCCTCGATCGAGTAGGAACTGTGGCTTATAGACTCGTTTTACCGCCAACTATGTCACGTGTTCATAATGTTTTTTCACATATCGATGTTACATAAATATGTGGACGACCCGAACCACATTATTGATTTAGAACCGGACGAGATAGTGGATAATTTAACGTATGAAGATGTACCTGTTAAAATCCTGGAATGTATTCAACACTCAAAATTTAAACCTCAAGAGTTAGAATCGAACGAAGTGTCCTCATCTGTTCGGCATACCAGGTACGTACGTAAATTTCGACGGCAAAATTTCATAAGGAGGGGAGATTGTAAAATCCCAAATTTTACGAATAAAGATTTAGTTTTCTTGATTTTTTTAATATTATGGTGTGTATTTAATATAATGTTATAGTTGTGGGTAATATTTATAAATTTTGCAAAGTATGCAAGCTGTTATATTATATTCGATTGGTCGGGGAATATTCTTTGTGTCAGAGAATATTCGTACAACGGTACAATCATTGGTGGATCCCACAACAAAATTATTGTCGGATTGAGAAAACGACAAAAATATTTTTATGAAAATAACGACGGAAGTTTTATCGTTAATACTATTGAAACACTCGGTGTTAAAAATACAGTAATAAGCGTGGTTGCATAGTAGCACACGGTATTGATTATTGATGCTTGCATGATAAGTCAATCAATTTTGTTTTATTGATATTAGTAATGTAATAAAACAGAAAAACTTTTTATATAAAACAGAATACTTTTATAAAGTTATTCGTTTTGTTAGGCTAATAGTAAAATCTTTTTATATAAAATAGAATACTTTTATAAAGTTATCTATTTTATTAGACAATAATTAGATTATATTATATTTTATTATGCATAGTGTTTGCATAGTGCCTGCATAGTATTTGCATAGTAAAATCTTTTTAAAAGTTATTCGTTTTATTAGATTATAAATAGAATATATTATATTTTATTGTAAACCAATCTGGACCGTCCGTTAAAGTAAATCAATCTGGATCGTTCATGGATTGGTTACTATTCAGTCCATTCTTCTATAAATAGAAGTTCATTCTTTCATTATTTCTTACGAATTCACTGAAACTCTAGAGAGAGAAACTATAGAGAGAATTATTCTTCTATAATCTTGAGCGTATTTTTTTAGTGTTTAAAAAAGCTTTGAGCGTAGTACAAGTTTCTTCAAGTATATCACCGCCCTACCGTCAGAGTACTATTCTTTATAAGGTAAGTGGTATTATTTCTTTCTTATTTATGAAGAGAATTTCCGTTATTCCATTCTTTATTATTATGATGGAATAACCTGTTATGCGAAGTACCACATACATGATGAAATTCTTCTGTTATTCCATTCTTTATTATTATGTTGAAATAGCCTGTTATGCGAAGTATCGCATACATGGTGAAATTCTTCTGTTATTTCATTCTTTATTATTCTATTGGAATATCTTATCTGTGCGTTTTACGCCAGACCTGATTCTGTTATTTATTATTCTGTTGGAATAACCTGTCTATGCGAAGTACCGCATGCATGGTGATTTCTGTTGTTATTCCATTCTTTATTATTTTGTTGGAATATCCTGTCGGTGCGTATTACGCCTGACTTGGTTCCGTTATTTATTATTCTGTTAGAATAACCTGTCTATGCAAAGTACCGCAAGCATTGTGATTTCTTTTGTTATTCCATTCTTTATTATACTCAGTTGGTTAAAGTTTTGACTTCTATACTCCATGAAATTAGTGGAATATCCTTGATATTTGCGCTTCATCCAGTATCTTTTCATGGAAATATTCTTATGAGCATTCTTGAATTTTACTCTACAAAGAAGTATCATGTTGACAATTTGGACGTTATTAGTTCCTGGATAAATTAATTCTTGAACTTGTTTTATTGAATTATTATGTCATTGTCATCATCCTCATGTTTATATTATGTTGAAAGTCATCTGTGGCCTGTAGTGCATAGATGGACTTGGTATGATTATAACCAGGGATTATTCGGTATAATCATGACCGTAATGTTACAAATGTTGCGGAAAACGTTCTCATTGGCCCGTAATGCATTGATGGACAGTTTTTGGTATGATTATGGCTATAGATTCTCTTCGGTCAAGGGAGCAAAGATGAATTATTTTATGGCATGATCAGGACTGTTGATGAATTCATGAATATCCTTGGCCCGTAGTGCATGGATAATTTGTGGTCGTGATACTAATGAATATCCTTGGTCGTAGTGCAGGGATGATGTGGATTATTTATTAAGCTGAGTCTCAGCGATAAAAGTGATGAAAAACCTTTTTAAATCATAAAAAATAGTAGATTTTATTCTCTACTTGACTCTTTTAATGGATTGTTTGTTCCGCTGCAGTTAAACTTGATGTCTATCGTATTTTATCAGTTTAACAGTGTAAAAGACTAATGATAATTTATTCTGTATTATCTTAGTCATAATATTTCTTACTGGGCTATTGAGCTCACCCTTTCCTTCATTGTTCTCTTCAGGAAATGAGAACGTAGCCTGGACTAGTCGGGAAACGGAGTGACGGTCCAGATGATAGTATTAGTAGTCCTCACTATTCTGTTAAATAGTGTCACAAAAAATGTAATGTGCACTTATTCTGAGAGTGGATATTGTCTAGAAGACAATATTTGTATTAAAACCCACAACTTTCTTGTTGTATATCAAAGATTATATTTGTATTCTATACCAAGTATTTGGCGACTAAGAATAGGTGATATATACCCAATTTTGGGGGCGTCACAAATCATATACTCACTTTTGATGCACTCTTATTATTGCACCATCCTCAATTAATTCTTTTGATCGGTTGAGTGAGTTGTTTATAAATCAGTTCATTAAAAGAAAGACCCGTGCCAAAAGTTAGACGTCGCTAAGTCCGTGATTCAATGGAATGAAGAATCCTTGAGGGACTACTTGAATATGTTCACTAAGGAGGCATTGAAATTCTCTAATCTAGATCAATCAGTAGTAGTTGCGGCTCTTACTAATAGAACAACTAACAAACATCTGAAGTTTTCCTTGGCTAAGAATCCTCCACAAACCACGGCGGAACTCTAAAGGAAAGCAGGGAAATACATGGTTGTCAAGGATATTGTTCAAACTAAGAGTACTACAAGTACTAATGGTAGGAAGAGAAAGAATGATGAATCTAGAAATAGGACAACAACAACAACAACAATGGAAAAAAGATTGGGAGGAAACAACAAGTCTCCAAAGGTAACATCTTCCTCCATGTACACTAAATTTACACCCCCTAACATCTCAAAGAAGTCAAATATTGATGGAAATAGCCTCTAAACCTAATGTAAGATAGCCTAAACCCATGAGGGATGATTCAAAAAAGAGTGAACAAGCTCAGTATTGCAGATATCATAAGGATCGCGAACATGAGACTAATGATTACAGACATTTGACATATGAAATAAAATACCTCATAAGAAAATGCCATTTGGAGATGCATGTTAAACAAGGTGATGAAAGAAAGTTTAGAAATGACAGAGATAACAGGGGTGAAAGAAGAGAAAATAATAACTGTAAAAATTGGAATGAAGGTCGTGATAGGCCAAATTAAAGAGAAGAGCCCAAAAGGGACTGAGATCCTCCAACAAGAGGGGTAGTTATCCATTTGATCTCAAAAGAACCAATAGTCGGTGGCACTTCTAATTCTTCAAGGAAAGCATATACAAGGGAGGTTCTAACAGTGGAAACACCACAGAAGAAAGCTCGATTAAAGTAGGTAATATCCTTTACTGATGATGATTTAGATGGTGTAAAATTCCCGCATGATTATCTTTTAGTCATAGATATGATAGTTGGAAATTTTACTATTTGAAGGGTGTTAGTGGCTAATGGTAGTTCAGTAGATGTCCTCCTGTACACAATATCTTTAAGAAAATGGGCTACAAAGATTATCAACTTACCCATTCAGCAGCACCGCTTTATGGACTTATTGGAGCAGAGGCCAAGATTGAAGGTAGTATATCCTTACCAGTAACTTTGGGTGAACCCCCAAATCAATCTACAACTATGATTACCTTTTTGGTTGTGAAAACCCATTCATCATATAATATAATTCTCGAAAGGCTAAAAAAATTTAAAACTATCTGATGAGTGAGTTTTATACCCATGAATTGAATGCGTTTGAGCTTAATCTTTTGGATTTTTTAAGTGTTTGTGTATATTCATGCATGTTTTACGTTGTTTTATAGGAATTGGGATAAAAGTTACTTGGATCGACGTTTGGGGTGGCTAGATTCGCATTTTCGGCTTGCCATTTACATAATAGTCACTTCAGAGCCGATTTGAGTATTTCTCTAGAACTTATTTCGAAAAACTCAAAGAATGAAAGTTGTATATCTACGTCTCCTCTTTCCGAAACATCTTGAATCATCAAAATCGGAGTTCGGACGAAGAAGTTATGGCCATTTTCCCAAAGGACGTCAGAGCAGAAAATTTCCAAAAAAGTGGCCAGCGCCGGGGCACCCATTTTAAGCCTATGCTCAGCGCCGAGGCATTGGGGAACAGTGTTGCAGCGCCGTGCCCAGCGCTGGGGAAGGGTTTGGTCAAGCTTAAACGTGTTTTTAGGCGAATTTTGACACCTTTTTTATTCCAAATTGGATTGAGTTTGTTCCTAAGCTAAAAATTAGACTTGTAACCTATAAATATATGATGTAAGGCATAAAATAAAGGGAGATTACATAGATTAGATTAGAGATACAATCTATTAGATTAGAACATAACCCTAGTTCTTATTAGTTTTGGAAATTGAAGCAACTTGGAGACCATTGAAGAAAAAGAGCAGGAGCTTGAGGAAGATGGAGATTTGCTGACAACATATTTATTCTTCACTCTAATCTTACTTTTATCTTTTAATGTTTATTCAATTTTGGATTCTTAGTTTTAATTCATTAATTATGAACTAACTCTTTTATTAAGACTACCAACTAAATCTTTTATGTCTATAAATTAGTTATTCAATGTATTCCAATTATTTGTGTCAAATTGAATTGTTTATCTTGTCTTGAGCCTATTGATTAATTATCTGATCAGTAATTACCTTGTTACTCTAGGAGGAATTGAAAGAGGAATTCTAGGGTTAGAACTGGGCATGATAATATGTGACTTTGTTATTTACATGAAGGATAATTAGGTTTGTGAATTGAATGGAAATATATGTTCACCGCATGTAACACATAAAGAATTGGAATTGAAGGAGTTTAATTCAATTATTTTGCATAGGAATATAGCAAGATTAATCTGGATTAAATAGAAGTCAATTGATCACTTGGAAAAGGACTTTTGACATTTGAGAATTCCTGTTAACAATTTAGTAGGCATAATAATTGGGATAATTGGATAATTGATTTATAGTTCATAATTGGGGATATTGAAGTCTTAATCTTTATTTATCTGAATTCATTCATTGTGTCTTAATCTTTATTTATTTGAATTAATTATCTTAATCACAATTTGCGATTGTTTAAATAAAATTGATTTGTTTAAGAGTTAGTAATTGGTAATTTTTATTAAATAATTCCTCATGGGAACGATACTTTTCTTATCACTTTATTACTTGTTGACCGTGTATACTTGCACGTATTCATTGATTGCGAAATCGACCAACAAGTTTTTGGCGCCATTGCCGGGAAATTAATTTAATAATTATTTATCAATATTAATTTCAATCAAATTAGTCTTAATTTAAACATTTTTATTTTTATTTTTAATTCTCTTCCTATATTTCTCTCTTTTTAGGTACCATGGATGACTTTGCATATCAATGGCCATACACGAACATGACTCAACCAAGAGAAACAGGGATTGATGGACTTAATACATTTTCTGTAGAGCCAATACAAATTGAGGCAAATTCGAAGACGTTGGAGGTTATTGCAGCCCAACAGAGTCGAAAGATGGCAAAAATGACTCAGTCAAGGGGAGCAGAGATTGACAGACTCGCGACACTTTCGGCATTATCAGCATAGATTGAGACACTTTCGAGGAGGTTAGACGCTTTTGAAGCACAACATCGTCAAAGTGTGGCGGTTACTTGTGATTATTGTGCTGGAAATCATACGAGTCATCAATGCACCATCAGTTTCGAGCCGGTACAGTATGGTGGTAATTACCCTAATAATTATGTCTATCCCAACAACTATCATCAGGATTGGGGGTATTACCCGAATTTTTTATGGAGTAACAATCATGCTCAAGCTCAAGCGTCGAGACAACAAAACATATCCGAATTTTAAAATCAGACTCAACAACAACCAAAGAGGAAATCAAGTTTGGAAGAAGCCTTGGAAAAATTCATTAGAGCTACTGACAAAAGGAACGAGGAACAAGACAAAATATTGACTCAAGTAGAGCTGAATATGAAAAGCCAAGGTGCGTCGATAAAGAATCTGGAAAATCAAGTGGGGCAGATAGAACATGCATTGAACAACCGTCCACATGGAACAATCCCTAGTAATACATAGATAAATCCGGGCAGAGATGAGCATTGGGATTTGCAAGTGACTCTCAAGGACACTGAAAAAAGGGACAACACAACAAAGGAAAAAGAGGAAATTGTGGAAACCGAAAAACGTCAAGATGAGCCACAAGATGTTGAAAAGAGGAAACAACTGGGAACCAAGAAAAGGAGATCGATGAAGATTTAACTGTAAGATTTAATGAAGATGAGCCGATTTCATTAGTATCCCATATGCCTCCTCCACCAAAGTTCAAGAATTCGGGTAGTTTTGCAAAACCATGCCCAATTGACAGTCATATCGTCGGCAAATCTATTTGTGACATAAGAGCTATTACAGTTGTGGAGTCATGGTGGGATGAAAAGGAGAAGATAGAGGAAGATCCCATTATGTTTATTAAGCTTCAATGGCCCAATCTGATCATAGACATAATGGAGAAAATACCTAGTTGTTGGACGTTCTTAATAGGGAACCTATCTACAAAGAGCATGCTAGGTGACTTTCATTCAAGGGTCATTACTAATGGGAACCTCCCAAAAGAGACATTGCTACTGATGGATGGAGGATTCCTCAATTTTCGAAGGGGTATTGGATAGAGAATTGAAGAAGTCAGGCTGAGACTATAAAATAAGCGCTTATTGGGAGGCAACCCAAGTTAAATTGTTATTTTTAGTTTTTATTAGGTTTTATATTAGTAGTTTTGAATTTACATTTATTTAGGATTTAATAAAATTGTTTCTATCATGGTTTACAGGTTATTCAAGTTAAATTCAAGTGAGATGTCCAATTTATTCCATGTGTTTAGCATATTCTCCAAACTTAGTGGACAAGGAGGAAGATTGTTATATTTTCAGGAAAGTCCTCTGCTCTACTTTTTTCTATTTCAGCCATTGAGGACAATGTCTAGTTTAAGTTTGGGGGCACTTTAGTTTCGTATTGAATATAGTTAGTTATCTGCATAGTAGTTCATTTTTTTATGTGTTAGCATTGTGTTTTTTTAGGTTGCATATAATACATGGTAGTTATTTGCATATTCATATATGTGTTGCATTAGTATGTGTTCATGTAGTATAATTGCATTTTTTTTGCATGAATCTAATCTGTGTGATCGGTTGGTGTGGTCTTAGCTCGGCCTATGATAAGATTGGTTTTGCATGTTAACTTGAACAGTGTTGATAATTGATGATGAGTTCTAAATTTAATCATGATGATAATCTGAGCCTGTCTTTAACTTATGTAATCGGTTAACACTTAAAGTTTAACTGTTTTAATCCACTCGGTTCAAGGGTTTCATAATTTGTTTCTGAGAGAAAATCTTGGTTAAAATTTAAAGAAATTAGCGAACTGACGGTAAAGGTTGGAATGACGTAAAAGCTTGAGTTTGGGGGAATCTATGGGATATATATTATAAAAAAAGAAAAAAAGAAATGATGAAAAGAATAAAAAATCCAAAAAAAGAAAAAAAAAAGAATAAACACTATGGCATGCTTGTCTAGTTTTGTGGCCTTTGTTACTTGAGTAAGTAAGCTCGAGGGGATTGTCTTTACACCTAGCGCCCTAAGGTTTTAATGGCTTGGGAGTCGTTGGTCGAAAGCTCATTAAGGTAACACTGAAAAGCCTAAGGGAATAAGACATTGCACAACCATGAGAAAAAAATAAAAAAAATGAATAAAACGCGAGAAAGAGCAAAAATGCCCTCGTGATTGAATAAAAGTAGAAATAAATCCTGTATTTACCCTTAGACTTGGGTAATTGCTTAGTTTTAACTGGAGTTGTCATGTTCACAAAAGTAATTGAATTGGAACTGAAATTTTTCTTCTAAGAAGTTTGTTATGTGATTATCTTGAACTGTGGTTGGTTAGAATGGTTAACAAGCACACACACAACATGGGTGATGACTGGTTTGGATTGACTAATTGGTTAGAGTTATGGATTTTGACTTGATTAGATATATTGTTTGAGTACCAATGGTATCTTTGAGGCTTGTTGCTATATATCATACTAATTTATTACTGGGTTCGTAGGTATATTAGGAAGTAGATCATGCATATGCATTTATGTAGTTGAGTTCGGTTGTTTATTTTTAGTTCTTTTGGATTTTTGCTTGAGGACAAACAAATATTTAAGTTTGGGGGTATTTGATGAGAGAGTTTTATACCCATGAATTGAATCCGTTTGAGCTTAATCTTTTGGATGTTTTTAAGTGTTTGTGTATATTCATGCATGTTTTACGTTATTTTTTAGGAATTGGGACAAAAGTTACTTGGATTGACGTTTGGGGTGGCTAGATTCACGTTTTCGGCTTGCCATTTACATAACAGTCACCTCAGAGCCAATTTGAGTATTGCTCCGGACCTTATTTTGAAAAACTCAAAGAATAAAATTTGTAGATCTACGTCTCCTCTTTTCGGAACATTTTAAATCATCAAAATCGGAGTTCGGACGAAGAAGTTATGGCCATTTTCCCAAAGGACGTCAGAGCAGAAAATTTCTGAAAAAGTGGCCAGCGCCGGGGCACCCATTTTAAGCCTATGCTCAACGCCGAGGCGCTGGGGAGCAGTGTTGTAGTGCTGGGGTGCTGGGGAAGGGATTGGTCAAGCTTGAACGCGTTTTGGGGTGAATTTTGACACCCTTTTGACTCCAAAATTGGATTGGGTTTGTTACTAAGCTAAAAATTGGAATTATAACCTATAAATACATGATGTAAGACATAAAATAAAGGTAGATTACATAGATTAGATTAGAGATACACTTCGTAAGATTAGAATATAACCCTAGTTCTTATTAGTTTTGGAGATTGAAGCAACATGGAGACCATTGAAAAAAAAGAGCAGGAGCTTGAGGAAGATGAAGATTTGCTGACAACAGATTTATTCTTCACTCTAATCTTACTTTTATCTTTTAATGTCTATTCAATTGTGGATTTTTGGTTTTAATTCATTAATTATGAAACTAACTCTTTTATTAAGACTACCAATTGAATCTTTTATGTCTATAAATTAGTTATTCAATGCATTCCAATTATTTGTGTCAAATTAAATTGTTTATCTTGTCTTGAGCCTATTGATTAATTATCTGATCAGTAATTATCTTGTTACTGTAGATGGAATTGAAAGAGGAATTCTAAGGTTATAACTGGGCATGATAACATGTGACCTAGTTATTTGCATGACGGATAATTAGGTTCGTGAATTGAATGAAAATATTTGTTCACCACATGTAAAACATAAGGAATTGGAATTGAAGGAGTTTAATTCAATTGTTTTGCATAGGAATATAGCAAGATTAATCTGGATTAAATAGAAGTCAATTGATCACTTGGAAAAGGACTTTTAACATTTGAGAATTCTTGTTAACAATTTAGTAGGCATAATAATTGGGGTAATTGGATAATTGATTTATAGTTCATAATTGGGTATATTGAAGTCTTAATCTTTATTTATCTGAATTCATTCATTGAGTCTTAATCTTTATTTATTTGGGTCTTAATCTTTATTTATTTGAATTAATTATCTTAATCACAATTTGCGATTGTTTAGATAAAATTGATTTGGTTAAGAATTAGTAATTGGTAATTTTTATTAAATAATTACTCGTGAGAACGATACTTTTCTTATCACTTTATTACTTGTTGACCGTGTATACTTGCACGTATTCATTAATTGCGAAATCGACCAACACTATCCCCTCTAATTATCATATGAAGTTGAAGTTCCCAACAGCCAATGGGGTAGGAGAGATCAAAGGTGATTAAAAAGTGGCAAGGAGTTGTTACTTGTTTGACATGAAACACAATAGTGTTGGGGGTAGCAGTGGCGAAGCCACATACAGTTGTATGGGGGCAATCGCCCCCACTGAAAAAAATTGCTTTATAATGTAAGGTAAATTTTAAAAATTTTAAGTATTATATATAAATTGCCACCACTAAAAGTTTATTAATTTTCTATTATACGGGGTCAAATTAAAAATTTATAACTTTGTCAATCAAATTTTAGCCACATATGACTTATATCCTCTCAATATATATATCTCCCTATAATATTTTAAACTAAATAATAATATATTATTTTTCAAAATAAATAATGAATTACTTACTTATGAACAGTTGTGATTAAAAAAAATATATTATGAGTCAATTTAGTGTATATATATATATATACTCGTAAGTATAAAGTATTAAAAAAAATTGGCTCGGGATCACTGCCCCCGAACCCCTGCCAAATTATTTGTAATTCAATAATAATTTCGCCTCCACTGAAAACAATTTCTGGCTTCGCCACTAGGGGTAGGTTTATCTTATTGATTCCTTAGACTTCAAAGATAAAATAAAAGTTATAAAATAAAAGCTAGATAAAATAAAAGTTATAATGGACATGGCTAGGCCCAAATCAATAAAAGAGGTTCAAAAATTAACAAGAAGGGTTGCAGCTCTTGGAAGGTTCATGTCTCGATCAGGAGATACGTGTTTGCTCTTGTTTAACACTTTGAATGGACTGACGAATGATAGAAATTCTTTGATGAATAATAGACTTACTTAGCCACTCCTCCCTTTTTGACCAAATCAAACGAAAGGAGATGTTCTTTACTTATATCTAGTGGTCACTAAAGTAACTGTAAGTGCAGATCTAGTCAAGGAAGAGGGCAACATTCAGAAACTGGTTTACTACACCAGTAAAGTACTACATGGAGTCGAAACAAGATACAAGATAGTTGAAAAGTTTTCTTTTACTTTAATCGTTGTTGCTAGGAAATTAAGACCATACTTTCAATCACATGCTATAGTAGTCTTTACCAACCACTTAAAAAGATAATGCACAATCATGAATCAAGTGGTAGAATAGTTAATTGTTCTATAGAGCTGGACAAATTCGACATAACTTACAAGCCTAGGCCAACAATAAAGGTTCAAACACTAGCACACTTCATCGTAGAATGTAGCATTCCTAGTAATGAAGCCTGGGGCAACGAGTAAGTATGGAGATTGAAGAAAATAAGGAGAATGAGAAAGAATTTTGGACTTTACACATAGATGAGGCTTTAAATGCAAAGGGGAGTGGAGCATGACTCATGCTCTTAAGCCCTGAAGGGTTTTCAATCGAATATGCATTGAAAATCAACTTTCCAACTACAAATAGTGAAGCAGAGTATGAAGCCATTCTAGCTGGATTGGGTTTGATAAAAGTTCAGAGAGAAAAAATTTGAAAATTTTTACTAATTCTCAATTGGTGGTCATGTAGACAAATGGAAAGTATAAAGCAAAGGAGCAAAAAATGACCAAATATTTGTGAGTAATTAAGGCCATAATGACCACATTTGAGGAATGCCAGATTTAACATATTTCAAGAGATCAGAATACAAAAGTCGATGCCCAATCTAAACTAGCTTCCAAGGAGTTTAAAGATTATAATGGAACGGTGTACTTGGAAACTTTGAAAAAGCGTAGCATAAAGGCAGTTTTGGTTGCTTCGATTAAAGCAGAGCCAACTTGGATGGACTCATAAGATCTTACTTGGAGCAAGGATAGTTGCCCCAAGATTCAGATGACGTAAGAAAGATGAGGGTAAGGGCTATTGTACTAGGGTTCGGTTTACAAATGTATTATTGAACTGAATTTTTTTTCATTCGACTCATTGAACTACAATTTTTTTATAAACCGTTACAAATTCTATTAAATTGTTTGACTTTGGACGAAAAAAATACATAGGCTGCCACGTGAGAGAGAGAAAATTTACACGTCAGACCTTTTTCTTTCTAGCATGCTTAGATGGAAACTTGTATAAATTTAATGCTAAATTAATCTAAAATAATCTAAAATCAAATAAATAAAATAAAATAATGCATTCAAAATAAAAGAACAATAAAAATAATTTTAAAATTTTATTTTAATCATTAATATTTGTACAATTTTAAATAAATTACATATAATTATATAATTTTCTTTTAATTTAAATAACTCATAAATAAATTCAAACTTCATAAATATAACTAAAATTTTGAAAATTAATTATTATTTTTATTTTTGAAAACTAATATAATTATTAAAATCAAATAAATAAATTAAAATAATGTATTCAAAATAAAATTACAATAAAATTAATTTTTTAAATTTTATTTTAATCATTAATATTTGTACAATTTTAAATAAATTATATAAATTACATATAATTATATAATTTTCTTTTAATTTAAATAACTCATAAATAAATTCAAACTTCATAAATATAATTAAAATTTTGAAAATTAATTATTATTTTTATTTTTGAAAACTAATATAATTATTATTTATATTATAAAATCATTAAATAAATATTAATGAAAAAAAGGCGTCTCGTTTCCCTCATCTGAAAAAAAGTTCAGATCTGAAAAAAAGGGCTCTCCATGGTGGCTAGATCTAGATCTGAAAAAAAAGCCTCTCCCTCATCCGTTTATCAAACTATTCTTCTAAAATCCATTCCTCAAAATAATTCATCAATGGTGGATCTCATAAAGTTGTTGGTCATTTGATGCTCTCCTCACCCTCGTTTAATTTGATTCCCAGATGGATACAGAGATAAGATATTTAACTCAGCAACGAGATCTTGCTGAATCTCATGTTGAGGAAATGCAACAATCAACAAGTGGATGGGAACGGTGGCGGGGGAACAGAGGAGGAGGTGGTGGCGGTGGTGGCGGCGGCGGTGGATGTGAACGGTGGCGGGAGAACGTAGAGCACTTGGAATTAAGGGTGGATGGGAACGGTGGTGGTGGTGGTGAATAATAATAATAATAATCCCTTAATTTAAAAATATTAGATAATTTTATATTTTTAGAGTGAAATTAAAATTTTTAAAAAATATGAATTAATTAATTTATATAAATACATTTGTAAAAATTATTCATTAATTTATTTTATTATTAATTAATTAATTTAATTATTTGTTATGTATATTAATTTGATTTATATTTTGTTAATTTATATAAATATATTTGTAAAAATTATTCATTAATTTATTTTATTATTAATTAATTAGTTTAATTTAATTATTTGTTATGTATATTAAATTGATTTATATTTTGTTTAATTATTTGTTATAGAATTGAGTATAATTTAATTTAATTAGTTATCCAACTCAGCTTCTCTTTCCTGCCACATATTGTCACGTCATTTTTCTGTCAAATAGTTAACAGACATGGGCGGAAAAATCACTTTTTGTAAATAATATATAGTTTAATGAGTTGATCGTAAAAAAAATCAGTTCGATAATACATTTGTAAATCGACCCCTAGTAGAGTGGAAAAAATGTATTTAACCCGTAAGGGCTATAAGGTATGCACTCATTGACGGGGTATTATACAAAAGTTCTTTCACATTCCTCTATTTAATGTGTCTCACACCTATAGAAGTTATTTATGCACTCAAAGAGGTCTATGAATGCATTTATGGTCAACACTTGGGGTGGGGTGGGGTGGGGTGGGGTGGGGTGGGGTGGGGAAGGGGGAGGGCTTTGGCTTTGGCCCATAAGGTCACAGGCAAGAGTATTATTGGCCTTACATGCAGAAGGAAGCCATTAATTTTATTAAAAGATTCAAAAAGTACCAAAAGCATGCACCTACTTTACACCAACTACTCGAGGTAGATTTTCTAATCACTTCACCTCTACTTTTTGTTATTTTGGGAATAAATATCTTAGGTCATTTTCCAATAGCCATGGGGAAAAAGAAGTTTGTGGTGGTGGCCAACCATTATTTTACAAAATGGATGGAAGCAGTAGCCTTAACTACCATAACTGAGCAAATATCCAATAATTTTTCTACGAGATTGTCAGCTGTAGATATGGGATATCGAGGGTACTAATCATAGAAAATGAGAAGCAATTTGACAATCCTAAGTTCAAATACTTCTGCAAAGAGTTGGGAATTGACCAAAGCTTTACCTCAGTGAAGCACCCTTAGGCAAATGAGCAGGTTGAGGTGACGAACCTAACTATCTTAGATAGATTAAAGAAAAGGTTAGATCAATTTAAAGAAGTATGGACTGATGAATTCATAACATATTGTGGCCTTATAAAACTACAAGCAAGTTAACTACTGGAGAAACCCCTTTTTAATTTGGCTTATAGAACAGAAGTTGTGATTCTCATGGAGATTGGAATGCCCTCTTATCGAGTCCAAAGATGCAATGAACATGTTAATGAACAAGGGCTCAAGCTTGAGCTTGACTTGATTGATGAAGTTAGAGATGAAGCCCAAGTAAGGATAACTGAGTATCAGAGGAAAGCAACTAAGGTTTACAACCTAAGGGTAAAGGGCATATCATTCAAGGGGACTTGGTGCTTAGGAAGGCTAAAGCCTCTGATCCTAAAGTAAGCATGAGAAAGTTAACTATGAATTTAGGAAGGACCTTATAAAGTCAAAAAGGTGTTGAGACTAGGGTCCTATCAGTTAGAAACTTTAGCTGAAAGTCTAGTGCCTCGCTTTTGGCACACTGTCAATCTAAGGGCATAATATTAGTAGAGGTATGATTTTACTTTATGTTTTTGTATTCAATAGCCTAGGACGTTAATAGTTAATAAGACATGTTATAACCATAACCTAAGGGGCCATTTCAAGTTTTGTAAGCCTCTGAGGCCAGCATTCAATTATTTATAAAAGAAAAGTTTTTTCTATTTTAAGTTTAAAAGATTACTTCTCTAAATAGTGTTGCAAACCACATAATAGAGGGATGTTTCCCATAATAAAGCAAGAAAGATCAAAAGAAGGTATTCATTTCATTGATAAGTATGAAGTTACATAACAAGTCTTCTTCAAAATAAAATAAACATGAATTTAAAAGGTAAGGAAATATAAGTAATAAACTAGGCAGGAGGACGAACAAGATCATGCATCCTCCTCAAGAAACTCAATAGCTAAAGCCTCAAGTTGAATATTGAGGGTCCCGTATCACCAATACCATCATCATCTTCATCCTTATCCCTAAACTCGAACTCAGAGGTGGAATCATTACTTGGTAAGTCCTCGACTTGTATTCTAAGAGATTCAATCTTCTTCTTTCTTTGTAGAAGCCTTAATTCCCTTTCTCTTGAGGCTCCATGATAGACACCGGATCAATGTTATTATACGAAGTTGTGACATGCTCAACACACTTACGCCACCCTTTAACTAAGAATTCATCACCATACTCAGCCATATAGTCCTCATCCTACTGTTTCCAGGCCAGGGTCTTCTTCCAAGTTTGCATAACCTCTTCGGCGCTCTTCCTGGCATCAAATTATTGTGCCTTCTTGGAAACAGCATCAGTTGAAGTCTTCTCAACATCCTCTATTGTCGAATCTTGCTCGACAATAATAAGCTCCAACCCCTAAAGCAGCTTCTGCAGGTCCATGATCTTGGCATCCTTCTTGTGATTATTAGCCTCCACAGTCATTATAACTGGACCGTGGGGCTCTTCAAAAACCAATATAAGGATATATTGAAGTCTCCAAAGACATAATCATGGGTCCTGATTCCCTAGTTGGGGACAAGGACTTCTCAAACCCACCTTGGCTCTTTAGAAGAAAGAAAAGGAGATACATCTTCATCTTCATCAATCAACCTTTTCTTCTTGCTAGTTGGCGCACTAGAATTAGCCTTGGGTAGGGGCAGTAGGAGGATTCTCAAAAGAAGTTTTTGTATCTTTCACCCTCTTTTTCCTTGATTTATTCACATTGCTGAGGTGACATTCCCAAAGCTTCTTCATGGAAGATAAAACTGGCACAAGCAGGAATGTTATAAGTACCACAGTAATAAAGAGTATAAATACAAAAATAAGTAAAGCATAAAGATATAAAAAATAGTATACCCTCTCCATAGTAGGGGCTTAACCAACACCCTACCAACGTTCTTTCATGAAGTAATGAGATAGAGTGGGTTTTCCCTCCGTCAGCCTCCAAGGTTTCCCTTATCTTTTCCTTCAGTTGAAAGTTCCCAATTTGTGAGGGAAGAATCATCAACCCTCTCATCCTACTATTTCCAAGATGGGGTCTTTTTTCAAGCATGCATAACCTCCTTGGCATTCTTCATATAGAAGGGGGGGTTGAATAGATTATTACAGATTTAAAAATTATCTAAGGTCTTTTTGAATTTTTGAATAATTAATTTGCAGTGTTAGAAATTAATATGCAAGACAATAAAAATTCAATCACACAATATACGGAGATTTGTCTGGTTCACAACATACATCCCGGGTATGTTGTTACGTTCAGTCTCAAGCTCCTCTTCAGGACTTGAGATCCTATTACTATCAGTAATAAATACTCCTTAACAGGCGGATAAGCCTTTACAAAGTTTTATGGACAAACTTCCAACTGTTCCCAACTAATCTATATTGGACAGCAAGCTCCCCGCCCTCCTTAAGCTTAGTTGTACCTTGTTTTGAGTTCAGTTCTATTCTATGATCTGGTCTTGAAACAATAGTATCTTCCTCACCTCACAAGTTCACTAGAGACCCAACTCCCAGCTTATTTCTCTAAGACTCTGGTCTTAGTTAAAGAATTACTCGTCTTACAGGTACATAAAATAAACTAACTCTACCCTTTTCCTTTTTACAAAAGATTTTACAACAATGTGATTCTTAAATAAGAGTATAGGAATTTAGTACATATTGATGCTTCTAAAATAAGCAGATATCAATTAAAGAACAAATTTATAAAAGTTCAAAGACTTTTATACTTGAGAAAATATGCTTCGTAGTAAGCATATATTAATTTATGCTTTGATCAATTAATAATGCTTCCGTGTAAGCAAATATGTAAATTATGCATTGTTATAAAAGTTTAAAAAACTTTTATATTTTGTGTGAAAAGTGCTTCTCGAATAAACAGATATATCAATTTTAGCTTTAGCTCAAAAATACTTTTGTATAAGCAGATATATAGTTTAATGCAAATTTATAAAGAATTATTCATTAAGGAGTAAAGAAAAGTTACTTTAAGTTTAAATATAAAATTTTAAATATCATTTATATTTAGAGTGAAAATGCTTCTGAGTAAGCAAATACATTGTTTTAAGCTTTGAATCAAACATGTTTCTATTTAAGCAGATATATTCACTTAAGTTTGTGAAATAAAAGTTTAAATAACTTTTATATTATGCAACAAGTATTTTATGAATAAATGAATTTATGATCAAATACTTGTGATGACAGATATCAAGTATAATAAATAAATCAGTTAAGCAATACTTGATATAATAAATATATTTTTTAACTCAGATAATATATAACAATATTTTATCTATTATGTGATTTTATAAATAAAGTCACTTAGTACTATAAGGAATCGTACGATTCGATTCCCTCACTTAAGAGGAATATCTCCGTAGCCTTGTAGCGTCTAAGTATGATAAAATTTATATTCTCACAAATTGATATTTATATAAATATTTTCAATAAATCACTACAATCACTACAACAAAAAGGCTTATTAGCGACTGCATATGGTCGCATATGAGCTTTAGCGACCGAATGCGGTCGCTGATATTAGTCACAGATAATCTGGTCGCTGGTTGAACACCAGCGACCATTATTAGCGACCGATTTATCAGCGACCGAATCCGTCACTAATATGAGTCATGCTGAGTTAGTTGTCAGGGATGACGTGGCACACGTGTCAGCGACCAGCAATAGCGGCCGCATCGGTCGCTACGTTCATCTGTTAATATGTTAGAATAACCTGTCAACATGGATTACGTACCGTATGATAGGTGAAAATCCATTTGCAGTTTCATATATTATTTCTTTTCATATTCTTAAATCTAAACTTACTATGGTAAGTATTGCTTCTATAATACCTGAAATTAATGGAATATCCTTGAGTTTTGCGCTTCATCCAGTATCGTTTTATTGGAATATTGATCTAAACTTTCTTATTAAATATCAATATTTTCACCCGGGATACTATTCACGGGTTACTATTCACCTGGTTACTATTCACTATAATATTATTCACTCGGGTATTCGGGGCACTTTTCATGCTGAATTACTATTCACGAGTTACTATTCACCCGATTACTATTCACTCTAGTATTATTCACTAGGGTATTTGGGGCATTTTTCATGTCGGGGTACTATTCATGAGTTACTATTCACGGGTTACTATTCACCCGATTACTATTCACTCTAGTATTATTCACTCAGGTATTTGGGGCACTTTTCATGCCAAGGTACTATTCCCGAAGTACTATTCACAGAGTACTATTCATTGGATACTATTCACCAAAAAAATTATTTTTTTCTGTACAAATTATTTTTGATACATGGATTTTATTCTTGAGTTTTACTCCACAAAGCAGTAACGTGTTGATAATTTGGACATTTTTAAATTCTGGATAAATTAAATTGTTAAAGTCTTTAATATTTATCCTTGATCTCGTTTGATTGAATTCTTATATCATTGTCATCATCCTCATGATTATATTGTGATGAAAGTCATCTTTGGCTTACGTGCATAGATGGACTTTTGATTGGTATGATTATGAACAGGGATCATTCGGTATAATCATGACACGTAATGTTACAAATGATGTGGTAAAAGTCCTCATTGGCCGTAATGCATTGCCGGACAGTTATTGGTATGATTATGACCAGGAATTATTCGGTATAATCATGACCATTGGTGAAAACACGAATATTCTTGGCCTGTAGTGCATGGATAATTCGTGGTCGTGATACTAATGAATATCATTAGCCGTAGTGAAAGGATGATTCGATGATGTGGATTATTTATTAAGTTGAGTATTAGCGATAAAATATTGATAATATACTTTTAATTCGTAAAAGATAGTAGATGTCATGCTCTACTTGACTATTCTAAAAATACAGTTGCATGTCTTTGGCCTGTAGTGCAAAGATGAACTGTTAATGAATATCTTTGGCCCGTAGTGCAAAGATGAATTTATTAGTATGATTATGAACAGGAACTGTGATTTGGTATAACCATGATCTTTGATGTTTCAGGTAAAGACGGGTGATAAAAATTATCTTCTTCCTGGGTGCGAAGAGGAATTTAGAACCACAATTATGAGTTATTTACATGATTGTGGACAGGAACTGTTGATTGATGTTACAGGGATAAAACAGTGTTGGTGGACTTTTAACATGGAGAAGATAATAGACTTTATAGTATATTTGACTCTTCTAAGGGATTGCTCGTTCCGCTGCAATTATGGTTGAAGACTTTTATTATCTACCATATGTTCTAAATCTCAGATTTATTCCTGATGAAGGCTATTGATAAATGAATTATCGTAGTCATAATATTCTTTATTGGGCTATTTGTGCTCACCCTTTTGCTTCACAATTCCTTTCAGGTAATAAGAGTGTAGCTGGGTCGAGCGGGGATAACAGGGAAATAGTGTGATGGTCCGAGACTGTCGAAGTTTCTTAATACATTATAAAACAGCATGACATGCAATATATGATTGTATTGAGGACCTAAGATGTGTGTGTTGTATTTTATACGTCACTTAATAATTGATTTTAGTGGACAGCAATAGGGTGGTGAGAACTTGACTTTGAAAGTGTTAAAAGCGCACCTCATTAGAATGAGCAGGATAGAATTCTTCTCGTTCTTCTTTGGGGTCTTGAAATATTTGTTGCTTTACTTTATATGACATTGTAATAATTTGAGTTTGGATACTGTCTACAAAGCAATATTGTATTAAAACTCACAGTTTATGTGTTGTCGTACTCTGCATGACAGTTTAACAGTTGTATAAATGAAGTTTGTATTGATTTTTATAGTGTGATATCTGGCGATTCAGAATGGGTCGTGTGGACCTATTTTGGGGGCATCACAATATATATGAGTCCCCATCTGTGGCAACTAGTTGCCACGGGTACTATTCCAACAACCATAATCTACATCGTTAATCTCGACATTATATTGGATGACACGAATTGAAAGGGATTTCCCCCCTGTAGCTAGAGGATAAAGCGACAATGAAATGACTTATAGCGGCACGAGATATTACTTATTTGCCCCTTATTTGCCCATGTGCTACATTGCATGCCGCTACTGTGACAACCCAAAAAATTGAATTGTCCTAAAAAATTAAGTTTAAAGAATTATTAATTAATAAAATGAATTTTATTAATTGTATTCTATGTTATGTGTTTATTAGTTTTTCTATAACCTAGGATGACTATAAAACAGGAGGATTCTAGCTATGAGCTAGAATAAATAAGTAGAAATTTTTAAGATGGAAATAAAAAATTCCTGAGGAAAGATATTTTTCCTGGAAAAAGACAAAATAGACATTATTTATCCGATGAATAACCTAAGTCGTTTTGAGAGTTCGGTATATTGGAATAACATTCTGTTTCAAGATTTGACGGTAATATGTCGTGTAAAGTCATATTAAGCGATAAAAGTTTTTCTCAAAAAACATGTAAAAATCGGAGGAACTAAAAATGACGGAAAGTATTATTATGTACTTTTTGATCGTTTAACTACATTTTGGGAAAATGTGACAGAAAACACTATTCATCAAAAAGTATTTTTGAATTTTTTTAATTTTCAATGAACGCATAAAAGTTAATATGTAGAGGAAAGACGGAATATCTAAAAATATTTAGATTTCGGAGAACGCAGATTTTAAAATTGTCAAACGAATTCGAAAAGACGGAACAAAAAAGTTTCCAAGAAAAGCTTCGTGAATCGTAAGGAGGCGTGAATAGTAAGGCAGTGGGGGGGGGGCAAAATGGTAAATTTTTTCCAAATGACCAAAACGCCCCTAACCTTGAAATTCTATAAAAGAGAAGCTTAAGCTCATTTGTTTGCTTTGAGAAAAATCAACCAACACTTGAGAGAGAGAGAGATTTTGGATGGGGAAAGGAAGGAAAGGAACTAGAAAAGCCAACTTATGTGTACGCTTTGTCCAAAGAAAGAAGAATAAAAGAAGAAAGGTATCAAAAACTAACCCTAATCCAATTTTTCTTTTAATTTTCTGTGTCAAAATACATAGCTTAATGACAATAGAAGTAAAAGATGTCAATAAATGATTTTCGAATGGTTTAATCATAAGAAAATGAAGTACGAAGAATTTGAAGTTTAGTTATAAATTTCTTTTAAAAGCTTTTCATATGAAGTATGAATTGCTTTATGTTTTTGGACGATCCAAATGAATCATATGAATGATTCAGTGAAATAAGTAAGGATTTGTGAGTTATAACACTGAAATTAAAGAAAAAAGTAAAATCTTAATCAAAATATCGATTAAAAATAAAGAACGAACGAAGAACGCGAAGAACCCGAAGAACATTATTGATCTACAAATTGAAAACCATCGTAATTAAATCTTGTTGTTAATGGAAAAGTTTAAAACCATTATATATATTTTTGTTGACATATGTTTGGTTAAGAATTAGAGAATTGAAAGAAACGTTCATGAAGAACGGATTGAACTTAGCCTATAACGAAGTTATGGCAAAATTTTGTAAAAGACGAACGAAATGTAGAAAGTAAGTTAATAAACCCGAATTAAGGAGGTTTCATAAGAATCTTAGAGAACATTGAAAACATGAGTCGTGGACTCAAGAACGAATGAATTCCGAGTTCGGATGACCGAATTACGAACGAACGAAGAATGTTAATAACATAAAATGAGCGAAAGATGAAATTTGAGCTAACGGAAAGCCTCGTTAATGGATTCAAAAAATTATTTTGTCTGAGGGAAATCCGAGTATGTAATGATAGTAAGAAAATGGCTTTGGAATAAATCCATTTCGAGTTATAATGAAGAAGATATATATGAGATCTCAAAGTAAGCGGTTCAAATATGTGAAGAACTTAGAAAAAGATTAAAAGTTCTGGGTCAGGCGCCGCAGCGCCACCCAGTAAAGGGAATGAGGCACCACAACGCGGACTTTGAAGTATAGTTGCTGGAGAGAAGTGCTGCATTGCCAACAAATGTAAGGGAAACAGGCGTCGTAGCGCCGATGCAGGGTAAGGCCTAGAAATGAGCTTTTAACTGCTTACTTCATGGGGGAAGAGTATGGAATGATTATGAATTTAATAATCATGTAATGTAACACTTAAAGAAGTGAATTAAACATTAAGTAAAGTTTGAATGGGAAGATTGAACGAAAGTTTAAAAGACAAGCAATGTAAACGCAAAGTACGTAAACGTTATCCATGAACCATATTTGCGTCGAACAAACGTTCTGAGTATACATTGGTTGTATAACTTAGACGTTGATGAATGTTATTAAAAACCTTGATTATGATAATCAAGAATTGATTTGAAGATTGTAAAATATAAACGCAAAGTGCGTTACTGGAATGCAGGATCCATATTCGGAAATACAGTAGATTATATTCGTATTGAATGAACGTTTAAGATTACATGAAATGTAATGACTTCAACGTTGAACAAAGATGATAACTTATGACATTTAAATGATATAAAGTTGTAACGAACGGCAATGGGGTTAACGAATGTTCCGAATCTAGATCAGATAAGGAATGTAAGAAAGAAAGTAAACGTTAAAACACGTAAATCGACAAAGGCAGTTATATTAAATGTGCTTAACCTACACATTGTGTATGGTTTGAACGTACAGTAATGAAGAGTAATGAATAATGTTCAAACATTGATAAGCCAAGTTTATGATAATAACTCAAAAAGTGTTCCGAGTTAAATTAACTGGACATTTTAAGATGAAATAGAGATAATGTAAAATGTTTAAAGACTATGAACGCGTCTTAACATTGAATGGTCGCTCTTAGTATACAAAAGATTGTATGACTTAAACGATAAAGAATAATTCTGAGGTATGACATTTATTTTTCAAAAAGCCACAAGGAATAACAATTGCCGTAACGAACATTATAGTTGTAATTCTTTGGATAAGTTAAGCTATGAAAAAGGAAAGGTAATTTAAATCTATCATTATAGATGATAATAAGAATTAAGACATCTTCGTATGTCGTAACACCGAAAGACGGTCAAGAAAGTTGGTTACGTGGACTTAAGTTATAGAACACGAACCATAGGAAGTAAAGTTAAGTTAAACCGATGTGTAGGTCAAATATATTTGACTAATTGGTGTATGTTATTCCTTATGTGATATATAAGGATTTTGAAGAGCTATACAACGTAAACTGTAATAGTATGCAGCGCTTAAGGCAAGTTTATGTTAGTTCCCGAGGGCACACAAGAGATCTAGAAGGGGGAGGGGTTGAATAGATCCTTTTTAAAAAAATTATTTCTCTTCTTTTTATATGCTAAGTGATTTGATGAATAATAGAATTAATTTATACATAGTAGAATAGGTTAAGATCCCCTTCAAGGATATATCATTAAACACAGTTTTAATTTGAGATTAGTTGTAAGCAGATATGGAAGTTATAGTACAAAATGTAAATGATATAAAGTAAATGACACCATGTTTTTAAGTGGTTCAGAGACTAAATGCTCCTACTCCACTCTTCTACTTCAACAAGCAGGGATTCCACTAAGGATTTGATCAACTTCGATTCACTAAGATTCCTTCAAGACCAACAGCCTTAGAAACTATAGACTAAGCCCAGCAGACTTAGAATCTCTTGTACCCTCTGGTACTCAGCAAGCCCAGCAGACTTGACTTTGGTTTAGTCACAAAGACAAGGACCCCTCAGGCCCTGGATGTTTGGATGGTTGTTAGTTGTTGTTGTTGAGCTGCTAAAATAACATTTAGCTTATTCATCTTCTGGTACTTAGCAGTTCTTTGTGATCGTATGGCATTCACCATTGATACTTGATCACAATTGATGGACTGCTAAGATGTAAATTTAGCTTGATATCTTTGTGTACTTAGCAGTCTGATTCATCTCCTTGGTCCTGTTGATCTGTGATGTTAATGCTTGACTTCATCAGATATTCATCATAGCACACTATCACCACTGAGGTACTACTAAGTCTTACATATCAGTCTGACTTCTTCTGGTACTTAGCATCCTTTGAACATTGGTTGTCTTGTGCACAAATTTGGCTCTACATCTTCTTCCCTTCAGTTCAAAGTGTTCATGGTGTGACATAGAGTGACTCTTGAAGTCTGCTTTCTGATCTGTGACTCTGATTCTTATTTTCTTGGCCTTCCGACTCTCAACACGGATGCCACTCTGTTGGCATACTCCTTTGTATTGAGTGAAGATTTTAGCAGTGTAAGACTCTCATTAGATGTGTTTCACTCATTATGTGGTAGTCTCACTCTCACTGAGACTTTTTCTCTGTTAAGATCTATATGACTCACTTCATCTCGAGTCAACTTCATTTTTTTCATTTTGACGATTTAGTTATTTATATGTTCACCCATTATATTTCTGTTGGAATATAGCCGTTAGGAGATTTTTAAAATGATTTAAATATTTTAAGATCTTTGATATAGACATACTGGGTTGATGTGACAGCTCCTTTTCTGACTTTCCTGACACAATATACTACTTTTTCACTTAACACCTCTGAAAGGTCACTTTCTGCAGGCCAGTTGGAAGTCACCTTTCTTTTTCTTTTTATCTCTCCGATTTAGACCAAGGATTTTTTTAATACATCAGAATCTTCAATTTGCAATGTTCGTATGTTATTCTTCATTATACGACATTGTTGAGTCTCAATAATCAGACGAATGAACTCCATAATTTTGATGTTGACGTTCATGTACTTGGTTGTAGTTTGTCTGTGGAAATCGTGTGGTGACGTAACTTTGACTACTCTACGATTCCGAGAGTGTTCTTGCAGTTTGACAATGTTGTACCATCTTTCACTTAGCTCTTATAGTCTGTCTTAATAATCATGTTTGTCTTGCCTTGCTTCATGGACTAATGAATTTGCTAACTACTTTTGCCCTTTTAGTTCACATGTATCTTTTGATTAGTCATGTTCAGATTCCTTAGCTTTCAGCCTTGTGATCTCTTGATCATATTTGATGGTGAGATTGCTTGTATACAATCCTTGTCGTCTATCCTCTATAGATTCTTTATCAGAATTTGTTGCTAATTTGCAAACACTAAGATCGTTGTAGCCAACACTTCAATCGTTGAGAAATCTTATGTTTGTTTGACAGTCACTACGATCGTTGTCTTTTGATGAGTGCTTTTGGAAGATTCCTTCTGAATGGCTCTTTACTTCTTAATCAGTCATACTAATGGAGTTGGTGCTTTGATCTTCTATTTGCTTGCAGGCCTTTTAAAGAATACTTTCTAATAATCTTCAAATAGACCGCATTACTTCTTATCAGAGGATGAGATCACTTGTATCTATGCATACACTACAGGATTGCTCATCTGTTGAGAATCGTAGAGTGCTATTCAATTTTACCTTAGCTATGTGAGCACTTGGCTAACTACGACTTTGACTCTAGTTTTGCAGACTACAATTCTAATTGGTGATGATTTATAGACTCCACGATTTTAAGTGAAGCCTACAATTCTTATTTTAGCTTGGCAGGTGCCCGGTAGACAGCTTGTAACGCCCCGAAATTCGGTCTATCTTCATACCCGAATTCCTTACGTCACGGTCCCACTTCTTTCCAAACATACATCATTATATACTGAAATATAACAACATACATTCTCAATTCCCAGGTTCTAATACCTTATAACCTCGTTCATTAAAAATAATGATAATTACATTATTCTTTTCATCTTACAAGAGTGACTTTCATCCGCCACCAAGGATACATAACAATTCATTAAACTAGTCTATAATTTAATTCTGTCATTCTATATTACAAATCTTCGCTTGATCTTCACACTCATTCACCTAATGAGTGGCACTTCTTTTGGATACTGATCAGCTTGATATTTACGGGATCCTTAGGTTCTTCTAACATCGTACGCTGAAAATGTTTTTCATTTAAAGCAAGTGTGAGCACTCAATTGCCCTGCAAGTCATAACAGTTGAACAAACAACTTCAAGAATTCAACATTCCTTTACAACTTCGATAACCGAACAAAGGTTATGAAGCAGCTTGAATAATAGGAATAATCTCAATTCCTATCATTTTAAAACATTAGTTACATTCACTTTGAAATACTTTCATTCTCTACTCTCTTTCATACACATTCTATCTGGCTAGAATCAATAGCATGGACTTAACAATAACGGTTCATGTGTAAACAGAACATTCCCTTATTGAACAGTTCAATCATAGAACAGTTCATCTCATAGAAACACTGAAATGTTCACATTATGGCACAAGGCCTTATATGTTCTACCACCTTGTACAAATATCACACATTTGCACATAGAAAGAACTTCTCAAGTTTAAAATCTGAGAAGTTTTAGAAACTAACATTCATTTAGAATATGAATGAAGTTAGGAAACTTACCTTACGCACAGCTACAGCTTACACTGAACTGCTCATTCCAATCCCTATAACATATAAGGAAATAACACATGCACCAATTAGTCATATACTTGACTTATGCATTGGTTTACTTAACGTTACTTCTTAGGGTTCACGTTCTTGTAACCTAAGTTTACGGTACAACTTCCTTTACCGGTTTACAGCTTCATGACATACGGAGATGTCTTACTCAATACGTTCATCATCTTTGATGATTTACATTCTTATTTTATTCTTATAACTTCTCTAGGACTCAGCACACATCGCTTCTCTACTAGTAGTCCATATGGTACTCTGAGTGGTTTCCCAAAAACAACCAACAAACAAGTTCCCATCTCATCTACACTGCCATCATAGTGAGTTAGATCAGTTGCCAGTTTCGTATATACCTTCGCTCTCTAAAGGAATTGTTTAGCCCATCTCCCATATGTCAACCATCAAAGGTTACAATTGTACTACAACCTAAACTTATCTTAACTTATCCAAACCATTAAACTATAATGTTCGTTAAGTCAATTTCTCATTCCTTATAGCTTTCTGGCAACTAAATGCCATACCTCAGGATTCATTCTTTATCATCTAAGTCATACAGTTTTTTGTATACTCAGAACGATCATTCAAGTTAATCATTAACTCGGCTTATTATGTTAAACGTCATTCTCTTTAATTCAGTTCTTCACCATTCATGGTTTAATCATTGGTCTTCATTATCTTACGATCAAACCATACACGGGGTGTAGGTTCTATCCATTTAGTATTTGTGTACACTCAACCTTCACGTCGGTTAAAGTGTTCAACGCTTACATTTAATTCTATCATTCTCTATTCGAATCACGATCAGCTTCCATTAATCTTCTTACCATTCGCAACAACTTTCTTAATACCATTCATTATTCTTCCTTAATGTCGAAGCCATACGGTTCGTTGTATGCTAAGACCAATCATTCATCGCAACAACATTGCGTTTACAGCATCTATACGCTTCACACTTAACTCTCATTATGATATTATAACATTGAAATGTTATACATCATCCTCGTCACTCAACGTCACTCAACGTCGAAGGAATCACAATCATAGCAATCCCCCACGTTCGCTTAATCACGACTACGGTCCCTAAATATCGGTTACGTAATTTGCGTTTACATTCTTTAACTTTTAATCTCGTTTAATCTTTCTGTTCAACCTTAATTAAAGGTTTAAAACACTTGATTAAGTGTTACATTCGATGAACTACACATTCATTAGCTTTCGGTACACTTACCCCAAGTTTTGAGCAATTAAAAGCTCATTACTGGGCTTTGCCCTGCACCGGCGCTGCGGCGCAGATCCCCTTTACATTTCTCGCGCTGCAGCGCCACTGGCGCCGTGACGTCACTCTCTTTATTATAACTCGCACTGCACCGCGAGTTTGCAGTACTCAGCTCTCCCAGTCCGACACTGCAGCATCACCTTACAAGGCATGGTTGGCTCTGCGGCGCCAAGCTCTAATTCTTGGAAAAAAAATTATAAATCTTTAATCATTCTGAAACGCTTACTTCCCGATTTCATAACTTCTTCGTAATAACTCAAAACGAGGTCATTCCAAAGCCATTCTCTTCCTTATCTTATATACTTCAATCCCCTTCGAACAGAACATTGTTCTGAATCCGTTAACATTCCATTAGACTAGCTAAATCTTCATTATTCGTTCATTTTACGTTATTAACGTTCTTCGTTTGTTCGTCCGTAATTCGGTCATCCGAACTCGGAACTCATTTGTTCTTGAGTCCACGACTCACGTTTTCTACGTTCTCTTACATTCTTATAAAACCCTACACGTTCGGGTTCATTTACTAACTTTATAATTCCCGTTCGTCTTTTAGGCATTTTTTGTCATAAATTTGTTATAGTTAAGTTTTAATACGTTCTTCATGAACGTTTTTACCATTCCTAACCAAGCAATAAGCATCTAACTTATACGCGATGGTTTTAAACTTTTCCATCAATAACATTTATACTACTATAGTTTTAAATTTGTCCATCAACAACATTCTTCGCGTTCTTCGCATGTTCTTCGCGTTCTTCGTTCGTTCTTCATCTTTAATCGATATTTTGATTAAGATTTCACTTTTTCTTGGAATTTGGTGTTATAAAACACCATTCCTTCTAATTTCACCGAATCGTTCTTATGATTCATTCGGATCGTTCAAATTCATTACAAATCTTATACTTCCTTAAGAAATTTATTTACTAAACTTCTAATTCTTGATTCTTTATTTTCTCATGATTTCAACCATATGAAATCATTTCTAACATATTTTACTTCTTATTCTCATTAAGTTATGTTTTAAACATATAAAACTTAAAAAAAATTAATTCAGAAGTTAGGTTTTTGATACTTTTCTTCTTTAATCTCCTTCCGTCGAACAAAGTTTGCTCACGGGAAAGCTTTTACTCTTCCTTTTCCTCTTCTTTCTCATCTGAAATCTCTCTCTCTCTCAAATGTTGTAGGATTTCAAAATTCCTAAACAAATGAATTTAGCTTCCTATTTATAGATTTTCCAAGCTAGGGGCAAAATAGTCATTTCCCCCTCCAATTACTATTCACACCTCCTTACTATTCTACCTCCTTACTGTTCATGAAGCTTCCCTTGGAAGCTTCATGCTTTCGTCTTGCGAAATTCGTCCGACAGTTCGAAAACTGCGATTCTCGGAATCCAAATATTTTTGGATATTTTGTCTTTTGCTTACAGTTTAACTTTTACGTATTCTTCGGATCTCCGAAAAATTGAAAAACACTTTTTAACATTAAGCGTTTTCCTTCACGTTTTCCCCCAGCGTAGTTAAACGAATGAAAAGTACATAACAGTACTTTTCATCGTTTTTATTTCGTCTGATTTCTACACATCTTTCGAGAAAAACTTTTATCGGCTTACTTAACTTTTCACGATATACTATCGTCAAATCTTTCGATGGAATGTCATTTCGACATACCGAACTCTCGAAAAGGCTTAGGTTATTCAAACCCTAACCTTTAGGATTTCGTCGGGTGAATAGTGCCTATTTCGTCTTTTTCCCCAGAAATATTTTGTTCCCGAAAATTTTTTATTTTCGTCTTGAAAAATCTTACTCGTTCAGTCTAGCTCGTAGCTAAAATCCTCCCGATTAATAATCATCCTAGGTTCTAGAACGATTAATAAACGCATAGCACATAATAGTATTAATAAAAATTTATTTTATTAATAACTAATTCTTTAAATCTTAAATTATGGACAATCCGATTTTCTGGGTTGTCACATTCTTCATCCCTTATAAAATTTCAGTCCTTGGAATTTCTAAAACCACACCCATTCCCAGGTCATCACACAGCTTCTACGATTCCGAGAGCAGACTAAGATTCTGCTCTACTTTCTCGGCAAACTATAATGACTAGTGTAGTGCTCTTCGATCAGACAGACCTATCTATTACATATTATAAGATCAACCGAACAAGTTTGATCTTTCTATTCATAGTCCTTGTACATCATGATCTTTTGAAGGGCTTTACAAAACTATTCATTCATATTAGATCAACCTAACACATTTGATCATTTCAATCTAAATCCTTGTCCATATTGTCTATCATCTATTAAGGACATGACAACTTTTATTAATGCAGACAAATTTGCATATAAATTTATTGACTTTATCACCTTCATCATCAAATTATATAAGTAAAGGAATAATATTCATATGCATATTCCTGACAATATCCCCTTAATTGATGATGACAAAAATACTAAATGCATATGTATGAGATGAATGAATCTTAAGATACATTGAGTTACTGTATTACTAGAATGAGTAATATGAGTGATATTGATGAGCAATTAATTATAGATGACATATCAAGTCTATATTCTGGATCCAGAACATATTATTATAATTAAATATGTACCTTCAATTTTTCATGGTTGAATCTTGTATGTCTTTAGGATGTTCTTTCTGTTGTTGCTACTCATCTGCTTGTCCTTCTGGTTCCTGCTCCCCCTTAGATGATGATTGCATGATTTTTTCTTCTTTTAGCTCCCCCTCAGATCTTGTCTTTATAAATTCATCTTCTTCTGGCTCCCCCTCAAATGATGAATCCCTTCCTTTCTTATTTGGCCTCCCCCTCAGATGATGAATCCCTTCATTTCTTCTTTGGCTCTGCCTTCAGCTCCTTTGTTCTTCTGCTTGTCTTCTTCTGACTCTTTTCTTCTATCTTCATTTGTCTCTTCATATGTCTCTTTAAGTGCCTCTTTTTCTCCCCCTTTTTGTCATCAATCACTTGAGAGAGATGTTGAATATTGGATATAAGTTACTCAATCAGATAGGATGACTAATATTTATATCAACTGTCCCGAGATAAAAGAAGCTTTAGGACTAAATCATCATATCCCATTGTTTATATCCACACTAGGATTTACATTATTTAGTACCATGGTTATTTACATAACTTATTACTCTTTCTATCATGGTCTACTAAGACGTGGAACAGCTTCTCTGCGTTGTTCCTCCATTATATAGAACATCATCCTACGATCCAACATGTACCACGGTAAGTCCTCGAACTGAACTGGATAGTAGAAAACTCGATCTTGGGCCCTATCAATCGCTATCTGAAAAGCGTAATCTGTCTCCTCAATCCTAGCCTTTTTTGCCCGTTCATTATCTTCAGTGAGATCTGCACGTCGCGAAGCCTTCATCCCAGCGTCTTCTGCTCTCGCGCGCTTTGTTGTCTCCTTACTCAGGTCACCCTTCAGTTTCTCAACTTCAGCCAATAACTGCTCCTTGTGATTCTCTGCCTGAACTAGCTTCCATTTCACATCTCCAGGATTTTCATCAAGATTCTCAATCTTATCATCCTTCTGCTCTATAGCAGTCTGACGTATATCTGCCAACTCCTCCAAATCCCTGACTTTATCCTGTAACTCTATGTTATGGTCGTACAACTCATCGTACATCTCAGCTGCAATAGAATTAGGTGGAAACTCTTTGGGATCCTCATCTTCTTCCTTAACCTCAGACTCATGCTCCTGACCCACAACTGTAATCAACGGAGATGGGTCTCTTTGTACTAACTGCTCCCAGAAGGTGTGGATGTCTTGGGGATCATCCTCTCTAGCTACTCGGGCCTTACCCTCCCTAGGCTGACTGGACATTAGACATCCTGATAATAAAGTTTTAAATTTTAATTATTACTGATACCACATGTAGACACTCGAAATTTTCTGCACTCCTATTCCTAACATTGCAGGAGGGTAGATTTGTCTTTTGGAGATAACCCTAAAAGACAACTTACATCCATGCCGGATACTACCGAAAGTTCAGCTCCAACCCGGAACACAAACTGAGAACATCATCTCAACCCGGAACACACACCGGGAGTGTCATTTCCAATCTCGGAGATAACCCCGAGATATGCAGATCAAAAAACCGGCAACAACACCGGAGAGGACAGTCCTGTCTCGGTGATAATATCGCGACGTTCAGTTCAAGTCCCAAAGATAACACTGGGAGTAGCAACCCCATCCTTGGTGATAGCCCCAAGGGATGCCATTGCAATTCCGGCGATAACCCCGGAAATGCGTATTTCAAACACATGCGATCAGCTTCAGGCTCAGACATCCCGTCGAGGCACATACACCTCAGTCCTGGGACTAACAAAATGGGCAGATAGGAATACCCACAGATGACAGTGAGGCATATAAACAAGCAGTCCAATCTCAGATATAACCCTGAGCAACATCTGCTTTTCGCTTAAGCCGACGATAACCTCGGTGAGGAGTCAACACGTCATCTTACTGTCTCAACAAAATGATATCACAGCATACCAATAAGTGGTCTAATCGCAGCTGTAACCCTGAGCAACGTCTACTTTCAACTCAAATCGACGATAACCCTGGCGAGGAGTCAAACGTCATCTTGTTCCTTCGATAAATGGCACGTTGTCTCAACACTTCATACATACATACATACAATAATGTGCCACGAGAGCCGAGGATTGACAATCCCGAGTGACTATTACGTGTGGCAGTACTTTGGATAGAATTTGAAACTTGAAGACCATGGGCGTAGACCCCTCTTCCTGACTTCGTACAACCTCTAATCCATGTCATTACGTAACTCTCGACACAGGCGATCCGAAGAAGTACAAATATACTTCGTTCGAATGCTAGGATTGAAGTTCTGCAAGTTCGAGCGGACATTACAGTGCACGACTGCACGTACTATGAGACGACAGGACTCGCGAGACTCGGATCCACCACGACCAGCCACAGGTATAACTGCGGCTGCCGCAGGTGTACCTGCGGCCATCAGTCTATAAATATAAGCTAAGGGGTCAGCCATTTGAAGAGAGAGAGAAAAGGAAAAAAGCGAGGAAGCCCTGTCCATTTTACTCTGCATACACATCTTTTGAGTGTTTCCTCTTCTTTAAACACTAGTTAGCTCACATATAGCTACTTTTTATCCAGCGGGAGCTGAGTGTTTATCCATTTAAAGTCTAAGAAGTCTACTTTGGCAGCCCACTGTAAGCCTTCTTACATTCTATAAAGCCTCTTTCTCATATATCACACACTGTTGTACACGTTGTGTGACGCCCCCAAAATAGGTCCATTCTATCCAACCCATTCTGAGTCGTCAATTACATGGTACAGAAATAACTACAACTTTATTATTACATTACAACATACAAACTGTGAGTTTAAATACAGATATTGCCATCTAGACAATATCCACATACAAATAAATCCCCATCATAATTATTGATATATTATTTTACAAAAATGGTGAGGACTACTAAACAACTCTCTCTAGAACCATCATTACATCCCCCGATTCGTACTCGCTACATTCTCGTCTCCTGAGAAGAAAAATAGAACAACAAGAAAAAGGGTGAGCTCAACTAGCCCAGTAAAGAATATTATGACTAAAGATAATATACAACAAATTATCGTTAGTCTTCAACAGGGAAAAATCTGATAGAATACAATAGACAACAAGTTTTAGATCAACAACAACAGCGGAAACAACAATTCATTAGAAGAGTTAAGTAGAGAATGCAAACTACTATCTTCTATATATGAATTTAAAAGTTTATCGTCGATATTTTATCCCTGTAACATCAATCAACATATATCTGGAATCAAATATTCATCTTTGCACTACAGGCCAAAGATATTCATCAGTCGGTCATGTTCATCTCAACCCCTGTTCATCTTTGCACTACGGGCCAAAGATATTCATCAAGAAATCATTCATCTTTGCACTACAGGCCAAAGATATTCAGTAACACCATCATTTAGGACTGAGGATGATGAAAAATATTTTAAAGGAAACGAATCCAGTGAAACAAAATAACAAGTATTAAGGATTCGTACTCTAAACAATCCGAGTTCAAAAATACTTCATAAATAATCATACTGAAGTAAAATTCAAGAATGATCAAAACATGGATACAATCAAAGCTAGTATCCAGAATAGATATTTTGGACAAAAAGAAGAAATTTTATTTTTCGGTGAATAATGTCGTATTCGTGAATAGTAACTCCGACACCCAAAAGATAGAAATTTTACAAAAAACATCATCACGTTTCGTGAATAGTACTCGTGAATAGTAACTCGTGAATAGTAACTCATGAATAGTAACTCGTGAATAGTAACTCATGAATAGTAACCCCGACATGAAAAAGTTCCAAATTTGATAAAAAGTTTCAACCAATATTTCAGCATAATGATATTGAAGAAATATTATCATTTGAGAAGAAAATAACATCCCTTACCTCGAAAGACAGTACTTCTAGTTGAAACACCGGATATAGGCTATGACTTGAACTTGCACCGTATAGCAATACTCAAAGTATACTCAAAATACTCACAAGAATACGCTCGATAATATAGAGAGAGAAAACTTTAGTTTCTGGTGTGATTTTCAATTCTAACCTAAGCACCTATTTATAGGAAATTGCTTAGAACACCAAAGCAGAAAATTTAATATAATAATAATATATATAATCAAAATTCTCTACGCACACAAATCTGGTCCAAGCTTCAGCCACACATGTTAAATGACTTTCAAAAATGAAAAAAAAGTTTTTCTAATTAAAAATATTTTAAACTTCCAAAAATCAATTATTTCGGAACTCTGAAACTTCAATAATTCATAATAAATAGTCCTTTTATTAGAAAATTCGAATCTCGCGTGTTTTTATAGGAAATTCAATTCTCTACAACTTTGCAGAAGGAAGTTTTTCCAAATTCCAAACAGAAATTGAACGAAATCCACAAACGGACGATTTTACATGCTATAATCAAATTTCAGTCAATAAATAGGGTCCACCGACACATAAAACATGCTTTAAATATTTTTGGTAACAAAAATACTCCTCCACATATACTCATATACCCCACATTCATCGTAAAAATATCATCATTATTATATTATTAAAATATAATAATATATTTAAATGAATTATTTTATCAGAAAAAGATAAAATATTAATTTTCAACAATTGTCACATTAAAAATTTTCTCCATCTATATCCACATAAAATCAGTATTTTTCTCATCATATGAATCAATAATTAATTATTCACAAATAATATTACAGAATCACAATATTGACAACCAGGTAGTTCCCAGGAAAGAGGGAGCTTTCCAATAAAGATTTTTCCTTACTGGCGCGCAATTAGGTGACCAAACCTCTCCTTAGACAGAACTTTCTAGACATTGCCAATAATGTTATCTACTAATATTATTCAGATAATATGAATTATTGCTTCGATAATGAAAAATACTGTGTAATGACAATTATTGAAACAACAGTAATATAAAATATCAATGCAGCAATTATTGAATCAATAACATAAAATACTGAACAGTAATTACTGTAACAATTATTGAGTAGTGCCTTCTTACGTAAAAATCAATAATTGGTGCAATATCGTGTGCTACTGTGCAACAACGTGTATTACTGTGTTTTAACCACCGGGTATTCCAACAGTATTAACGGTAACAACTACGTCGTTTTTTATAAACAACTTATACTTGTCGTTTTCTTCATCAAATCGCTTTCCGTTATGGGGCCCACAAAAGACTGCGCCGTCGTACGAATATTCCCCGAAAGCAAGAATATTCCACGACCAAACGAATATTCTCCGACAACAATGAATATTTTATAACCACCTGCTTATTTAAAATATTTGCGCATTTTACCCATAACTAACCACATTAATCAAATTCACCCTTATTATTTCAAAAAAAATAAATAAAGGAAATTCCTTTTTATTTAAAAATTTTCGGGGTCTTACACGTTGATAGTCGTGTGAGTGTGTTTGCACGGACTTTGGTCCGTGGTTTTTATTTCTGTCTATATATATACTAATATATATATATATATATATATATATATATATATATATATATATATATATATATATATATATATATATATATATATATATTGTATATATGGACTAACATTATCGAGTTATGCCTCGATTGAGCCTAGACTTCGGTCTAGAGCGTTTATCTGCTTTTATATATATATACAATATATATATATATATATATATATATATATATGGGTCCGGATCCTGTCCGGACTCCCGGACAGGTGTAAAATCCGGACCTTTTTTTTTTTTTTTTTTTTGCTTTTTTTTTTTTGAAACAACTAAAAAAAAAAAAAAAAAATTATGGAATTGGAATTTTTACATTATACAGTGTTTTGGGCGTGATTTGGATGCCTATAACAAAACATGTCTGTACAGTCTGGGCAGACTGTACATACATTGGTTGGTGTGGGTGTTAAAAACACACCCAAAACACTTTATTTTGGAAAAATTTCACTTCCATAAATTTTTTTTTTTTTTTTTAGTTGTTCTACAAAAAAAAAAAAATAAATAAAAAATAAATTTTTCAGGTCCGGATTTTCTCCCGTCCGGGAGTCCGGACCTGATCTTTATTCTATATATATATATATATATATATATATAATCTGTGGTCAGACTCTGTCTGATGAGCCTGGATTTTATATCCGGAGTGTTTAATTACTTTTGTATATATATATACATATATATAATTGCTGTCGGACATATCTGATGAGCCCATATTTACATCCGGTGCGTTTACTACTTTTATATATATATTTGTACATATATATATATATATATATATTTACATTTTTGTCAGGCCTGGAGTTTACTTCGTGGCCTTTTACAGCTTTATTTACATTCTGTCTTGCCTGGAGTTCACTTCGTGGCAGTTGATCGCTTTAATAGCTTTATTTACATTTCGTCCCGCATGGAGTTTACTTCGTGGCGGTTGATCATATTCATATATATATATATATATATATATATATATATATATATATATATATATATATATATATATATATATATATATATATATATTTACCGCTTTTATATATTTACATTTCCGATCCCCCATGGAGTTGCTTCGTGGTGGTTGATCTAGTCTGTATATATATATTTAGAGCTTTTATATATATAACTGCTTACTGCTTTCCATACAAATTGCAGTATCATGTGAGCCTAGGAATCATGTTATCACAGGTTCAGTCTACTGAATCTAGATTCGGTTCCCATGATGGACATTTTTTAGCTGTAAGCAGCTTGTACATTATTTTACGGTGTGAGTTTCCTTGGATGGTTGTCATGCCCATAAGGAGTTCGGCACTGCTGTATATTATTTTCTCGAGGATGCTTCGCATCTCGAAAATAAAAGCAAACAAGCCGAACATTTAATAAAATGGAAGTATGAAAAGGTCTCAATTCCTATTGAGCACACGGTTTGAAAAACCTCTTTTACAAAACTTCATTGCTATATCTTGGTTAAAACTGGATTTTTCTATAAAATTCAAACTTTGTGTATATAGGTGCGAACGAGGCCTCACACTACTTTCAAATAATTTCACATTGATCCACACACACACACAAACACATTCATTTAACAATTTCTTTGAAGAGTGGCGGTCACCGTGGTAACACGGATGTCGGGGGGGTGTCTAACACCTTCCCTCCGCATAATCAAGCCCCCGAACCCTTAATGAATCTTGGTTTTACAGACCCGTTTAGCAGTGTCAAAACACTGGGTCAATGTGCTAAACTTTTCGGTTGCGTTGGTGCAACCAGTTAAATACACAAACTGGCGACTCTTAAAGTCAATCGTCGACATTATATATATCGGACCTTTTTCACTTGTTTTTTCAAACAAATCTCACATTAACATGAGAACACCAAAGAACAAGTAACGAAAAGGGACATTCAAAAATCCCGATGTCGACACCACTCACGGCACATAGGTTGTTAACACATAAGTACATAGCACATAAAGTCTTTTATTAATTATCTTCAATGAATTTCTTAATCCATTCCTTAGGACTCGATAAGAGTTCATCACCACTATGTTTTCGATCTCCTATAAGGCTACCTAAGGTTTCCCCACCTAAGGTTCATAACCTAAAGCTTTGATAACAACTTATGACACCCCCAAATCCGGGTACTTTATTCCCACAGAATTTGGTGTTCACTGTCCAATTAAATCACATATAACTACCTATAAATAAAGATATAAATGAAACTCATAACTTAAATAAAAATCCTCCCATTAAATGGTTACAACATCATAAATAAATCTCAGGGTGTCTAACCTTAAATACATCAAATGCAGAAACATAACATAATTAAATGAGTATTATACATAAACATTCGCAAATAACAATTAACAAGTCTTCATCACTTGTTCATCTTGCATTTTCCCTTACTAGGGGATGGCTCATCAATTCTTTCAACCTTAGCTGCAATGTTATTATGCAAGAGTGAGCAAATAATTGTCCACAAGTATAACAATAACAATAGTAATAATCATGAGAGTAATCAATGAATTCTGAATGATAGAAAATTTGGTATTTGAATCAATAATAGATTACAAGACCAAAAATACATATAAGGGTCGCAAGACCATGAACCACGTCCTAGGTTATAAAGAATATCTACTTAAGTCTTTAAAAATCGTTAGATCTATATGGACCTTCCTTCTCGTACTTAGGGGGATCAGCCCTTTGTACCATGTATTGTGCACAAATATCTTAACGCTATTGTGTAATATAATCCCCTATAATAGGTTTGTTCATCTCAGATTTGACATTCGAGTCCGCACTAAAGGAAGTTTGGTTTGGATTAACTTCAAATGTAATTTAGAGTTCAACGTTCATCAACTAAGGATTAGTTGAATCAATAAAGAATCACTAACGTTATAGTTTCACATGACAAGATTTCAATAATATTGGAAAACAATAACTTCAAATGAATAAAGCTCAAATATTGGGACATTACTTCAATAGAAATAGAAAGCGTTAAACGACATAAGCATTTCTATACATTCATAGACCTTGTTTGACCAATAATAAGCTAAGGCCATAATCTTACTCAACAAAGAAGTAATGCGAGAAAACAAGTTAAAGAATAAAGTCTCACTCAATGATATTATGTTAAGAATGGAAAACTTGCACAATATAAGAAAAAGTTAAAGACTTGCGTAACAATAACAAGTTAGAGACAATAAACTTGCTCAACGTAAGAATAAGGTTTAGAAACTTGCTCAAAGAAAGTTTAGGGTTAGAGAACTTGCCTTGTGAGTAAGCTATAAAATTATAATTCATGTTCTCCAATTATCCTGCATATATGTCATTTAGAATCACAATCTCAATTAGCTACAACGCGACCAAATTACTTAGTTAAACATCCATCTTACATTATTTAACTCTAGGTTTAATCATATTAACCACATAGCACAAATTGAAATCCTTACTAGCACATAACATGAGGTTGTATTATTTAAATCACATTTCTAATTCTTATCAACGTCAAACCTTAATTATTAACAACTAGTTAAGTCAAAACCTTACAATCATCAAACTTGACTTACAATGTGATTAAAATCTAGTTTAACAACATATAATATGATTAACATTTTTTTAGTTGAACAATAAAACTCTCATTTTTGGGCAAAATTTTCAAGTGGCGGTGCAGCGCCCCAGATTGAACTGGAAACTGGCGCTGCGGCGCGACCAAGTTGTTGCAGCTCAACTGTTATACCTATAATTAGGCGCTGTAACTCAGGCCTGGCACTGCAGCGCTCAATTTACTCTTGAGACAGGCGTTGTGACGCCTCTGCACAGCAACACGCAGTAACAGTTAGCGAAGAACACAGAACAAAGCCAAAATAAACCTAAAAACTTCACTCAAACAAGAATTACTCATACCCATAAGATATAAACTTTACAGAAACATAATTCAACAATCATAGCATGATTTTAACAACTTAAACAACTAAATTTAAAACCATAAATACCAAGTTTTTTTTTTCATTTTTAGACATATTTAGCGAATCCAATCACTACGGATTCATTAATCAACCAAATTAGTCCATTCAAATTGCATTCTTTTCGTTTCTAAATGTATTAACACAATCAATAATCAATTTACAGTTTATTACACAAAGTGAACATTAATTTTAGTCTCAAATAAGTCATATTCATACATATATCACTGTAAACTCAAAACTTCCATTTTAAACATAATTTCATGGATTAATTCAACCAAAAATGTTTATAAACACCATAAAATGATTTATACATACTACCCAACACATGTAAATCATTTTCTCATGCATTAGCCACAAAAATCCATTTACAAATGACTTAAAATCCATATTCAATGAAGAATGTTTAAGAACACAAGAAGAACGTAAGTTAGATTATTCACCTTTGATTCTTACCACAGATGATAGAAAACTCCTCTTTGATTCTCCAAATCCTCTTCTTCAATCTCACAACTTCTCAATTTTCTCTCAAAGCTCTCTATCTTTCTCTGATTTGTTTCCTCAGACTTATGCTTAACAAATAAATTGACATAAACTAATATACGTATAATTGATATAAACGTGGGTATCAGTTAAGCGCATCATGGTTTCAACTATTCCCATGTTCTCAAGGCCTTGTTTGGCTAACTCTTAAAGGCTCCCTTTTAATTTATTTTTATAACTTTCTTATTATATGGTACAAAATGTCACACTTTAATTAATCAAATTCTAATATTTAAATTCAATTAAACTAAAGCTAATATAACTCATTAAATCAAATTACCACATAATTATAATTCTTATTTATTAATTATAATTTTCTTAAGAAAATTATTAAATCTCCAACTAATTCTTAAATTTAATTAGAACAATATTATAATTATTTAACAACTCATTTAATTTAATTATTCCAATTAAATTAAAACTTTGAACTATAAAATTATCCAACATTAATTTAATTAATATATTACACTTAATTAAATTAATCTACAATAATTCCATCAAATATTTATTTAACTCAGTAAATAAATCAATGAAAATATTTATTTAATTCAATAAATATTTAAAATCAAATAAAAAAATCTCGTTCGTTACATCACCATCCGCATTTGGCCACGGATGTACCCGTGACAAGCCGAAGGTTCATATGCGGCTAGACTAGGTGGGTCCCACACCTCCAATTTTGGTAAAATTAAAATTAAACGCGTCTTTCCATGTTCGTAAAGGTATATTCGCAAAGAAAAGTACACTTTCAACTCATAAATTATTCATTCTCAGCCAATAAGACTCCTGAAAACCCTAAAAATGGTATTGAAGGGCCGAAAGGCATGAAAACTGAGAAAAACAAGGAAAACGGTGTAAAAAACAACCGAGAGCAGAGAACTAAAATTTTACCCCTTTCTATAATCAATTATCAATCCGTTGGAGTCAATACCCGACGAAGGCATCGTTGCAATACCCAGTGGTAATTAATATGTTGGAGTCAATACTCGGCGAAGTCATCAGCGGTAATACTCAATGTTAATCAATCCGTTGAAGTCAATACCCGACAAAGACATCGGCATCAATACCCAATGGTAATCAATATGTTGGAGTCAATACCCAACGAAGGCATCAGCGTCAATACCTGGTGGTAATAAATCTGTTGGAGTCAATACCCAGCGAATTCATCAATAATAATACCCGGTGGTAATTAATCCGTTGGAGTCAATACCCGAAGAAGACATCAACGTCAATACCTGATGGTAATTAATCTATTGGAATTAATACCCGGTGAAGGCATCGATAACAATACCAGGTGGTAATCAATTCGTTGGAGTCAATATCCGACAAAGGCATAAGAGTCAATACCTGATGGTAATCAACCCATTGGAGTCAATACCAGGTGAATGCATCGGCATCAACACCTGGTGGTAATCAATTTGTTTGGGACAGTACTCGACAAAGGCATCAAAGACAATACCCGGTAGTGCAACATCAATCCTCCTCAACAGATGAGAGTAACATTTAAAACCTGACAATCATATCATCTAAATGGCATTGCATCATTGATAAACCATGTCATGCATCAGGTGTCTATTATCTTTGTCATGTTCATTTCATTGCATTGCATAAACATGAGAAAGAGGGGCATTATAGACACCAAAAAATTTGTTTACCTTTTACTAACCCTGCAGGAGGGCAAAAGTGTAATTTCACCCAAGCGACAACCCCATGAGAAGGCAAAAGCATAATTTTTCCCCAATAAAAACATATTCAAGCAAGGATCACAAAGCTGAGGATAAGCTCATAAGAAGCCACCATAGCGATCCCTGAGCCGCAGACTGCCCAAGACAACTAAGTTAACTGTCCCGTAAATTTTTGAAAATACCTTTTTACCTTTTGTCTCATCTTTCTGGATCCAGAAATGGTCAAACATTATGTAATTGTGTAGCTCTCGGAAAGAACTTTTTGGAATGGTACGACACGTCTCCCAACTATTCTCAGATTGAAAGATATGGACATTTCAGCGAACTGTGCAGCGACCGAAGGAATGAACTTCGAGGCTGTGGGACCCACAGAGCCCAACCGCAGGTGCAATCGCGGCTAGCCACAACGTACCTGCGGCTAGCTTCGGAGGCCTATATATGGACATCAGCAGCTCATTTGCAAAAGGGAAAGCTCGTTCTAGAGAGAGAAAATAACATTTTTAGAGAGAGGAGCTTGGGAATCACTCTAAAAAATAATTAGATTCAAGTTAGATCTAGTATTAAATAGCTAGATCTTATATATATATAGAGAGAGAGAGAGAGAATGAGATAGCATAGATTCAAGTAAAAAGAAGCTTTTATCTTCATTCCCCAAAGTGAAAAATTGAATATTTGTTCATTTCATTATAAATTTAGTTAGATTTAGTTCAATATTATGCTTATATATAATTAAAGTTTCAATCTTTTACATATATTGGTTGTTTATCCATAGATTTATCCATTTACCGAATATTTTGTATATATATAGTTAAAGATTGATTTTTTTTACTAGATCTAGCCCTTAACTCGCGATTCTTAAGCTCCAAAGCTTGAACCTTTATGTTAGATTGCTAGGATCTAGGTTATATCTAGTCGTTTTCAATGTTTTAAGTCGATTTTAAACACTCCTTTAGTGAGGATGAGGTTAGATAGACTCCACGGCACGCTTGCGTGAGGTGGTTATCGCTCAGATCGTTTCTAGCAAAGTCGTAAGGTGGAACGCTCACGACATCTGAACTCAATGTCTATATTGAGACGAGAACCTTGGCACAATTGCTTTGCACTAAGAAGCTTGTGATGAGTGGGTTTTATACATATGATTTGAACATCTTTTAGGCTTAACTCTTTGTTATCTTTAAGAATTATTAGTGTTGTTTTACCTATTTTTGTGTTTGTGTTGTATGAAACGGCTTCGGAGGGTCAAAACATGAAAAATGGAGCTTAATGACATTTTCATAATTTCTGGTACTGTTCATACGTCGGGGCTAAGTTTCCTAGTGTAAAGTCTACGATGGGGCTAAGTTGTCGAGAAGAAAGAGAGTTTTCAGAAGTTGAGTCCAAGAAGAATTTGTTTTGGGCTGATTGTTTGAAGGACTTTTAAGGAGGACTAAAACACACATGAAGAAGCATATAAAAGGGGAAGAATTAACAAGGATTATGGGATTTTCAATTCCATTAGATTATATTAGGGAAAACCCTAGTTTAGATTAGATTTGGAGAATAAAACAACTTGGAAATCATTGAAGATTCAAAGTAGGAGCAAGAAGGAAGCATCAGATCTGCAGACAACAAATTCTATCTTCTTCTTTACTTCTATTTTTATCTTTAAATGTTTATTCAATTGTGAATTCTTGGTTTTAATTCGATGACAATGAACTAAATCTCTTGTTTAAGATTACAACGGATTTTTTTGCGTAGCTTATTTTAGTATGCTTATTTATTAATTATTGTGATCTCATCATGAGATTGTTTATAATGGTTTGTGTTAAATTACTTAATTGCCTAGCTAACAATTACTGTGATAATCTATATGAACTCGAGAGATAGATTATAGATTTAGATTTGATCATAATAGCATGTGATTGTGTTTTCTGCATGGCATTGGAATTCATAATTTGTGTCTAGGATAGAGATATACATATACATCGCATGTAATCAGATAAAGAACTTGAACTTTAAATCCTCTTTAATTATAATTCACATAGAGATATGGTGAATTAGTTAATTAGGGTGTTCTTCTTAATTTTATCATTTGTGGATTTAAGTTGATTTGAGTATAATGCATTGAGAGATGGTCATATTTATTTATGTGTTCTTGATTAACAATTTAAAATAGTGAGCATAATTGATAATAAGTGTATTAATTTAAGTGAAGTAATAAATGAAGTTGTGATCTTAAATCTCCATAATCCGATTTTAAACTAATGGTGATTAGTATTAGTTTAATTAAATAATTTAATTCAAAAACATAGATTAGTTGTTTAAATAAAATTAAGTTGGTTACAAGTTAGTATTTGGTATTTGTTATTAAATAATTCCTCGTGAAAACGATACTCTACTTTCACTTTATTACACTACTACAAAACAATAAATAGATAACGCGAAAAAATCGTTGTGGTTTCAGTCAGAAAAACGTCGTGGTTAAGGATGTCATCTATTTGACACTCTTACACAACGTTTTTAAAACGTTGTAGTTAAGCACATTACACAACATTTTTTAAAAAAAACGTTGTAGATTTGTTTTTCATAAATTAGCAGATGCTTAAAAACGTTGTAGAAGATATAACTCCACAACGTTTTCTGGCTAAAAATTAAAAATATTATAGTTTAATATATTAGACAGCGTTTAGGCACATTTACACAACGTTTTTAAAAGGTTATGGATTAAAAAAAAAAAGTTGTGATTCACCTACATTACCAATGCACCTGCAATATGCTAATGCCATGATATATAGCTAAAAGGTCTAAATTCTCATTTAAATTTAAAGTCAAAATATATCAACCATTCAAAATACATCCCAATAATACCATTTGTTTACGATTTCAAATTACTACATCCACAAAATATATACCAAACTATCCATATATACATCTCAAATTCACTTTTCAATATAAATTACTACTATATTCATCAAGAAAATGTTATTCGGGACACCATCCGTCTCACTTCGATACGTTACAATTGGAGCAGAAACAGAAGCAGGACACTGAGGCTGAATTTTCCCTTTCACTACAAACACTGAGGCTGGACATATATTATGTTGCGTCTTGTGAGAAATATTTTTTTAGGTACTGCTTAAAAATACATAGTACACACTAGTTAGACAACTGATAACATCTGCATACCTGGAGATTATTTTGTTTGATGTAATCCCATATTCTCTTTATGACCTCAGCTCATGATAACGCAGTTTCTCCAGTACCAATAAACTTCACTAGAGCATCTAAAAGTGGAATTGGAGCCAAAATCCTGGAATTACCACCCTTCTGTCGCTTCTCCTTTCTCTTTGGTTCGTCTGGATCTGTAATTAAAAGAAAGAGGAGAAAAATTCCTTAACAAATTAAACAGGATATACAGGAATCCTTTTTATAGAATAGTGTGTGTACACACACACACTCTCTTTTCAGCAAATAACATCTTAATATATCAGGCAGACAGATAGCGAACCACTGGGGTGCCTGAATATATTAAAAAAACAATTTGAAGCTACACAAAATGCAAGGCACATTAGTACTACCAGCAATTGGTGTTTCTATAATGGCAGATAAGTTTGAGAAGACATGCTTGAACATTACTAAAGGTATGAATACAGTGTAACTTCTAAGACAAAGCAAATCAACATCAAATATTTGTGAGAAAACTTCTTGTTGAGCAAAAACTAAAGCTTATCATTATTTGTGAGGCAAAGCAATGGGAATCCACGAAAGTCCCTCAAACAATTAAATAAGGAACTTGTAGTGTTACCAAAAAGATAAAATGGATTTCTAATAAAATCTTCTCTAGCTGTGTGAGAACTAAAATAGAAAATCCAACTCTACTGGACAACCATGATGAAGAGTCATTACTTATTCGTATAAAATGCGCTATTCTCCATTCCTACTTAAACTGTTCACATACACACACACATGAATGTACAACTAGAAATACTAAAATTTTCAAAAGCAATGTTTGCATTTTCAAGGACAGCAAAACACAACCTATCAGATATGAGAAATAAACAAAATTAAGGACATAATAAATAAACTAAACATAGACATAAATACAGAGTACAAACCACTTAACGAAACGGTTATCACACTCTCTCCACATTAATGGAACAGGATTATCAGTCATATAAATCCATCAACAAACAAGCAGTAGTAATCACATAATAATAATAATAATAATAATAATAATAATAATAATAATAATAATGTAACTTCCATTAGGAGATGGTAGTATCAATATTCAAGAATGTAAAAGCATCAGGATAGCATGGCAGTTTTGATATTCAGGAAGTTTCAGGGAACGAAGTTGAGTTTGTTCATTGATTTCTGTCAGCTTCCAAATCTTAGATTTTTCCATCTCCTCTGTAATCCTAGGATTCACCTCTGCAAAAGTTCGATATCTCCATTCTAAAGAATATTTAAAAGCTTATCAGTGAACCATAAAAAACAAAAGTAGACTTACAATGTAACACCCCCTTTCCGAAATAAGCTGAGGTTGTGTAATAAGGGCTGCAACACTTCCTGAACTCTTTCGGCTAAGAGCATCTGCAACCACATTTGCTTTCCCCGGGTGATACTGAATCCTCGCATCATAATCTTTTAGTAGTTCCAACCAACGCCTCTGCCTCATATTGAGCTCCTTCTGAGTGAAAATGTATTTAAGACTTTTGTGATCGGTGAAGATATCACAAGTCTCTCCATACAAATAATGTCTCCAAATCTTTAGGGCAAAGATCACCGCTGCCAACTCCAAATCATGTGTGGGGTAATTCACCTCGTAAGGTTTAAGCTGCCTAGAAGCATAAGCAATCACCTTACCGTGTTGCATCAAAACACACCCCAAGCCCTTCTTAGAAGCATCACTATAAATCTGATAGCCTTCTGTCCCCGACGGCAATGCAAGTATAAGAGCTGACACAAGCCGTTTCTTCAACTCCTCGAAACTCTTCTCCCGCTCTTCATTCCACATAAACTTCACGCCCTTTCTCATCAACTGAGTCAATGGTAAGGCAAGCAAGGAAAACCCTTCCACAAACCTCCTATAATATCCTGCCAAACCCAAGAAACTCCTAATCTCGGTCACTGTAGTAGGTCTCGGCCATTTGGTGATAGCCTCAACCTTCGCAGGATCCACCTTAATGCCTTCAGCAGAAACAACGTGGCCCAAAAATGCAACATGTTCCAACCAAAACTCGCATTTGGAGAATTTAGCATACAGTTTCTCTTTCTGCAAAATTCCTAACACTGTGCGAAGATGCTCCTCATGCTCTTCCTTAGACTTAGAGTAAACCAAAATGTCATCAATAAAGACAATGACAAATTGGTCTAGGTACTCCCTGAACACCCGATTCATTAAATCCATAAATACCGCCGGAGCGTTAGTCACACCGAATGGCATCACCAAAAACTCGTAATGCCCATACCGAGTACGAAAAGCCGTCTTAGGGATATCCTCATCTCTCACCCTCAACTGATGATATCCCGACCTCAAGTCTATCTTCGAAAAATACTTCGCCCCTTGAAGTTGGTCAAACAAGTCATCAATCCTCGGCAATGGATACCGATTCCTGATGGTAATCTTGTTCAACTCCCTGTAGTCTATACACAGCCTCATAGACCCATCCTTCTTCTTAACAAACAAGACCGGAGCACCCCATGGCGAAACACTCGGGCGAATCACACCACGATCTAACAATTCCTGCAACTGTTCCTTTAACTCTTGCAACTCCAACGGTGCCATCCGATACGGCGCCTTAGAGATAGGCTCCGCAACGGCGGGGCGCGCCAGTTTTGGCCTAGCAACGGCGCGGGCTGCACTACACCTGCACAACCTCCCTGAAGCCTTAGCACGGGACGCGCTAGATCTAGTACTAATATGGCGCGGGGCGCGCCGGTCAATCAGAACCTTTTTCTTAATCACTGTTGACGCGTTTAAATCTCAAACGTGATCCTTAGTCCGTCCTTTAATCCCTCCATCAAACTCTAACCTTTGTATGAGCCAAACCATTAAACTAAGAATCATATTCCACAAGAATGCTTTGATGAATGCTTGGACGGTTCCCTTGCATTGGACTTGACAATAAATATTCTCGAGTAGTTTTCAATTCAATCACTTAAATAATTTGTTGAACCCTTGGAGCTTGAGTCGAAAGATTGTCGGAAAATTCTAATCCCCTCATGTGTGTGTCAAGGTCATAACTAATCGCACTAGGGATTCTAACCATTGAATCACCTGATAGCGGTTTTAGGATACATTTTTTATATACTTTCATTTAAATTCTGATTGTGTCATTGTACGAATCTTTGGATATCCTAGATCTATGGATTCATGTCCTAGATTCTGATATCCTTCGATAGATCTCATCAATAAACATAGTCCCTCGAATATCGGTCTCGATATCGCATTCTAAAAGTAGGGGTACGGGAGCCCCCTTTTAGATCCCATTAGATTATATTCAATCATATTGATGTAAATCAAGGAATCTTGGAGTCGAGATCTACAAATCAGATTTTGACTAGATTCTCACAATAGACGTTTTGTTAAAATATAGTATTAAATGTTTAAATCGTTGTACATGTAATTCGGGTCTTAAAACGACTTGGAGGCCTTGTCCCGAGAGATCGGATTTAAGGCCCCGTGATAGTGAAAACTGTGATTGTAGGTGCTCGGGTCTAGATTAGATTGCATCTATGTAACAGTTAGCATTTTTTCTTTTTTCTTTCGTCTTTCTTAGAAAAAAAATATATGGTTAGCTCAAACTAGAAAACAAGAAACTTGGAAAAATAATTCAGTGTTGCTATACATTGTTAATAGCAACAAGCCGCTCGAAGTTTTTGGCATGCCAACTCCCTTTTCCCTTTTAAAATTGTGCCTGTATTTACTAAGTTATGAAATTTAATCCATGAAAAAGGAACTAATATTAATATAAAACCGAAAACTAATATTATTGCTTAATACTCCCTCCGTTCCTAAAAAATTATCGTTTTAGGAATTAATTTTTGTTCCAAAAAGATTGTCGTTTTGAGTTTATCAATACACATTAGCTAATTTTTCCCTACTTTACCCTTATTTAAAACTTTCTTCTATTTAAAGTTTTCTTCCCTTCCTAATGATTCTTATTCAATTTAATGTTATAATCCAAGTAGTAATTGGTTGAATAAAAAATAATTGGTTGAATTGAATAAAAAATATTGGGAGGAGAATAATTGGTTGAGACAATTAATAAGGGTAGTATAGTATTTTCGCTAGATATTAATTATATTTTCTTAATTTGTGTGCATTAACCTTAAACGACAATATTTTAGGAATAGAGATAGTAGAAAACTTGATGAGCCGCATTCTTCATGGATAGAATTTATTGAAATATTGGAATGGGATTTAGATTTTAGGCAGACAAAATTTGGTAGTCCATTTGAACAATCTTATACAAACAAGTTGCATTTGTATAGACGTGTATAATACTTTTATCATAAAAATCGTTCAAAGTAAAACTCTCCACTATATCAGTGCAACTTGTTTCTATACACTGCCCAAATAGACTAACCATTTCAAACTGCACCTGGAATCATGATCCGAAATGGTCATATGCAAAGAAGTTACTGTGATTTTAGTGGCCCAAGGTAAAAAATAAAAACGAGACAATTTTTGAAACATTGTCTTCATAAAAAAAAAAAGAAAAAAAAATACAAGTTGTATCTAAAAAAATGCATTTATGGAACTTAAAACATAATAGTTCGACTACAATAAAATATATGTGAAGTTTGACTACAACTAAATATATGAAAATACATTTATTAATTGATACTTATTCTAGTATCCCTAGAACCAAAATCTTCAATATATATATATATATATATATATATATATATATATATATATATATAGAGTCCGGATCAGGTCCGGACTCTCGGATTTTGTTAAAATCCGGACCTTTTTTTTTTTTTTGCTTTTTTTTTTTGAAACGACTAAATTTTTTTTTTTTTTTATGGAATTGGAATTTTTACATTATACAGTGTTTTGGGTGTGATTTGGATGCCTATAACAAAACATGTCTGTACAGTCTGGGCAGACTGTACATACATTGGTTTGTGTAGGTATTAAAAACACACCCAAAACAATGTATTATGGAAAAATTTCAGTTCCATAATTTTTTTTTTTTTTAGTTGTTCTATCAAAAAAAAAAAAAAAAAAATTTAGGTCCGGATTTTCTCCTGTCCGGGAGGTCCGGACCTGATCTAATTTATATATATATATATATATATATATATATATATATATATATATATATATATATATATATATATAATTGGGGCCCTCTTATCGGGGTCCAGGACGATCGACCCTTCTCACCTGTACTCAGTAACGACTCTAGTCATATGGTAAAATGCATTTTGCCAATAGATTTTTCTTCATCATCATTTTCAACTTTTACAAATAACACATTTTAAGTCATTTTTTACTTCCAACAAAATCCAAGGTCAATTGTATCTTAATGGAGCATTTTGGGATCAAAATTGTTAATTTATGAAATTTAATGCATTACAATTTACAATTTGGAATCATCAAACAGACATAGCTTCCTGACAAGGTAAATGTGACGTATATAACCTTTTCAACCGATTTAACCGTCCCCACAAATACCAAATCAGAAAGCAATGCATATATTCTTTACTTAATATTTTTTAATCAACAAAAGTACATGCACGTTTTCCTCTGTAAACTACAGTTAGCCTATGTTCTTCAACAAGTTCAATCCAAAATCAAACAAAAGAGACAACAAATGGAACTTGAATTGGGATACAAGGTTACCAAAATCTTGGATGATTTTGCATATGCTGAGTTTCTGATTGCTAAAGATCGAACCGGCCCTCTGTTCATATCCAAAGAAACAGACATCATGTTCATTCTCACTGCACATCTAAAAGGTTGTCATTCTCATATATGCTTCTTTAGGTTAAGCTTGTTTGCAAAAATGATGGATGAAATATGACTGTTTGTACTAATATATTATCATTGCGGACTGTTTTATCCGATGATTAGTTTGTTAGTTAATCATATGGACTATGTTTAGTCATTTCTAAGGACATTTGATGATGGATTATAATTCCAACTGAAAATGTGGTATTATATCCTCCTTTTAAAGTATCAAATGACCTTAGAAATGATAACAAATAGTCAATGGATTAATCAGGAAAGAAAATAGTCTATAATGGTAATAAATTTTACAGTCATTATCCCACCTATAATTTTTTTTTTCAAACAAACGTAGTCTTAGTTAAAGATATTTGTACAATTTTTTTTTAATCTTTTCTTTCTTTTTAAATCATTGAAATTTATGAATAAACGCAGGTTATACAAGACAGCAGATAAAGATTGACATAAATGAGGATGGGAGTAGGATTGTTATAAGTGGTAAAAAACCAGTTCAGGTGATGGTGGGATGGAAATGGAAAGTGTGCAAGAAAGAGATTGAGATGAGGGGATTTAGAAAGGCTTTTAATATTCCTGATGGTGTGATTTTGGATAAAATTAAGGCGAGGTTCAATGAAGATGAATCGATGCTGACCATTTCAATGCCAAAGGTGATTCAAGGGGTAAAAGGGGTTGGAATTGAGGAAGTGAAAGAAGAAGAGATTAGCAGAGGAAATTCTGAATCATTGCAAGTTGAGGCTGATGAGGAAAAATCTGCAGAATCAGATGGTAAAGATGCTCAAAATATTGATAAAATCCCAGACAAGCTGTCACTATCAGCAGAATTGGATGCTAAAGATGCTCAAAATATTGAAAATGTCATGGAAAAACTTCCAGTATCTGCAGAATTGAATGGTAAAGATGCTTTGAAAGTTGATCAAGTTCCAGAAAAACTGTCGGTATCATCTGATCGAAATGAGTATGAAAAAGAAGTGGCTTCTACAAGAAAAGAAATGGAAAGTAAAGAGGTTCTTGATTTGAAAGGAGAGATAGAGAATGAAGTTCAAGAAGATGAGAAAGTAAATGAGAAACCTCCAGTTTTTCGGAAAAATATGGCTACTGATATGCAAGAACATGAGGCATCTAAATGGGATCAAAATGGAAAAGGTCAATTAGTCTGCGAAAAAAAACATACTGATGTAGCTGAAACTCGAAAAGAAGAAAAATCTGATGATGAGAAATCTCCAGAAACAGAGAAGAACAAATTTCGTGATCAATCAACACAAACAGATGCACCTAAAAGGCCTAAAAAGTGTTGCACTCCTGTCATTGCTGGATCTGCTCTACTAGTTTCTCTTATGGTGTTTGTAATTCATCTGATCAGATCTAATGACAAACCAAGTAAGAAGAAGCAGTAAGAAGACTTCAACTGGAACGAATAACATATAGTTCTTGAAATTTCAATGGATTTTCTTTGTGTTAGATTGAAGTTACTGCATTTATGAAAATGAAATACAAAATTACAAATAGCAAAGTATTTGGTTCTGTTGAGCACATGTGTTGCTATATATAACAGACAAATTCATATCGATATTAAATATACATGAGATAAGAGTGTAAAAAAAGATCCACATATTAGGTTCTATTTTATTACTTATGGTTACACATTAGTCTCAATCCATATAAGTTTATGTGTCTAAGATACATACTCCATTTTTCTATATATCTGCAGTTTATAGTTTGTCCGTGGTGATTTTTAACCATTTCAAAGGCAGTTAGAACATGAATTTCACAAAAGTAACCATTACCCAAAAAAATAGATATAAAGAAGCCAATAAAAAAGAAAAAGCAGTAATTTATGGAATGGCAAACTCCAAAATGAAAAGAAACAAAGTGCTAATGATCTATAGTAGGGTCAAGAATAGCATATTACAGAGTATAATCATTATCACCCATTAATGGTACTTTAGATTCAAAACCACAATTCCAACCCCACATTAGCCCTACCCCAAAATCTCTTTACATACGTAAACCACTCTCTCTCTCTCTTCATAGCAGTACAAGGAAAAGCAAACAACAAAGAGCTCTTTGAACTTGATGAAACCCCACAACCTGCAGGTCCCACCCAAAAATGAATCCAATCAAAAACACCATCATTAGTCATTATGTTATTGTATCATTTGTGTAAATGAATGTGAAATGTTGTGTAACATAAATCTAAATACATGTTTAGGAAATGGGAAGGATCCATCCATTACAACTTTCATCTAATTTCCTACTATACATATTTAGTGACACAAATATTGCTTTTAACAATATTATCAGCATGCCCTTATTCCCTTATTGTTTCTTGACCTTTAATTTCTCATATATTTCACAAAATTAATTTACAACCCAACAATTACTTACCTCACTAACTACTATAACAGAGTACCATACTAGTCAATGAGGCTCATACTTTTAAGGGAGATCAAAATGCACTATACTTTTCTCCAATTACACCCTTTTTTGCAAGCATTAAAATGAATAACATTTTGTTTTTGAAGTAAAGACAATTGTTCAAAAGTGCAGTGCATTTTTCAGTTCCTTATATCTATCTACCTTTTGCATGGTGTTGTTTTTGTATCTCTTTGTTATCTCATGTAGTAAAAAGATATAGTAAGTTCACTATACAAAGACAAGTGAACTTGTACTTTGGAACGGAGGGTATATAAATATTTACTCCCTCGGTCCCTCCATCGATAAATGGAAGTTCCATTTGACATTTTCATTTCTCCCTAACCATATTAAAGTAAAGTAGATTGATGTTTCCACATGAAAATATGATTGTTCCACGAGTCATGAGTCTATTTCACATGAATGTGAGTCCCAGTAACTATTCATGCGAGTAGAACCCTACAGAAATATCATATTCATCATATTTTCATGCGGAAATATCAGTTTTCTAAAGTAAATTGAGGACTCTCATTTAGGGACAAAGCTATTTAAAATAGTGTATGTGCATAGTAAAAAGAAAAAAGGTTATTGTAGCATAGCATATGTACCTGTAATCTACTGTCACCAGATGTGAGCAAAGGGCCTATTGTAGCAGAGTCCACTTCACCAGTAGGCAGAGGAACTGCAGGGTTGCTGTTAATAAATGGCATACCACCACCATCGCCTTTTTCCGGTAACGTGGATGGACTTATGGCTGGAAAAACAGGATTAGTAGGTGCAGGACTAGGTGTATTCGAATCTTGAGGACGGAAAGGCCAAGGGTACGACGGAGAAGATGATACCACTCCGCCTGAGCTTAGCGGTGGAGCTGCCATTGGTGGTTGTTTTGGTGAATTTTCTTGTTGAGAAAAGGAAACCTTTATAGCCAGTTTTTGACCTTCCTGGCATGGTTTGATTGAGCCATTGTTGAAGGAGAAATAGAAAAAACCAAGTCTTGATGGGTGCCACTTAATGTCAACAAAAAAAACAAAAACAAACGAGAAAAGGGACAAGTCGGAAATAATTTAAGAAAAAAATGCATAATAAATGAACTAAAAAAGGGATATGAGTCAGAAATTGGATCCGGTTACGATCAAGTTAACTTCATGTAAGTCGGTCAATTGACCAATTCAGTGCTGACACGCAGAGTGAAATATCACCTCACAGTCTACGTGTCGACACTGTATTGATCAATTGACCAAAGTTAACTTCATGCTAACTATTCTCGAAAAAATACCAACTAAATGAACTAATTGAATTTTGAAGCTGGCTGAGGAATAATTGATATATACAAAAAAATAAATTCAAGCACATTTATGTAACCATTTGACATAGTAAAAAAGCTAAGGGACAGAGTTACAGAGGTCAAAGACTTCATTTTAAGCCATTTCTGATTTCTGAACCTCCCAGAGAAGGAAATGGCAAATGGGACATAATTTATAAACTCCCTCTGCTCCATAAAAGTAGTCCCATTTGCAAAATTTATAAACTTTAATGACGTAATTTTGTTAATGTTTATTTCTAAATTTATAGAATGTTTAGTTTAGTAGTGATGATATAAAAATGAAATTGCGATCGAAAGATTAAAAAGACATTGTGATATTTTATATGAAACAACCCGGGTCAAATCCCGAGTCCGGAACAAATCTTGGGTCAAATCCCAAGTCCGAATCGAATCAAATCCATCCAAATAAGGCCTCAAACCACTGGCCCAATAGTATATTCTTGGGTCATCTTAGCCCACCACAGGCTCCCAAAAGGTCATGACTTGAAGGTACTATTGGTAGTAACTTTATTTCCTTATATGCACAAATTTTTCCCCCTATCTTTCGATGTGGGACTGGGGTGTTACAAACTCCCCCACTTAAATTTCTGACGTCCCCGTCAGAACCGATCACACACACGGCCCAAAGATCTTTGCCTCTCTAGCCATTGTGGGATAATACCGGCTGGCTTCGTGTCCCCACCTCCGGACCTTCATCTCTCCATTGTGGGATAATACCATCAGCCTTCGTGTCCCCACCTCCGGCAACCCGATCGGATAACCCGACCCGAGCTTTCGAGAGTCGGCTCTGATACCATATGAAACAACCCGGATCAAATCCCGAGTCCGGAACAAATCTGGGTCAAATCCCGAGTCCGGAACAAATCTTGGGTCAAATCCCAAGTCCGAATCGAATCAAATCCATCCAAATAAGGCCTCAAACCACTGGCCCAATAGTATATTCTTGGGTCATCTTAGCCCACCACAGGCTCCCAAAAGGTTATGACTTGAAGGTACTATTGGTAGTAACTTTATTTCCTTATATGCACAAATTTTTCCCCCTATCTTTCGATGTGGGACTGGGGTGTTACATTATACTTGGGGTTTGTCAACTCTAAACGTTTATTGCATTTAGAACTGAAAATGCACCACGCCATATCATTTTTAGTGTGTTGCATTTGAGCCCCAAACCCTCAAAACGCTAGTAGAACAAGCACTAATAAAACGGGACTTGTTTTTTAGAACAAAAAAAATTGACAATGAGACTTTTTTGTTGGACCGGAGAGTATAAATTTAAGAGCTTTTCTAAGTGACATGAAAATTTAACAAGAAAATTGAACACGAGTGTATTTAAATTTCAACTATTTGTATTTTGACCTCCTAAAATAAAAATAAGTAAAATTCAAATACTTTTATATCCAATTTTGATGTGCACTTAAGAGTTTTTGTAAATTTAATTCAGGAGAGAGAGAGAGAGGGCCAAACTGTGTAGGAGGAGGAACTGGGTTTGCTGAGAAGGGTTGACTGAGTGAAGTTGCAGAGATTAAAGGCTCTTCTGTTCTGGAAAATGTAGAGAATATAGTGATGCTTGTGCTGGAAAACTGTGAACAAAGAAATAGTAGTTCAAATTCAATACAACTAAGCTACATTAATATAATTAGCTTTTGAAAACTAAGAAAAGGAAGTAAAATTATTATAAAGATTAAAACTTTAAGTACTAGTACTTACTGATGGAATCCCCTACTTGAACAGTTGGGTCTTTCCATTCTGAAACACCATCTACTACTACTGTTGCAGACTGAGTAATCTTGAACAAAAACAGAGTATTGAGAAAAACCCAGAAGAAGACAAGTATAGAAGATGAAGAATCCATGAATTTTAGAGAGAGAATTAAAGAATTTTAGAGAGGGAATGAAATGAAAGAGGGTTTTAAGGGTCTGATAAATGTGGGAGAAAAGGAGGGTATGAGAGAGGAGAGAGAATTATAGTGTCAGGCATGTTTGGCTTTTCAAGGGAGGAATTTGAATTTGTAACAGAGAGATGGGGCCATTGATTTGGAGAATGCTGCAACTTTTTTAGTATTTTTTTTAATTATTTTTTTTTATTTATTTACAGTAAAAGGTGAAATGATTTTGTTCCTAAAATATTATTTCATCCGTTCCAAATTAATTGCTCAGTTTTGATTTTTTAAAATTAAATTAACCATTTTTAAAAGTAATATTTTTACTATTTTTTCTAAAATATAGGTGAAAAAATTATAACCAAAAGAAAGTATATACAATTTATTACTAACCCCAATTTTTATAATTTTAAAAATATATTTATATATGTTTAATTATTAATTTTAAAAATAGTTAATATGACTTAAAAAAATCAAAACTGAACAATTAATTTGGGACGGAGGTAGTATTTTGTAAAGGGACTAGCAACGGTCTCGTGCCTCCGACACTATCGACGGTGGGATTTATCTAAAACTTTGGACGGTCCAGATGATTTATTAGGATGAGCGGGAAATTCAAAATTATTTTTATTATGTTAGATAGATTGGTAAAACAGATAGAGACAGACTGTTTGTAATGAGTGATGGATGGGGATTATTATTCTAAAATGATTAGTTTTGTGATTATCAAGTTGCAGCAACATTTATAATTGAGGATTCCCAGTTACCTTTTTTTGTTATATTTTTATTTTTTGTGTTCTATACATTCTTTTCACATTTTAATAATCTCTGGCTCTTTACTTTACAGTATCAAAGCCTCCACGAGGCGAGGCTTTATTATATAAATAGACTAGCGATAATCAGTGGCTGAAGGTACGGCGTAACGAAAAATTAAATTAAAATTTGAAAAATATTACATTATCTAAAGACACATACTACCACAATAATTAATACAAACTCAATCATCAATACATATCTAACCACCAAAACATCGAGCTATTTGAAAGAAATAACCCGTGCCTGAAGGCACTGTATAATTCTCAAAAAACTAAAAATAAATTATGAACAAAAAAATTGAAATGAGAGTTATAACACCTGAACCGCGGAAGTATAATCAACAGAGCCAGTCTGCCCAAGATAACTTCGCACAAAAGGAAGCCCAAGACGAAATCATAAGTTGAGATTCAAAGGTCTTAACACCTGGATAGATACCAGCAATGGACAACTAAATTCAAATCCATGTTCAAAATTATGGCATTGGACATCATATTGCATGCATGAACACATAATTAAGCAATTCAATTTTAAATAGAGATATATTTAAAACACACAATTAAAGCATGCAAAACACCAGAATGGGGAAATAGATAAACTATAAAAGCAAATGTAGAACTGCAACATTGTCAACACAAAGCTTCAGAAATATGTGAATCCAGTCTTGCAAAGCTCTCAAATAACTGAAGAAATATGGATAAAATTAACTGAAATGGCATTGTTCTAATAAGAATGTAATACATTCATCAAACAACAAAATTTTGCACAATTAATAGTAAACACAAGCAAGCCATATAAGAATTAGACAAAGGAAAACAAGTCAAACCAGTTTTAACTTGGCATCTCAAAATGCAATCATTAGATCTACATACACACTTCCGCGTCATGGAAAATACAATTTCATGAAAAATTATTTTTGGTAACCAACATCTGTAAGACATATATCTCCTGAAAAATGGGATTTAAATATTTAAAATGAGACTAATAAAAATCTCAAACCTCGGGCCATTTAGAGTTAATATTTTTAAGTCGAGTGTGACCTTATCTAGTAAATCTTAATATTAAGTATAGGACCAAGATAATAAATTAATAGGCAAAATGTGACACAATAAGGCAGAAAGCTAAAGAAAGCTAACAGAATGAGTTCCTAATAAATCTAGACACACAAAATACCATCACATTCCTAACAGCATACCTGTGTCCATAGATCAACTAACTGCGTGCAAGAAAGGGCTTGATATCCCTTGTGCCCATTTTCCAGCTTCATAAGAAACTTTTAAATTTCCATTTGGCAAAGCATCATTCCCACCAATGTTACTATGCCATTCTAATAAATCTGATTATTCTTCTTGAAAAGACGGTAGCAGCTCGTTCACTAAGTTTCCAATGTACCAATAACAGTTAGCTAGATGTGGTAGCGTGACCATATTAAACGTGTGTGCACCCAAAAATAATTGGAATCTAAGATTAAAGCGTGACCATATTAAACGTGTGGCTGGGAATCCACAGAAGAAGACTTTGAAATTTTATCTAAAAACGAAATAAGAAATAGTTAACCTCATAAACTAATGCTCTGCTTTAATCAGATATGAGAATATACAAGGTCCCAATATTAGTGAGAATGAGTGTACTGTCAGTTCCCTAAAATGGCCGCAGATAGTTTTGTTTTCAATAAAAGTTTACATCAAGCTTTGCTATCAAGAACCAAGTAAATAGTTTTCAAACTCTTTAGATTGAAAGAGCAACACAGAATACAGCTAAGGTTCAGAGTTTTGTTCCATCTTATGTTCTTCTGTTTTATCATAATTGTTAGAGTACCACATCAGAACTCCTTAGGACAACAAAAACTCCTTAAAGCTTCAGAAATAACAATTACAATAGGTAAAGCAACGAAATTCAATCAATTGGCTGGTACAATTTGGGGACTGAGCCATCAAGATTGAATTTTTATATGAATTCTCCCAGATGGAGGCCCCCATTTCCATCATAAAATAGAGAGCAACCAACGAATTATTTCTACAGCAACCCAATTCCAAAATTAGGCAGAAATTTCAAAAGATAATCCAAACGTAAAGCAGGGAAACGATGAGAAAAAGTATACCACAATTTAACCAAGAAACATAATTGTAAACATCAAACCAATCCAAAGGAAGCCTAAAAAAATCAAATCAAGAACCCCATAAACCCAATAAAGCTAAACCCTAAGACAATGGGTGCCGAACCAAACTGAATTGAAGAAAAAAAGAAAAACCAAGATAAGGTGCCAAGGAAGAAATACCAAGATAAGGATTCTTGGACCAGCACGACCTAAGCTGCCGAGGTGCCGAGGAAGAGGAGAGCACGACTGTAAAGTCCCCGAACCCGGATACTTGAAACCCGAATTCGGTACTTCACGATATCATTTCTATGAGCGGAATTCTACTAATAATAATAACAATAATATATAAACAAACATTTTACAATACATAATCATCAGAGTTCACCTCCCAGGTACGTAACCTTTAAGCATATATTAACAGTCATATTAATAATAACATATATCATAGTCTTCATAATCTTAACTATTACAATAATAACAACTTCAGTCAACCAGCTATCTTCCCTTTTTATTTTTGACAGAACCTTCAGGTTGTTCGCTCTTAACTGAAAACATTTAAATTAGCAAGGATGAGCATTTGAGTGCCCAACAAGTATTAATAATATATATATATGAACTGAAATCATTTAAATATTTTCTATATACTATTCTTCTACAACAAGGCAACAGTTGTGAAGTAATCTATATCAACAATAACTTACATAACTATTTCAAATCTTTGAAACTACGTACAGACTATATAAAGGTTTTATATGACATAGTATGAACATTATTTTCATTTTTGAAAAGGTTAAACAGAAAATTTATCTGTGAACCGTCATAACTTACGAACACGGGGGTGATCAGCCCGTTGTGTCCTGCATTGATCAATACTACATTACAAAAAAATGGTGTTACCATTTACATGATCCGCCTTAGGCGCATAAAATTTTTCCCTGATAACATATATGTATATCAAAAGAATATCAACATGCGATTAACTACTATGATTATCCAAGTGGGGACACTTGTATAATCATTTATAGAAATTAACGAACAGAATACATATATGAATTATCATATACTAACATGCTGATAATCAATAGGCGTATATAATATAGACTTTAAAAATCTATACAATAATAATATAAATTTGAAACATTCTTACATATATCCAATGCATAAAGAAAATGCAAAGGTAGGGCACTTGCCTGATGCGCTGCTACAATTTCTTAACTTAATTCTACCCTTTTATATCACAACCTATCATTAAGCAAATCAATTATTCGATTAGAACATTATATCATAACACATAATACTGCATATAGCAGTCAGCACATTCCTAATCACGTTGTCACATAACTTAACGACCATTACGTCACAATTAAACAATTTACAAGTCAATCCTATCTAAGTTCAGATCAATTTCTGAAATATGTCGACATATCGACAGCCTTATAATATAATAATTGAGTCTAAGACTCTATTCTATATCGAAATATTTAAATAGATAACTTAAACAACAATCACACTATTTTTTTTATGACCTCATAATAATTTTAACACAATTATTACCTTTTATCATAATTTTTGAAATATCAGAATCATTATTAAATGATTTAAATATCAAACCATTCTATTAATTTATCATTATCCAAATATTAAAAGTTATGAATTATAACTTAAAATATTTTTAATTCACTTATATCCTTTTTAAATGATTTTTAGATAAATAAAACCATTTTAATACTATTTATTTAATATAATAATCAAATAAATTTATTATCATTATTATATCATTAATATTAAATTATTAATGAAATTTATCCTTTAAATATTAAAAGTTACGTCTTATAACTTAAAATATCTTTAAACACTTTATTCTTATTTAAAATGATTATTTATAATATAAAAATCATTTTTAAACCAAATTATTTAATATAATTATTAAATAACTTTAATATCATTATTAATCATTAATTAATGAATTTAATCATTAAATATAAAAAGTTATATTTTATAACTTAAAATATTTTTAAATATCTCATTATTATTTAAAATGATTTTTAAAATAATAAAATCATTTTTAATTTATTTATTTACTTCATTTTAGTAAATAACTTAATTATCATTAATATTAATTTATTAATGTAAATTATCAAATAATATAAAAAGTTATCAAAAATAACTTAAAATATTTTCTTATATCATAATATAATTTAAAATGATTTTTCAAATATTAAAATCATTTTTAAATAATTTATTTAATATTCTAAATAAATAAATTAATTACTTTTAATATTTCAAAAATATTAAATATTTATGAAAAACATTTAAAATAATTAAAAACTAATTTTCAGAATTTAAAATAATTTTTAATAATTTATTTTGTATTTTTAATAATTAAAAACTATTTTTTTCTATTTTTTTATTAATTTTCGGAAAATAAACTGATTTCCGTCGCTAAAGACCACCTATAGAGACAGAACCGTCGCTATAGGTGTTCTTCATGTTCTTCATTCAAACCCAGAACTTCATACTCAGAACCGAGTGGCTCTGTTTGACCGTGATTAGTTCCGTGTGTGCTGTGATTCTGGACTCGATTTTGGTCAGATTGTGTAGTACAATTACAAGACTATAAGATACAACAATTATCATGGATAAAACACATAACACCAGCTAGATCTAGCCGCCTAAACTCGTTGTCAGAGGCTGTTCTTCATTTCTGGGTTTCCCAGAATTGAAGAACAGTCCGACTGACTACTTTTGATCGCTAGTAACTTGCTACACGTTAACTATTTTTGAGATCTAAGAGCTTTAATGTGTAGATCACATGTAGGACTACTTATACATTACATAAAATACACCAAACATCAGCACATCAATCAAATACAAGCCGGTCAACCTCTGACAGAATCTGTGTTCATAAGTTTTCTGGGTTTTCCAGAAAACCAAAAATATGGATTTCTCTACTACTTTGACCAGCCAAAAATTTCAGTATAGGTAATATTTTATCAATGTAAAGGCATGAATCTATAGTCAATATACTAGACTACAACCCAGCTTCAACAAATCAAACAAAACAACAACTAACAGCAAGATCAGAAGCCCCAAACATGTTGTCAGACACTGAAGACTGTTTCTGGGTTACCCAGAAATCAGACAGTCAAGCTCGGTCAACGTGTTTTGACCTCAAATAACTTTTGATCTATAATAGATATGACCTTACTTCTTTTTACAGATTAAAGACAACATGCAGGACTACTAATAACTACTTAAAAACAACACAAAACATCATCGAGCAAGGAGCTGTGGTCACTGACATTCATTGTCAGACCATAGAATCAAGCTATTTCCGGACATTGTAGATCTTCAATTCTGAGCGTCTAGATGTTATGGATCTAACATCTAGCAACCCAGATCATGACTAGATATTAAAACCAACATATTACAACACTTAAACACAAAATCTAAACACAAAATATGGACAGATTTTCTAGCTTAAGTTTTATACCTTTCTTGGGTTTGATCTTGATCTAAAGCTACTGATTTGATATGGAAATTCGTGGGGCTGGATTTTTGGGCTAATATAACACTGAAACTCGTTGGTTTTTTAGAGAGAGAAAGTCTAAGAGGGGTGTTGGTGAATAAACTAGCAAAATGAGCCATTTTTTTTCTTTAATCATATATACTAGACCTAGAGAATGATGTGCTGAGTTTGATTGCTGCCATGTGTTGCTGGAAATCTGGAAAGTATCAAGAGTTGGTGACCAACTCAAATCATAGCAAGATTCACACTCCATCTCCAATCACATGTGCAAAAAGGGCATAAAAGTCATTTCATTATTAATTTTTTTTTATGGAACAAAAATGATTTGGACAAAGTATTATGGATTAATAACACTAGAATATTTAATCTAGCCAATCTTAGCAATTTAGGGTTTACCAATTCCATTAACTAGGATTTCTAAAAACACAATTAGGGTTTTCTAGTAATTAGAAAAATACAATTATAATTAAAGTCCCTAATTTAATACACTTTAAAGTAACACATAAATTTATATCATATAACACAGATATATACAGTATTAAATCTTATACAGTGAAACTAGGGTTTTCGAGTACTATAACACAATTGATCAATTATTATCAACTCGCGTACATGCAGTTCACATTATAACACTTAAAATATTTAAATATCATAATGTTATTATTATCCGCTATCCAAGACCAAGATTAGGGTCAGTAAAATATGATTAGGGTTTTGCCATACTATCATAAAATTGTTCCACACATAATCATACACATCTATACTAATAAATAATAATATAATATTATTATTCTCATTTCCTGATAAAAATCCGAAATTAGGGTTTGGATTCTATATCTGGTTTACCTTTCATAAATAGCTTAATAATCTGAACAAACTTCATATAATAAATAATTGTTATAATTATTCTAAAATAATTTCATAGATTATTTAAATAATAGTCAATTTTATTTTCATAGAAATAATTGATAAAAACATTTCTAATATGAAATTAATTATTATAAAATTATTTTTGATAATAACAATGATTCTTAAAATAAAATCATTTACAATTTTTCATGAAATAAATATATTTTATATTTACCACACAATATATAAACACAATATCTTGTACAAATCCTCATCCTTAAAAAAAATTTATACATCAAATTTCTTATTTATTTATATAGAAAATACCGGGTTGTCACATTCACCCTCCCTTATAAGGATTCCGTCCCCGGAATCACTGCTTTAAAGCCTATACATAACTAGGTTCATAGCATACACAATCTTTGCAAATAGATCTCGATCAACTTTGATCGAAATGATCTTTAACTAATCACAAAAAGCTTGTCTTTCTGATTAAACGGAAATTTGATTCCTAAAAGAACTCAAATTCCTCCCTCAAAATTTCTTTATAAAACAATTTACTAAAAATAGAAACATTCTAATTACGCAAATAAAAGTTATTTGAATATTACCTGGAACTGCATTGCCAGCTGCCACCGTGTCTTGAACCGTCATATTAAAGACCCTTGATGTTTATTTTGTTGGCTTGCTGGATGTTGTTGGTCCTGTGATTGCTAACGTTCCACTACCCCTGCCCGTATGCACACTACCGGTTTCTTCCCTCTTCTTCGGACATTCCTTCACCTTGTGTTCCATCGAACCGCAAACAAAACAGCCACTATATTTCCTATGATTTGGGCAATTGGGAGAGATGTGGCCCTCTTGCCCGCATTTGAAACACACAGGTTTCCCCTTCAAACACACACCTGAATGGTTCTTCCCACAAGTTTTACATTGAACTGCCTGCTTTTTCACACCCTCTTGTTTTACCTGTACATTTTCTAAATATTTCACCTTTCTCTTTTCGTTTCCTCCCTTAATTCCACTATTAACTTTCCCCTTCTCAGCTGCCTCAACCTTACTTTTGTTCTTCCTCTCTTTGTTATAGAAACTCATGATCTCACTCCCTTCCTCAGCAATTATCGCCTTTTCCATAAGTGCTGGAAACGTTGGAATCTGTAACACTGCCACTTTGTTATAGATCCAGGGTTTCAATCCTAACTCGAATCTTCTCGCCTTCCTAGCCTCCGTATCAACTTGATGCGGAGCAAATCTAGCTAACTCATTAAATTTAGCGGCGTAATCCGCAACTGACATCTCTCCTTGTTTCAACTCTAAAAATTTTACCTCCATCCTAGCCTGCATACTAGTAGAAAAGTAATTCTCGAAAAATAAAATTTTAAACCTTTGCCAAGTCACTACACCCTCTCCCGCTCTCGCCTGATTCGCTTCCCACCAGAAGTTCGCCTCACCCTTCATCATATAGGTGGCAAAAACCGTCTTCTGCCCCTCATCTACTCTAGCTATTACAAATGCCTTCTCAATTTCTTTAATCCAGGTTTAAGCTTCTACAGGATCAGTTGTACCTTTAAATTCTGGTGGTCCTACAGCTTTAAAATCTTTGAAATTTGCTAAGTGATTACCCGACTGATTCCTTGCTACTGGTATTCTTTGTTGCATGGTCTGAGCTATTATATTCGCAAAATGCTGTATCGGGTCTACTGGTTGCTGTCCCTCAACGTTGTTGACAGATCCTTCTGCCCTTTGGTTTCGAGTTTGACGTCTTGGCGGCATTTTCTGGTTAAGTAAAAACCATAAATTAATCTTACATTCTACATCTTATCATGCGAGTTTATAATTTTTAAACATAATTCAAACTTAGATTCATATTACTTTAATAGATAATTTACATAGCATATCATAACTGCTTAAGACATCATTCATCCCTTGGTGATTACAGGAATCGGGATTTACAACCTTACTAACACAAAAGTTTTAAAATATTACATCACACAGACATATTAAGCACACATATTATATTAAACAAGCCTTCACAACGGAATCTATAATATCTAGTTAATAAGCTCTTTTTCTTGGACAACTCTTTGCCTGATGATGTTTCCTTCCACAAACAAAGCATGCTCCCCGTTCATAATCAGGACAATATTGAGTAGTATGTCCCTCATAGCCGCATAGATAACATATTCTTTTCCACTTCTTCTTACTAGGTTTTCCAAAATTATGGTCTTCTATTTTTCTTTTTCCCTTATCTCTCGGAGTTGCACACGAAGTGTTACTTGAAGTCCCCATCTGATCAATTTGAATTTTTAGTTTATCCTGCCCTTCCATCGTTTCTATTAATACCTGACGTAACTGGCTATTCAACAGCTTCTCTATTTCCCACAACTTTTCCAGAGAAGAAATCTGGTTCCTCAAATTCTGTATTTCCATTGATGCTTGTCCGGCAAAATCTGAATCACTATCTGTCAGCTCTACCATTTCCGGATCTGGTGCTACATTTTCCACGATAACCACCTCATCCGAGTTGGTTTCATTGCGAGCTTCTATTTCAGCTATTAGCTGCGATATTAGCTCTGGTATATGGGTTTGGTCCTTCTTCATGTTATAGGCATACAGCAGACCTTTTTCTCCAGACATCTACATACATAAATTATCTTGATTAGTATATACATGCAACAAGTATTAGTTTTATTTATGTTATCTTTTATTTTTTTATAAACTCTATATGAGCCATTTATATATCCATATACCATGGTTTAATACAGACCGACTAAATATCTTACCTACTTCTATAAACGCTTAGGACATAAACTGCCTACCATCAACTATCCTCTAAGAGACAAAAGTGAGGATTCACTACCACCTACCTTTCTACTAAACTATAGATTGGGGTCTACTACCATCCTATGCATTCAACAAGGCATAAGGATTTACAACAACTAAACAGTCCCTAATAGAAACACAAAAGTGGGACTATATTTAACATGAGTACAAATTAACGCTTGCTCTCACTACTGGAGGACAGCTTCATCCACTCCGTGTCAAACTTCCTAAAGGCATTGTCTAAAAATTTCTCCAAGGTATCTATTTTTGCATCTTTCTCCTCCATCTCAACTTTCATCTGTCCTAACTGTAGCTCTTTCTGCTTCAACCTTCTTCGTAACTCAGCTATCTCTGCCTGTGCTTGATAAGCGGTGTCCCTATACTGTTGCTCTAAAATCTGAAGGGTCTGGTTCTTTGCCTCCACATGCTCAACCCTGTTCTCTAGCTCAACATTTTTAGCCAACAAATTCCCTATCATTGCAAGCTCCATGGACTCACTACTAGAGTCCCTTGACTCTTGGTTCACCGAGTAACTATTTGATCCCTCGTTAGCCATCCTATGATCACCATAAATAATCAACAACAACATTAGTACCACAATAAAATATATTCATTGATAAAATGAAAAGATATTTTATTCCGTACTATAATACTTATTGGATCTCATTAACCCTCCCCTAACTAACTCATTCTATAAAAGTTTTCTACTAAGTTTATAATCCTAGGCTTCGCATTCCTAATGTTTATAACCTACAGCTCTGATACCATCCTGTAAAGTCCCCGAACCCGGATACTTGAAACCCGAATTCGGTACTTCACGATATCATTTCTATGAGCGAAATTCTACTAATAATAATAACAATAATATATAAACAAACATTTTACAATACATAATCATCAGAGTTCACCTCCCAGGTACGTAACCTTTAAGCATACATTAACAGTCATATTAATAATAACATATATCATAGTCTTCATAATCTTAACTATTACAATAATAACAACTTCAGTCAACCAGCTATCTTCCCTGTCCCTTTGTTTTTGACAGAACCTTCTGGTTGTTCGCTCTTAACTGAAAACATTTAAATTAGCAAGGATGAGCATTTGAGTGCCCAACAAGTATTAATAATATATATATATATATATGAACTAAAATCATTTAAATGTTTTCTATATACTATTCTTCTACAACAAGGCAACAGTTGTGAAGTAATCTATATCAACAATAACTTACATAACTATTTCAAATCTTTGAAACTACGTACAGACTATATAAAGGTTTTATATGACATAGTATGAACATTATTTTCATTTTTGAAAAGGTTAAACAGAAAATTTATCTGTGAACCGTCATAACTTACGAACACGGGGGTGATCAGCCCGTTGTGTCCTGCATTGATCAATACTACATTACAAAAAAATGGTGTTACCATTTACATGATCCGCCTTAGGCGCATAAAATTTTTTCCTGATAAGGGATGTTCATATTTGTCAGGGTTCCAAGTCAAAGGTTTTATCTTATCCAACAATAAACTATAATTTAACATATATGTATATCAAAGGAATATCAACATGCGATTAACTACTATGATTATCCAAGTGGGGATACTTGTATAATCATTTATAGAAATTAACGAACAGAATACATATATGAATTATCATATACTAACATGCTCATAATCAATAGGCGTATATAATATAGACTTTAAAAATCTATACAATAATAATATAAATTTGAAACATTCTTACATATATCCAATGCATAAAGAAAATGCAAACGTAGGGTACTTGCCTGATGCGCTGCTACAATTTCTTAACTTAATTCTACCCTTTTATATCACAACCTATCATTAAGTAAATCAATTATTCGATTAGAACATTATATCATAACACATACTACTGCATATAGCAGTCAGCACATTCCTAATCACGTTGTCACATAACTTAACGACCATTACGCCACAATTAAACAATTTACAAGTCAATCCTATCTAAGTTCAGATCAATTTCTGAAATATGTCGACGTATCGACAGCCTTATAATATAATAATTGAGTCTAAGACTCTATTCTATATCGAAATATTTAAATAGATAACTTAAACAACAATCACACTATTTTTTTATGACCTCATAATAATTTTAACACAATTATTACCTTTTATCATAATTTTTGAAATATCAGAATCATTATTAAATGATTTAAATATCAAACCATTCTATTAATTTATCATTATCCAAATATTAAAAGTTATGAATTACAACTTCAAATATTTTTAATTCACTTATATCGTTTTTAAATGATTTTTAGATAAATAAAACCATTTTAATACTATTTATTTAATATAATAATCAAATAAATTTATTATCATTATTATATCATTAATATTAAATTATTAATGAAATTTATCCTTTAAATATTAAAAGTTACGTCTTATAACTTAAAATATCTTTAAACACTTTATTCTTATTTAAAATGATTATTTATAATATAAAAATCATTTTTAAACCAAATTATTTAATATAATTATTAAATAACTTTAATATCATTATTAATCATTAATTAATGAATTTAATCATTAAATATAAAAAGTTATATTTTATAACTTAAAATATTTTTAAATATCTCATTATTATTTAAAATGATTTTTAAAATAATAAAATCATTTTTAATTTATTTATTTACTTCATTTTAGTAAATAACTTAATTATCATTAATATTAATTTATTAATGTAAATTATCAAATAATATAAAAAGTTATCAAAAATAACTTAAAATATTTTCTTATATCATAACATAATTTAAAATGATTTTTCAAATATTAAAATCATTTTTAAATAATTTATTTAATATTCTAATTAAATAAATTAATTACTTTTAATATTCCAAAAATATTAAATATTTATGAAAAACATTTAAAATAATTAAAAACTAATTTTTAGAATTTAAAATAATTTTTAATAATTTATTTTGTATTTTTAATAATTAAAAACTATTTTTTTCTATTTTTTTATTAATTTTCGGAAAATAAACTGATTTCCGTCGCTAAAGACCACCTATAGAGACAGAACCGTCGCTATAGGTGTTCTTCATGTTCTTCATTCAAACCCAGAACTTCATACTCAGAACCGAGTGGCTCTGTTTGACCGTGATTAGTTCCGTGTGTGCTGTGATTCTGGACTCGATTTTGGTCAGATTGTGTAGTACAATTACAAGACTATAAGATACAACAATTATCATGGATAAAACACATAACACCAGCTAGATCTAGCCGCCTAAACTCGTTGTCAGAGGCTGTTCTTCATTTCTGGGTTTCCCAGAATTGAAGAACAGTCCGACTGACTACTTTTGATCGCTAGTAACTTGCTACACGTTAACTATTTTTGAGATCTAAGAGCTTTAATGTGTAGATCACATGTAGGACTACTTATACATTACATAAAATACACCAAACATCAGCACATCAATCAAATACAAGCCGGTCAACCTCTGACAGAATCTGTGTTCATAAGTTTTCTGGGTTTTCCAGAAAACCAAAAATATGGATTTCTCTACTACTTTGACCAGCCAAAAATTTCAGTATAGGTAATATTTTATCAATGTAAAGGCATGAATCTATAGTCAATATACTAGACTACAACCCAGCTTCAACAAATCAAACAAAACAACAACTAACAGCAAGATCAGAAGCCCCAAACATGTTGTCAGACACTGAAGACTGTTTCTGGGTTACCCAGAAATCAGACAGTCAAGCTCGGTCAACGTGTTTTGACCTCAAATAACTTTTGATCTATAATAGATATGACCTTACTTCTTTTTACAGATTAAAGACAACATGCAGGACTACTAATAACTACTTAAAAACAACACAAAACATCATCGAGCAAGGAGCTGTGGTCACTGACATTCATTGTCAGACCATAGGATCAAGCTATTTCCGGACATTGTAGATCTTCAATTCTGAGCGTCTAGATGTTATGGATCTAACATCTAGCAACCCAGATCATGACTAGATATTAAAACCAACATATTACAACACTTAAACACAAAATCTAAACACAAAATATGGACAGATTTTCTAGCTTAAGTTTTATACCTTTCTTGGGTTTGATCTTGATCTAAAGCTACTGATTTGATATGGAAATTCGTGGGGCTGGATTTTTGGGCTAATATAACACTGAAACTCGTTGGTTTTTTAGAGAGAGAAAGTCTAAGAGGGGTGTTGGTGAATAAACTAGCAAAATGAGCCATTTTTTTTCTTTAATCATATATACTAGACCTAGAGAATGATGTGCTGAGTTTGATTGCTGCCATGTGTTGCTGGAAATCTGGAAAGTATCAAGAGTTGGTGACCAACTCAAATCATAGCAAGATTCACACTCCATCTCCAATCACATGTGCAAAAAGGGCATAAAAGTCATTTCATTATTAATTTTTTTTTATGGAACAAAAATGATTTGGACAAAGTATTATGGATTAATAACACTAGAATATTTAATCTAGCCAATCTTAGCAATTTAGGGTTTACCAATTCCATTAACTAGGATTTCTAAAAACACAATTAGGGTTTTCTAGTAATTAGAAAAATACAATTATAATTAAAGTCCCTAATTTAATACACTTTAAAGTAACACATAAATTTATATCATATAACACAGATATATACAGTATTAAATCTTATACAGTGAAACTAGGGTTTTCGAGTACTATAACACAATTGATCAATTATTATCAACTCGCGTACATGCAGTTCACATTATAACACTTAAAATATTTAAATATCATAATGTTATTATTATCCGCTATCCAAGACCAAGATTAGGGTCAGTAAAATATGATTAGGGTTTTGCCATACTATCATAAAATTGTTCCACACATAATCATACACATCTATACTAATAAATAATAATATAATATTATTATTCTCATTTCCTGATAAAAATCCGAAATTAGGGTTTGGATTCTATATCTGGTTTACCTTTCATAAATAGCTTAATAATCTGAACAAACTTCATATAATAAAATAATTGTTATAATTATTCTAAAATAATTTCATAGATTATTTAAATAATAGTCAATTTTATTTTCATAGAAATAATTGATAAAAATATTTCTAATATGGAATTAATTATTATAAAATTATTTTTGATAATAACAATGATTCTTAAAATAAAATCATTTACAATTTTTCATGAAATAAATATATTTTATATTTACCACACAATATATAAACACAATATCTTGTACAAATCCTCATCCTTAAAAAAAAATTATACACCAAATTTCTTATTTATTTATATAGAAAATATCGGGTTGTCACAACGACCTAAGGTGCCGAGGAAGAGAAGAGTCAAGAGGAGAAGGTCGTAGATCTTCGACTTCTTCTCTGCTTCTGTGTTTTTCAAACTCCTTATAAGGCCTACCGTTTTTCAAGCTTCGCCGAGGAAGATTATCGACTTCTTCTTCTGCTTCTGGGTTTCGAGTGTAACAACAGAGAGAGAGATAGAAGATTTGAAATTTGAAACGGGAGGAATGAGAGAGAGCTGATGACGTTTTTCAAGCTCCTTGTTTTCGTTTTTCAAGCTCCGTGTTATCTCTCAGCTACTGTGTCTAAGGCCAGAGAGATAGAGGGTTTGAATTTTGAAACGGGAGGAACGAGAGAGAATTGCTGACGTGGATTTTGGATGTGACGTTTGTATATTTCCTCTCTCTGCTCTCCTTTATATTATAGATATAGATATAGAGGTTATGTTTTCAGAAGAATAAATAAAATTAAAAGTATTATTTCATTAATTCAAATTACATGAAGATTAGAATATCATGAAATGGGTATGATTCACTTTCCCAATTGGAGCTTCATCATGTACTCCGCGACACCTAAACACCATTTGAGAGTTCTCATGTAATTTGCACAAGACCTTAATTTCATTTGAATTAGAACTCGTTAGTATCTACTACTAGTCCCTTGAAACATACAAAAAAAATAAAAATAAAAATAAAAATATATTTAAGGAGCATATAAAAATATAAGATTATGTAAAAATTTATTTGATTTGAGGTTATGTATCAACAACTTTATAACAATAAAAATTACTAAAATATGAGTTGTCGAAATATTTGTATTTATATTCTTATTTACATTATTATAAAAATAATATTCTAATTTCTGAAATCAAACGAAAATTTTACAAAATCCCATATTTTACATGCTCGATGATTAATTTGAAGATCTTAGGTTTCTTTTTACTCTTAATATAAATGTAATTTACTTCTTTTATTTGACTTTTTCAGTTAGTTAATGTAAAATGCAGCTCAAAGGGAAAAGATCCAAATTAAGGGGTCCAAGCTCCATAAGCCATACAAAGGAGACACCAAGCTAAACACCAATTAAGAGATGTCACCCCTAATTAAGTTGTGTTTAATTCTAGAATGTGGACCAACAAACCCAATAGCACAAAAAGGATAAAAACAGTCTTTAAACAACAGAGGATTTTGTAAAAAGTCCGATTTGGGACCTTGATAGCACAAACACTGGAGTATTTGATCATTATCCTTACTTGGAGGGAGTTAATAATCAAAAAATAAAGGTGTTGGGTCGTAATATCTCATATATTGGGCCGGATGTATTGGGCCTACTTATTCGGTTAGTTCATTGGGTCTCCACTGTTGGGTCCTAAAGTTAATGGTCCTAGTCACCATCTTATTTCTGTTAAGTCTTTACAAGATCAGGTCGGACCAATGGGTTGACCCATTAGATATTAAATATCTCCATCTTTGACCGGTAATGATGAAAAAGCATGACTGTTGATTGTTGCAACTGCCATGTATTAATGTGGATGGGATCCTTAGCCGGTCGACGATAAGAACAGTGACAGAAGGTAGTGAGTGAACTGCATGCAGTTGGCTAGGATGTTCAGGGTCAGTAGATAGACGTCAGATATCAGGATGAGACACAGTTAACCGGGCAAGATAGTATAACATAGCAAGGAAGTCTTCAAGCAAAAGTTACGTACACACACTAACAACTGATAATTCTCTCTCTCTCTCTCAATACACTGGAGATTTTATCCTCCATTGTTAACCTTATGATCGCCTGTACTGACTCTCACGCCGGAGCTATCCCCCGACGGTCGAAGCCGTCAAGCTTTTGGTGTTGTCGTGTTTATTGTGCAGGATATAGACGCGTGTTAAGTGATTGAGGCGCGTTGAAAGATCTTGGCGTTAACATTGGGGCTAGAAGGAGGGTTGTGTTCTAATGTCATTGAGTTTTCAATCACAAACTTCATTTGCTCTACGTCGAAAAGAATGGTGAGGAGTAGAACTAGTACACCGGAGGGACAACCGATGGCTGTAAGTTCATCCTTGCCTCGTGTATCAGTTAAGGATCGTCTGGGTCCTTTCAAAAGTGCTTTTGAGAGTACGGCTTCCAAGCATGATTCAGGGGGTTCTCGTTCGAGAGCCCGTGGTGAAGCCCGAAGGAGGTTGGACTTTGCTGCTGACAAGGAGCGTGATCATGGCCGAAGGCGAGTAGAAGGCACCCCACCTAGAATTCGACACTGAAGTGGTCAGGACGACAAGGCTGCCAAGCTGGCGAAGATGGTAGACGAAGAAGATAAAGCTTTAGAGGTTCTCTTGAAGCGGAGCGAAGATATAGCTGAACATGTGCTTCGGATTGCCGAGCTGAAGGACGAGGCGTCCAATTATGTGCAGATCCTTCGGATGGCAGAGCTGGAGCAGGTCCTTCGGATGGCAGAGCTGGAGAAGATCCTTCGGATGGCAGAGCTGGAGCAGATGCTTTGGATGGCAGAGCTGAAGGACGAGGCGTCCAATTATGTCCAGTCTGAAAGACATAGTAAAGCAGTCAATACACTTTGAAAATATGTCTCGATGCAGTCCTCAGGATCAAAGAAGACCCACAAGCCATATTTCTAAGGATCCGAAGAGGGTACCTCACCTTAGGGGTTCTTGGGGTTATGGCACAAGCAGTTCAAGAGGATGTTCACCAGAGAGTATGGAGAAGGCATTCCGTCTTGAGTGTTCTAGTAGCAGCGGAAGGGCTCAGCATCGAAGCAGATCAAGAAGCCATACTCTTGAGAGGCCGAAGAGTGCATTCTACCCTATCGGTTCTCAGGATTATGGTCGAGGTAGTCGAAGGAGTTAATCCAGAGAGTATACACCTTAGAATACAAATAAGGCATTCTGCCTTGAGTATTCTCACCACAGTGACAAAAATTTCCACCGAAGTAGATCCAGAAATCACACTCCCGAGAATCCACTGAGGGCACACCGCCCTGAGGGTACTTGTCTTCGGAGAAATCCATCTAAAGCTGCAGGTTAGGATGGAACAGACCGGACCGTTCAGAAGAAGCTTTGAGGAGGTTTATATCCCCATCAGCAGAAGCAGAGCTCATGGATGTTGTGTGCAGACAGATATTCTACTTCGGACAATCAGTGTGGCAGGCTGTCAAGTTCAGATTCAGCACAAAAGATTCACTTTTCACAATTGATCTTCTTTCTATTGGTCCTAAATTCACAATGGTGTAAGAAGGACGGGGAGGGGGACTTGTTGACCATTCGATGGTAGCCATTTTGGCAGGTGATCCTTATGAATTTGTCAGGCCCTTCCGGGTAGGCAAACTTCATCGGTGTAAGGAGGACGAGGTGGACTCGCTGACCATTCGATGGTAGCCTTATCGGCAGGAGTGTCCTTATGAGGTTGTTATACCCTGCGTGGTAGACAAATTCCATGGTCCTTTTAATATTGTTTTTACCGCGAGTGGTAAACCATTATGCACCAAAGTAAGGAGGTATGGTCGGACTCGCTGACCATTCGATGGTAGCCTTTTTGTCAGGAGTGTCCTTATGAATTTGTTTCACCCCGTGTGGTAAACAAATTACAATGTCTTTATATCTTTGCTATACCCCGCATGGTAGGCAAATGTCCTTATATCTTTGCTATACCCCGCATGGTAGACAAATGTCCTTATATACTTGTTTTACCCCAAGTGGTAAACAAGATCCCGATGGTGCAAGGAGGATCAGCCGAATTCACCTTATGACTGATATGTCTCACACTTCGGTAACGATAAGTATGCATTACTTTATTTTGTTCATGTGTTGAGTTCGGATTATATTATCATTGTTCTAAACTGTTATATAATTTGCTTGATTATTGACTAACAGTTTAAGATAAGAGGCACTTGTACAATTTCAAAGTTGATTGATGTTGAATTATTGACAAGAAATGTTCATATAGAAGTAATAAGGCATGAAGTTGATATTTCATTAATATTAACTGTTCACAAAAAATTAGAATTTTTATAGAAAGTTCTACAGTTAATGGTAAAGGGAAGGTCATCTTCAGGCTTATTCATCGTCATCATCACCATATGAAGAGTCTAGAAGAGATGGATCTACCTTGGTCCGAGCTTTTTCTTGCCTTTACTTCGGCAAATTTCATATCCTTTGGCATACATATGGACGATCTCATCGTTCAGCTCAGTGGATTTTCTGTATTTTGCCTGTATTCTGCCTGGATCTCCTTATGAAGGTCTTCGGTCAGTGGCGGACCCATGTTCCTAAGGGCCCGAAGTTCTTTGAGCTCTTTTTCAAGCTTCTGACGATGTACCAATCGATATTTATATCTATGATGACCCGATGTGTGGCCTTGGTCGTCTTCTTCTCTTTTTTGACCTTGTCGAGATCCTTCCAAAGGCACTCATTGTTGAAAAGAGCAATGTCAAGATTGTTTCTTTCTTTTGCCAATGCAGACTTCAGAATGGCGTTCTCTCTTCGGGCGACATCCTCTTCGGCATCCTCTTCGGATTCTTTATATTTGGGACGGAGGCACCCAAAGATAGCATTTGCCTGCAGATGACCATTATTTGTCAAACAGTTCGAATTGATGGGCAGCGATGTGAATGGATAAAGTCAAAATATCAAAATTCCTTTAGTTCGGCATTTCATTCTTTCGTCCATCAAGTCTATAATGGAATTATTGCCGAACCGGTATTTCATTATGTGGTTTGAGCTTCGGTAGTTAAAGGCGCTTCAGTTGGCACTTCTGTAGAGGCCAGCGAAGATGAACCCTTTATGTTGCTATTTGATGTTCACCAGATGGGCTTCGGTAAGCTCTATTTTGAGCCTTTATTGATTTTATTATAATTCCTTTTGTCCTGGATCGATGTCATTTATACTCTTTCATTAAACATACTGTTTAATAAAAGACTAGGGGGCGATGTTGGGTCGTAATATCTCATATATTGGGCCAGACAGATTAGGTCTACTTATCCGGTTAGTCCATTGGGTCTCCACTGTTGGGTCCTAAAGTTAATGGGCCTAGTCACCATCTTATTTCTGTTAAGTCTTTAAAAGATCGGGTCGGACCAGTGGGTTGACCCATTAGATATAAAATATCTCCATCTTTGACCGGTAGTGATGAAAAAGCATAACTGTTGACTGTTGTAACTGCCATGCATTAATGTGGATGGGATCCTTAGCCGGCCGACGATAGGAACAGTGACAGGAGGTAGTGGGTGAACTGCATGCAGTCGACTAGGATGTTCAGGGTCAGTAGATAGACGTTAGATATCAGGATGAGGCACGGTTAACCGGGCAAGATAGTATAACATAGCAAGGAAGTCTTCAAGCAAAAGGTACGTACATACACTAACAACTGATAATTCTCTCTCTCTTTCTCTCAATACACTAAAGATTTTATCCTCCATTGTTAACCTTATGATCGACTGTACTGACTCTCACGCCGGAACTATCCCCCCGACGGTCGAAGCCGTCAAGCTTTTGGTGTTGTCGTGTTTACCGTGCAGAATATAGGCGCGTGTTACGTGATTGAGGCGCGTGGAAAGATCTTGGCGTTAACAAAAGGTATGAAATAAAATAATAATAATAATACAGATGCAAGTAGGGGAAATTGAAAAGAAAGATAAGAAATTGGTTTTTGATGTAATGGTTGAAGCTGCATTTTATTCTTAATAAGTTGTAACAGTAATAGTATTAATACAACTTTATTAGTTATTAATAATATTATTATTAAGTTGTTAGTAATTACTTATTAGTTATTAATAATTTTATTTAACATGATATTGCTTACTTGGATAAATACTTGTAATATATTATCTTAATAACATTACTTATTAGATATTAGTATATACTAATAGTATTAGTAACATTAATATTCTAATATATAGTCTACATTAATGTTAAGAAAATAAACTTTATTTTATTTTTTATTTTATTATTTTTATAACAAAAATAATAATTAAATTAGTGTATGCAAATAAGAATAATTTATGATAATAACAATAATACAATAGTTATAATAAATAAATAATTTAATCTTGTGACCGCATATTTTGTAAAAATAATAAGTACTTTATTTATTAAATATATTTAAATTATTTTTTAGATTTCATCTTTTGTAATAAATAGTGAAGTTGGAGAGGTAGAATTAATAAAATAACAAATAAATAAACAAATAATACAAACCCTAATAACTCTTATTCACGGTCTGACTCTTCTCACCCGTTCCTACATGAAAAACTAGATAGAGAGAAAAAAATTTGAATTTATCTCTTCCTTTTGTTAAAATTATCTTATTTTTTCATTAGCATTAATATATATATTAATAACAATAATATTGTAAATATATTGATATTATTAATAACATTAATATATCCTAATATCTAATAAGTAATATTATTAAGATAATATATTTTATATTTAGGTAAGAAACAAAATCATGTTAAAAAGAATTACTAATAATTAATAAATAATTGTTAATAGCTTATTAATTATATTACTAATAATTAATAAGTTAAAAAGAATTACTATTACTGTTAGTAATAATTTTTTAAGAGATAACATTAATATTCTTAACTTAGTAATCAAATATTTTGTTAGTTTTGGGAGTATAAAGTTTTAGATTCAACTCTTGAGAGAATAGATATGTTTAGCCTAAATGTGTTAACTTGACGTGTTAACGTGTCATATGTACAAGTCAACGTCACATGACACAGTAGGGTTCACAATTCAAATTTTCAAATAGTAAAATGTTCATTTTGCATCGGTTAAAAAAATAGAGCGCAATATCTAAATACTCCTATAATACATGTCATTTTTGCATTTTACTCGTTTACTAAACAAATCAAGCTCAACCTACACTTTAGAGAACCAAGCCGATTTGCATTTTAATCGTTTACTAAACAAGTCGAGCTCGATCCACACTTAAGAGAGCCAAGCGGTGTTTAAGCCCGACTCTTTTAACTTTTTTATTAAAAAAGAAAAATAAAAATAAAAGGAATCTAGCGCAACTGGAATGCTCAAAACGGGCCCGAGCTCAACTCGTTTAACTAATTGGCCGAAGGAGTTTGATCGGGTTCAACTCCACTTCGTAGAGCCGAACTGTCGTTTACAGCTCTAACTCCATATGCAGAAGTCTGAGGTCTAGTAAAATGAGTTTTGGTGGAATTCATTAACACAAAGCTGAAACAAATAAATTCTGAGCTTCCATTGAGAGTTACCTTTGCAGCAACATAAACAACCCAAGTAATGATGAATACAAAGTATTCACCCTAATATATTTTTCCAGGACCATTAAACATGATTAACACATTGATACAGTATGTCAATCCAACTCAAACCCCCCCCCCCCCCCCCCCCCTAATACATATGCACTATGGGTAGCTGAGGCTCGTATTGCAACAAATCACCATCTACAGAAACTAGAAACTGCTAGCTACGAGAACCAACTACAAATTCGATGATTTGGGTTGTTAGCCACATACCCTATTCTATATAACAGAAAGCACTACTAAAAATATTGATTTAACGGGTAACTGCTTTGGTGTATGTTGTTTTTACTGTTTTCCTTTGACGAGAAGGAATTTGATTACCATCTCATAAGACTTGCATAAAGATATAACTACCAGTGAGTCGATCGAACCCTCCGAAGAACACGTTGTGGTCTTCGCTTCTCCACGACAGGGACAACTTTCTCCATGAGCTGCGGGGAAACCCAATTACAAAGTCATTAACACTGATTGCTTCAGAGAAGTAACTAAATAAAATTCAACTAACCGATTATGTATCTATCAATCATTAGGTTTCAGTTTCACAGATAAGTTCATAATTTTGTGTCAAACACAAGTTGAACTTTACAATGCATCAGTGAAACTCAAACAACTTTATCAGGTAGACGATTACTTCACAGATTGAATTCATCATTAAATTCCTTCCAAATGTGGGTGCACTATATAATCAATACATAATGTATACTAACTCAGATTGGGTTTTCTTAATTGTTTCCTCTTTCTTTTTCTTTAGCAAGTGTTTGTGACATGGATTTAAGTTGTGTCAAAAAAAATTGATCAATCCGCGCTAAAAACACACAAAATAAAAAATAAAAAATAAGGAAACAATTATACCTGGACAGATGGAGTATTACTGTTAGATTTTCTATGGGAAATACAGGTAACATCATTTATAGTTCTCAGAATTATTTTTCTTTTACAATCCCTGATTCACCAATCAATAATCCTAATCAAGGATCAATAAAACACAATTTTCTGATAATCAACAAATTTGCGTTGGTCGACAATCAAATAATGGATGACAAGAAATATTAAGTTGCTGATGACTATGAATAACAAGCTTTAAGGGGTGTACTTGAGAATCTTAAACAGCCACAAACAGGGCAGCAAATGGTTTGAGCATCACATTTCATAATGTACGTTTATGGCAGTTAAATGAAAAAAAATCATATTGCATTTCAATAAGAACCATAACAGCTTTGGTTTCATGTTATGAAACAAGGAGGTCAAGTGAGAAAAATATTTAGCATCCTTTTCATAATAATAGTCCTCCTTTTTATATTAATATGCACTATCACATCGCACATGGAAGGCTAAACAGTTTGTAATAAATTTCAAACTGTTAAAACAGAAGTTAAATGTAGTAAGATTATGAAATCCTTTTCTCAATAGGAAATGGTTCTTAACTTCTACAGAAACAAGTATTTCATTGTAGATTGTAGGGACAATTAGAATAGAGTGGGTAATAATAATTTCAACATAATGTTTTCTTAAAATGGCGAGACTCCATTAAATTCTCCTAAAGGACTTGGTTAGAAATTTAAAATTTCTCATTCCTTACGCTCTTCGTCTTCTTTTTTCTTTCATTCTTTATCTTAGTTAATCCTGCACCAGATTCATACAAAACTTCATTAAAACCTTAAAATTTAGAGTCACGGCAAGTGTTGGAGTTGGTACTAGAAAGCAGAGATTGTTGGATATGTTACTTAATAATGACGATAAAAAAACTTCGATATTGTCCCAGTCTTGCTACTATTTTTCCCAGATTCTCAATACACACATCAAATACCGCTGCATAGAAAATTAATTGCGCTACTTGAAATATTGTTCAATTAAGCTGGTTCTTAAAATATTATTTAAACTACATAAAGTAATTCCGCTATTCTTTCAAGCTGTTATGCTGAAGCCACAATAGTTTGTCCAACAACTCTCAAATGGGGAATCAAACCATACTTTAGAGGGTGTAATTAAAGAAAAAAATCTAATTGTTATAGTATCACAAATTAATTTTACTAGTGTAACATGGGTTACCAACTATTGAATTAGATTAAAATGAAGGGCTTAGGCTATGTTGACGCTAAGATAAATGTCTTGTAAAAATGGCTGTTCCAGTCTTCTTACGACATGCAAGGATCCTGGTCTTTGACTGGTACTTTAAAAAGACTTAGATCAAGGAACTATTAACTAAAAAAGATACATTAATAAGTAACACACATATGTGGAAAGGGCTACAGGCTTGTGGCTTCGAAGAGGTGCCCCACATGGGCCAAGACAAAAATACACATCCACTCAATATACAGCCTTCTTTTGTTCATTCTATTCAAAAAATTTATGGTCGCCTAAAATTTGTTCATTGTACCGTCTTATTTCTTAACTTTATGACTTTTTAATGTCATATCAGTGGCTACGAGCCATAGACACACTTCATTAAAGGGTTTTCACATTAAAAAGGCTCTTGAATCGAACTGCCATATAGCTTTCAGAAATTTCTATAAGAACAACTAAAAAGAAATATAAAGACCATAGCAAGATGCAAACCTGCTTCAACCTTTCCTTAGTTCGCTGTGCCTGAAAATAAAGTTGAGAAAAAATAGGAGAAAAAAAAGAGTCAATTGTCAATTCAAGAAATAGTATTCATGAGAAAAAAATAAATAACTCAAATTTTGACGTTACAAGGAATAGAGAGTAAGCAAAGATGCAACCTAATAAAACACCCCAAGTCTTGAATGAAAACACATCATTCATTCCAAACAGAAATCAGCATCCATAGTTGAACACCAAAAATTATTTGAATTTGCAAAACAATTATCAACTCAAATTTATGCTCAGTTACTGTTGTTTCAACATCCAAGTCACAAACTTGATTCAACTCCATAGAACATTCAGTTACAGTTCAGTAGCAAAAGCGTAAGTGTTGGACAGAGTACGAAGACCAGTTGTAAGGATTACATGATGTAAAATAGGTTTCAAAACATTCTTGACTTCAGATCATATAAAGTCCCAATAAAAGCACCATAAACCATTACAAAGTTTCACGACAAACGTAACCACTAGCTCTAAATGCAAGCCTATTATCGTAAGTTAAATTTGAATGTTATTCTATATTAATGATGGTCCTTGTCGAATTACTTATGCAATATCTATTTTGAGTTTATACATTTTTAACTATATTACATGGACTCGGGATCCCTAGAAGTATCCTAAAAGTGTCTGGCACTGGACTAACCTATATTTAGAACATATTTCACTATTTCTCACTATTTTAGCGTCCAGTACCACACCTACACCATGTTGTGTCCTGTGGGCACATGTACTTTTGGAAAAATAAAGAGTCCATGTAACACAACTTTTTAATAGGTAAAAGTAGATATCATAAAGCGTCAAACAATAGCCTGTCCACCTACAGCATGTTTAAAGCTGTGAGACTTGTACCACTTTAAATTCTATAAGATTCTAGCAAATCAAATTAGGAAAAACATTATATTTTTTTAAAACAGTCAAAAGCGAGAATAAAAACACCATATATAAGAGGGGTTGATTAAACATATATTACAATTTGTTGTTCGGTACATGTTTTTCACAAGTGTTTCAATTTCGTAAAGTAGAGAGAAATGGCAACTTGTACAACGATTTATGAATAATGTTCAAACCCAAAAAGTTAAAAATAACAAATTAAGTATCATTAAGGAGATAATCCTCTCAGAAAAACAGACGCCACTAACCTCCCTTTATTTAATAAGAAAATGCAATTTCCTTACGATGATTTCTGAGTTCATTAAGATGCAAGTAAAACAGTAATTCCACTCATTCCACAGAAACATACTGATACAGCGGAAAATAACAATGAAGGCTCGGATTTCCATATATTTTTGCGCGTGTGGAGATTTAATATATTTTGTATTGTTTTATTTATTAGTTAGAAAAGTTCAGTAGTTTAATTTATATTTGGTCCGTTTATGTTTTGGGCTTTAGTTTTGATAATTTTATTTAGTTTTAGGTTTTAATTATTTTCCTTTTCCATTAGTCATAGGAAAGTAGGTTAGTATTATAAATATGCTTTCTAGGGTTTATTTACATGAAACGTTTATTCATTAATTGAGATTATTATCATTTGTTTTCTGTGAACTAATAATTTTCCTTGTGTGTTCATGGATTTTTTTCCCGTTTGTGTTGGTATGCTAACCTTCATATCACGTTTATGTTAAAACGTTACAGTCTAACCATTATTTCTGCTATGTCACTTGGCATCAAAGTCTGGATAATTATATCCGAATTAGGTGAGGGCTAAAAGAACAGTAGGGATTTTTTCTAGTTTTTTTTTTGTGAAAACTGAATTCTAGAGCAAAAAATTACGTAACTCGTGATGGTGTTACCTAGACCAAGGTCGAATGTAATTTTTGTATGTTAAAAAAATTAAAAAAATATTGTTCGTGTTCATTCGTCGGAAAACAAGGGTTTCATCAACCAACAGAACCAAGGACGAAAAAAATAACCAACGTGTTGCTTGCTTATTCTTCTTATCCATGGTTCACTGAATGTGGGTCTACAAATCAAAGGTATTATTGCTTGCATGTTGGGTTTGGATTTGATCTAATTCGGAGAAATTACTAAGGGGTCTCTTTTGGTTACTTCGAAGCTTAGATTTGAATCTTGCAAGTTCTATTTATTCAAAATTTAGTTTATGGCTTGCCCATATTTTCTGTAAACAACCCCTAGATTTATACTCCCTGTCAGAATATTGTTTGTTCATTGGATGTAATTTGTTTGGAGAATTTTAGTACTCTCGCCATGGTAGAAAACATTTATATTCCTAAAGTGTGTCCACATAATGAGTTGCGATCCGAATACTTATGTTCATTGTAAGTCCAAGGTGTGTAAACTTGTTTTCAATACTGACAGTGACTTTAATATAATTGCACCCAAGCTTGTGAAAGAATTAAACCTCCTACCCGAAGCAATTCCTTATCCTTTTGAGATTTGTTGGCTCAATAAATTTAAAAAGTATACTATTAAGGTGGTTTGTCATGTTTTGCCTGTGGATGTAGCAAATATATTGCTAGGTTGGCTATGGTTGAATGATTTTTATGATGAATATTTTGATTCTAAAAATGTTTATAATAGCTTTTATTGTGGAAAGAAGAGAATTTAGTTGCTTCCTTGCCAATCAAGGATGTATACCACCGTGAGGTCTCTAAAGCTAAAATTTGAATTAGATGAGTACGAGATTGATGGTTGGGAACAGAGATTGATGGTTGGGAACAAGTAGTACTTGGTCACATATTGTGAGTTTCAAAAGCTCATTAGTACACTACAAATTAAAGAAGCGTCATGTTTGGAAGCTTACAAGGGTATTGTTTTGGAGGAAAGACAACCTGAGATTGAAGCTAGTACAATTGAAGACTCACAAGTTCTTGTTGAGTATTTTTGTGACGTCTAAGGATGAGCATACTACAACAGACATCATTAGTTCAAAATTTGCTCCTATGTAGGTATTCGAGGATATTGAAATTTTGATTTTATTGTTCCTAAAAGTTTCTTTGTCATGCAGGTAAATTGGAAGATATTAATATTTTCTCACTTATTTTCAGAATTATTCTTTGAGAAGAAAAATCAGAATTGATTCCGTGAATATTGAATATTCGTTCTTGGTGATTGGTACTTGTTCGCCGTAAAATTCAAGGATAACTTTTTTTTAAAGGAGAGTCTAATACAGTGGAAAATAACAATGAGAATTCGGATTTCCATATATTTTAGCATATGTGGAGATTTAATATATTTTGTATTGTTTTACTAATTAGTTAGGAAAATTCAGTAGCTTAATTTATACTTGACCCGTTTATGTTTCAGTCTTAAGTTTTGATAATTTTATTTAGTTTTAAATTCTAATTATTTTCCTTTTTCAATTAGTCCTAAGAAAGTAGTTTAATATTATAAATATGCTTTCTAGGGTTTATTTACACATTAATTGAGATTATTATCTTTTGTTCTCTGTGTGAGTTCATTATTTTCCTTGTAGATTCAAGGATTTTTATTCTGCTTGTGTTGGTACGTTAACCTCATATCACGTTTGTGTTAGAGCATTACGGTCTAACCATTATTCCGTTGCGTCACATACAATTTACATAGTAATACAATCAATGAATCAACTACCTTTGGCTATTATAATGTTGACAACAATATAATAAGTTCATAAGTCAGCAAATAATGTAATTTTGAGTTGATATAGCGAGTATATCATGAAAGACAAGGAAGTAAAAAATGACAACAATAGCAAGCAACAAAAACTCAATAACTTACAAGGCATGCTAATTATGTGTGAATTGTTCAGCTGTGGCTCAAAAAAACCAGTACTCAACCAAATTTGAAAAATGTCTATCAGTCTTGAGTGGATATTTCCATACTTCCTAATTCTGTTCACTGAACTTTAACGAAAATTTCAGAGTCAGACGGTATTGGAGCAGGAAGTGGTGTCAAATAAACTTGTCAAGTTCATGCATAAATAAAAAAACCATGAAATGTAGAGTGCCTATCTTAGGTGCTCACAGAGTGACATGCTCTGCCCAGAAACAACCAACAAAACTACCGGCCACAGATTTTCATAAAGTCTACCAAATTGTTTCAATTTGTCATAGACGGTATAAAAATTTATTACTTATAAACACTAGTGTAACACTTAAAGTTGACCTATATAACATAACTTAAACAAAATATTCAGTAATAGCATTCAGCAAATTAAGGATTTCCAAGGATTAGACAACACTGAAACACTAATATTCAAATTAAGAATAAAACACTTCCAGCTCTCCCATTCAATGAAATAAAGAGAAGGAAACAACTTTGAAGATCAATAAACATCTGCAGTACCTTTTCTTTCAACAGCAGTTCATTCTCCTCCTCCAATTTCACAGCCATTGCTTCTAATTCAACTTGATAAGCCTAAAACCCATACCACATAACCAAATTCAATCAAAACACATTTCAAATATCAACACAATGACAAAACAAAAATTATTAGAAAATCCTCACTTGCTTTCTTTCCCTGGACCTTGCAGCTGATTCCCTATTCTTGATCATCCTCCTCTGCCTTTGCTGCGTTGCCTTATCCAAGGGCTCCAAAAGCGCTCTTCTCTTCCCTCTCCCTCCTCCAATCTCCTCCACTCCATTCCCATACCCAAGCAGACCTTCCCCACTCTGCTCCAATACAATCATACCCTGATCAAATGCAAATATTCCGCCACTCAACCTCTCTGTTGGCAGCTCTACCTTCACGCCTTCTTCCTCCACCGCATCTGCCTTCGCCAAAAAATCCTCCAAAGTCATCATTTCGTTATCCTCTGGCGCCTCTCGTTTACAATCCCTCTTCTCTCTCCCCGCCACGATCTCTCTCCACACATCATCCACGGTTTTAGGCCTCGCACCCTCCTGCCGGCAAATTCCGCCACTATCTTCATTCTCGCTGATGGCGGTGACGGCGCCGGCGGCGTCTAACAAGGTGATCTCGGCGTCCAGCAAAGTGTTCGCCGTCGAGGCTCGATTATTGTCGGCGTAAACATTCCGTAAAATTCCGTCGACGGTCATCGAAACGGCTGAAGAATTGTTCTTGTTGATACTGTTCTGGTGATGAATTTGGGGATCGGAAATTGAAGATGATTTAGTAGAGGAAGAAGAAGATGATTTTCGCTTAAGATCCGCATTTCGTGAAGTCGAAGAGGCCATAAGCTTCGCCGACGCCATGTATATCGTTCTCCGGCGGATTTCTAGGACTGGCTGGTTCCAATCACTCTTTCTCTCTCCTCAATCTCACTATATCAGCTAAAGTAATGTAATTCTCTCTCTAAAAATAAGAGTGATAAGGAGGGTTTTGGTAGTTGATTGTTGTAGGTTTGCTCTGTTTTAAGAAATTATTAGATATAATAATTTTTTTTCTAGGGAGAGAAAGAGGAGAGAGAAGTGAAAACTGGGAAATTAGACTTCATGGAGTTTTACTATAAATGGAAAAGAGTAGCCTGGAGCTGGGCACTGAATTATTACATAAATCAATGGGTTTGTTTCCTAATTTGTGTGGGTTGAATTTGTCAACTTCTTTGTAAATTAAATATGAGAATTTTTTTATTTTTCTGTTTGATGTTAATCCATTTGTTATTTTTGAAATGGAGCCTTGATTTTGGAACTTCACTCTACTGACTCCTATATTATATTTTTTTTTCAATTTTATTAAATATTTATTACTCCCTTCCTTCAACTTTGTTTATCTTAATTATTTTTTTATGATCAAATTTACCATATTTAGAAGTAAAATTTATTCTAAATATAGACACAAAATTATTTGTAAGACACCAACTTTTATGAATAAAGATTAATTTTTCTCAAAATATATTTTTGAATATTATGGTATGGATTTGATATAATGTTATAGTTATGGGTAATATTTATAAATTTTGAAAATTAAGCAAGTTGTTATAAAATATTCGATTGATCGGGGAATATTCGTTTTGTTAGAAAATATTTGTACAACTAGGACTGAGCAAAAAACGGATATAACCGAATTATCGAACCGAACCGAAATAATTTAACCGATTTTTTTTGATAATTCGGTTATTTTCATTATTTCGGTTATATCCGATTTTTTTTACGGTTTTCGGTTAGCTTGTACGGATATTAGTTTTAGGTTATTCGGTTAAACCGAATAACCGAACAACACTACTAAATTCTCAGCGTCTGAGAGTCAGCCGGCCCATTCATTAATTATTACTAATTTAGCCCATTCCTTACCTTAGACCTCAGACTCAGTTACTCGAACTCCTTACCTCAGACTCAGTCCTTCACTCCTTCTCCACTCCAGTCGAGTAGTCGACAGTCGTCTTTACTCCTTACTCAGTTACTCCTTACCTTAGACTCGAACTCTCAGACCTCAGTACTCTCTCTGTCTCTCAGTCCTCAGATCAGATCTCTGATCTCTCTCATCTCAGTCTCAGAGTCTCAGATCTGAGATCTCTCAAGCCTCAAGTCTCGAACTCTCGGCACCGGCGACCCTTCATCGCGAACTCTCGAACTTTCAGATCTCGGCACCGGCGACAACTTTCCATTTGTTAAGGTAATTTTTTAGTTAGTTAGTTGTTTTAGGTACAGCCCCTCTGCCGATTCTGTTGCATGACTAATTAGTGGTTCTATTGCAGGCTTATTTTATGCCCATTCTTATATTAGCAGCAAGATTATGCCCAGAGGGAATGGAAGCAACACTTTTTGCGACTCTTATGTCTGTATCCAATGGAGGGAGTGTCATTGGGGGTCTGATTGGTGCTGGTCTTACCCAGCTCTTTGGTATCACTAAGGACAGGTTTGACAACTTGGCCCTTCTGATAATTCTATGCAATCTGAACGACAGTGCGAAAGACAGGTTTTTGAACGACCATGGATGAGATAAAAAAGAGGATAAGTAGCATAGAATTTCAGCTATAGCCTTCCAAAATAACACTACACCACCTTAGAGAGTCTCACTGTTGTAAATATCAATCCCACAATTCAAATAATGAAGCTGTTTTGTATTTGATTACACAATGTAATTGTACAAGAGTCGGTTGCTGTCCTATAGGTAGAAAATGTTATGACTAGGTGGTGGGTGTCACTTCTAAAATTACATACACATTGAAGAAATTGAATACTTACAATTTTGGTATTTTTCTTGTTCCTTTGTTGATAGTTATTTTTGTCAACAGCAACAGCAGCAACTAGCAAGTGATAGGAGGAGGTTCAAGCAGCAAATGGGTTATGCATAAATTCGGCTATTAACCGAATAACCGAATAACCAATTCGGTTATTCGGTTTTTCGGTTATTCGGTTATTAGAAATTTCGGTTACTTATTCGGATAGTTAAAACATGACATTTTCGGGTTTCGGTTATAACCGAATTCCTTGTTCGGTTCGGTTAATAACCGAATGCTCACCCCTATGTACAACGGCACAATCATTAGTGGACCCCACAACGAAATTACTGTCGGAGTTAGAAAACGACAAAAATATCTTTTTATAAAAATAACAGCGAAAATTTTACCGTTAACTGTTGAAATACCCGGTGATAAAAGAACAGTAATACGCGTGGTTACATAGTACCACACGGTATTGATTATTGATGTTTACGTGAGAAGTCACTCAGTTATACTCAATTATTGCTACAGTAATTGCTGCATAGTATCTCACATTATTGATTCTATTATTGTCACAGTATCATCTACATAATATTTTATATTATTAAATCAATAATTTAGATGACAAGTTATTCATATTATTATTTGTATTATTGACAATGTATAAAAAATTCTGTCGAGAAAAGGGGTCTGGTCACCTAATTGGGCATTAATAGGGAGAAATCCTTATCGGAAAGCCCCCTCTTTCCTGGGAATGATCCGGTTGTTAATATTGCAAGTTATATTATTGATGAATAAATATTGTTAAAAATATTGAAGGGATTTTTATGAAGTATTTATTGTAAGTTTGGCGTATTATTTCGACCCTTACTTATTTTTCTAAATAATCGAAAGAAAGTTATATATATATATATATATATATATATATATATATATATATATATATATATATATATATATATATATATATATATATATATGGCATGTGTGTGTGCCGTGTGTGTGTGGTGGAAAAAAAGGGGGTGGGGGGAAGATGCTTTGGAAGGAAGGGCATTATGTGTGTGTTTGATATGCCGTAGGAATGTGGGAGTATATATATATATATATATAAAGTTTTATTTTATTAGATTATAAATAGAATATATTATATTTAATTTAAAATTTTCGTTTTATTAGAATATTTTATTGCATAGTGCTGCATAGTAAATCAATTTTTTTAGAAATTCGGCCGAAGGATTCGTTGTCCGTGAATGTACTGTGTAGTCCATGGATAAAATTTTTAAATGGTATCCTTCCATTCTCTTATAAATAGGATGTTTAGTTTAGAATTGAAAATAACACCAGAATCAGAGAATTCTTCTTCTTTAATATCAAACGTATTTCTTTAGAGTTTAAGGAAGCTTTGAGTGTAGAAAATAGTGCAAGTTTTTTTAAGAATATCTCCGCCCTACCTGTCAGAAGTACTCTCTTTTTAAGGTAAGGGATTTTATTTTTGTTTAATATCCGTAAGAAATAATATTTTCTTCCATACTCTGTAGTATGTAAAGAATATTATTTATTTCAGATTCTGAATTCTATAGTCATTTTGTTAAAGTATGACTTCTATACTCCTTGAAATTGGTAGAATATCCTAGAAATTAGTAGAATATCCTTGAAATTTGTGCTTCATCTAGTATCTTTTCATGGATATATTATTCTGAGCATTCTTGATAGTTTTTAATCTTTTCATGCCGGGGTACTATTCGCGGGGTACTATTCCCGAAGTACTATTTATGGAGTACTATTCACTCTGGTACTATTCACCCGGGGTACTATTCATGACAAAAATTGATTTTTTTCGATCCAAATTATTTTTGATACAATATTATTCTTGAATTTTACTCCACAAAACAGTATCATGTTGATAATTTGGACATTATTGAATTCTGGATAAATTAAATTATAAATCTTTAAAATTTATCCTTTACTTTCATTTAATTGAATTCTTATATTATTGTCATCATCCTCATGCTTATATTGTGATGAAAGTCATATTTGGCCTATAGTGCATAGATGGACTGTTGATTGGTATGATTATGACCAGGGATCATTCGGTATAATCATGACTTGTAATGTTACAAATGGTGTGATAAAAGTCCTCATTGGCCCGTAGTCCATTGATGGACAGTTGTTGGCATGATCATGACCATTGGTGATAACGTGAATATCCTTGGCCCGTAGTGCATGGATAATTCGTGGACGTGATACTGATGAATATCATTGGCCCGTAGTGTATGGATAATTCAGTAATGTGGAATATTTATTGAGCTGAATCTCGACGACAAAATTGATGATAAAATTTTTAAATCATAGAAGATAGTAGATATCATGCTCTACTTGACTCTTCTAATGGATTGCTTATTCCGCTGCAGTTAAACTTGTTATTTATTATATTCTATCAGTTTAACATTGTTGAAGGTAAATGATAATTTATTCTTCATTATCTTAGTCATAATATTTTTTACTGGGCTAGTTGAGCTCACCCTTTTACTTTCATTGTTCTCTTCAGGAAATGAGAACGTAGCCGGGACTAGTCAGGGAATGTAGTGACGGTCCGAGTTGGTGGTTGTAGTAGTCCTCACTATTTTATAAAATAGTATGATAATGATTGTAATGAGGACTCCATTTGAGTTTGGATATTGTCTAGAAGACAATATTCATGTTAAAACTCTCAGCTCATGTTGTATAATTCAGTTTATATTTGTATTCTGTACAATGTATTTGGCGACTCAGAATGGGTTATGTATACTTATTTTGGGGGTGTCACAGTTGATATCAAAGCTTAGGGATATGATCCTTGGCTGAGATGTGAGACTAGAACTAAGAGTGGAGAGACGGGTAAATCCTTTGCTAGTATGACCTACCTAAGTTTAGTTGTTATTTAATTAGTCGGTCAAAATATAGGGGTATTATGTGATATGTCAATTAACCCTTATTTTGTGGCAGTATTTGAAAATGACATCTGAAAATTTTGATATAAGCAATGCAGCACAGGATGTAAGACCCCGAATTTTATGAAATGAAAGTATTCAATTTTCTTATAATTATTATTTTATTTTGTAAATGGTTAAATTGATAAAAGGTTAAAGTTAATGGTGATATGTGAAATTTTTTGCAAAGTAAGCAAGTTGTTATAAAATATTCGTTTGGTCGGAGAATATTCTTTTTGTCGGGAATGTCCGTACGACGGCACAATCATTGGTGGACCCCACAATGGAAGTATTGTCGCAGTTAGAAAACGACAGAATTATCTTTTTATAAAAATAACGGCGAAAGTGTTACCGTTAAAACTGTTGAACTACCCGATAGTAAAAGTACAGTAATACGCGTGGTTGCATAGTAGCACACGGTATTGATTATTGATGCTTACGTAAGAAGTCACTCAGTTATACTCAATTATTACTACAGTAATTGTTGCATCATATCTCTCATATTATTGATTCAATTATTGTCATAGTATCATATGCATAATATGATATATTATTAAATCAATAATTGAGACGATAAAGTTATTCATATTATTAATTGCAATATTGACAATGTCTAGAAGTTCTATCAAGGAGAGGTTAGATAATCTAATTGCGCGCCAATAGGGAGAAATCCTTATTGGAAATCCCCCTCTTTCCTGTGAACGACCTGGTTGTTAAATATTGTGAGTTATAATATTAATGATTATAAGTTCGTGTTGATTAAAGATGAAATTAATAATTCTATTATGTGAAAATTATTAGTGTTAGTGGAAATCGACATTTATTTCGATGATAATTAATGTCGGGAGGTTATATTGACCAATCGAGTAATTCACCGGATAAATGAGGAATTAATTTCTATTAATTCACATGCTTATAACTATGTGTTCACATGTGTATACTATTGATTCACATGATTTACTATTAGGGGAGTTGGTGCAAGATTGATAATACTTGCATGACTAAATTAAAAATGGAGGTATAGATGAAGGTATTATATTATAATTAATTTTTTTTACATGTTTAGAACTATTGAGTCACATGAATGAACTATTAATTCACATGGTTTACTATTAGGGGAGGTGGTGCAAGTTTTATAATACTTGCAGGACTAAATTAAAAATGAAGAAAAAGAGGAAGGTATTACACTGTAATATTTCGAGCCCCAAAACGTGTAATTATAGAAACTATATTTTCCTATAAATAGAAGCTCATTCTTCTTTCATTCTCACCAATTTACTAAGTCTCACAAGAGCAATTATTATAGAGAAATTATAGAGAGAAAGAAGAAGAGAATTCTGCTACCTCACTATTCCAGTATCCAGTTTTCTTCTAAGGTAAGGGGTATTATTTCTTTCGTATTCATGAAGAGAGTTATTTTCTTTCAATACTCGTAAAGGTTGTTATTCCATTCTTTATTATTTTGCTGTAATAACGTATCTGTGCGGTCTATTGCATGCCTGGTGAATTTTTCTGTTATTCCATTCTTTATTATTCTGTTGGGATAACCTGTCTGTTCGGTCTATCGCATGCCTGGTGAATCCTTCTGTTATTCCATTCTTTATTATTCTATTGGAATAACCTGTCTGTGTGGTCTATCGCATGCATGATGAATTCCTCTGTTATTCCATTATTTATTATTCTATTGAAATAACCTGTCTATGTGGAATACCGCATGACAAAGTTATTCATATTATTATTTGCAATATTGACAATGTCTAGAAGTTCTGTCAAGGAGAGGTTTGGTCACCTAATTGTGCGCCAATAAGGAGAAATCCTTATAAAAAAGCCCCTCTTTCCTGGGAACGACCTGGTTGTTAAATATTGTGAGTTATAATATTAATGATGAATAAGTTCGTGTTGATTAAAGATGAAATTGATAGTTCCATTGTGTGAAAATTATTAGTGTTAGTAAAAATCGACATTTATTTCGATAATAATTGATGTCTGGAGGTTATATTGACCAATCGGGTAATTCACCAGATAAATGAGCAATTAATTGTTATTAATTCACATGCTTATAACTATGTGTTCACATGTGTGTACTATTGATTCACATGATTTACTATTAGGGGAGTTGGTGCAAGATTGATAATACTTGCATGACTAAATTAAAAATAGAAGTATAGATGAAGGTACTATACTGTAATTAGTTTTTTCACATGATTATACTATTGAGTCACATGAATGAACTATTAATTCACATGATTTACTATTAGGGGAGGTGGTGCAAATTTGATAATACTTGCAGGACTAAATTAAAAATGAAGAAAAAGAGGAAGATATTACACTGTAATATTTTGAGCCCCAAAACGTGCAATTATAGAAACTATATTTTCCTATAAATAGAAGCTCATTCTTCTTTCATTCTCACCAATTCACTAAGTCTCACAAGAGCAATTATTATAGAGAAATTATAGAGAGAAAGAAGAAGAGAAGTTTGCTACCTCACTATTCCAGTATCCAGTTTTCTTCTAAGGTAAGGGGTATTATTTCTTTCGTATTCATGAAGAGAGTTATTTTTTTTCAATACTCGTAAGGGTTGTTATTCCATTCTTTATTATTCAGTTGGAATAACCTGTCTACGCGGACTACAGCATGCATGGTGAATTCTTCTGTTATTCAATTCTTTATTATTCTGTTGGAATAACCTGTCTATGCGGACTACCGCATGCATGGTGAATTCTTTTGCTATTCCATTCTTTATTATTCTGTTAGAATAACCTGTCTACGTGGACTACAACATGCATGGTGAATTCTTCTGTTATTCCATTTTTATTATTTTGTTGGAATAACCTGTCTATGCGGACTACCGCATGCATGGTGAATAACCCTTCGTATTCATTCCTTATTAAATTGTGGAAATGATCTGTCTACGTGGATTATCGCATGGCGGGTGAAAATCCATTTGCAGTTTCATATATTCTATTATACTCATTTGGTTAAAGTTTTGGCTTCTATACTCCATGAAATTAGTAGAATATTCTTGATATTTGCGCTTCATCCAATATCTTTTCATGAAAATATTCTTCTGAGCATTCTTGAATTTTACTCCACAAAGCAGTATCATGTTGACAATTTGAACGTTATTGAATTCTGGATAAATTAAATTATAAATCTTTAAAATTTATCCTTGAACTTGTTTTATTGAATTATTATGTCAATGTCATCAGCCTCATGCTTATATTGTGATGAAAGTCATTTTTGGCTTACGTGCATAGATGGACTTGGAATGATTATGACCAGGGATTATTCGGTATAATCATGACCGTAATGTAACGAATGATGTGGTAAAAGTCCTCATTGGCCTGTAGTTCATTAATGGACAGTTGTTAGTATGATTATGACCAGGAATTATTTTGTATAATCATGACCATTGATGATTACATGAATATCCTTAGCCGTGCAGGGATGATTCAATTTTATTTATTAAGTTGAGTCTCAGTGATAAAGTTGATGAAAAACTTTTTAAATCATAGAAGATAGTAGATTTTATGCTCTACTTGACTCTTCTAATGGATTGCTTATTCCGCTGCAGTTGTTGATCTAAAACTTGTTGTCTATTATGTGACCCCAAATTTTATGAATAAAGATTTAAATTTCTCTAAATATTTTTTTTCAAAATTATGGTGTGGATTTGAGATAATGTTATAGTTGGGGGTAATATTTATAAATTTTGCAAAGTACGCAAGTTGTTATATAATATTCGATTGGTCGAGGAATATTCGTTTTAACAGGGAATATTCGTACAACAGCACAATCATTGGTGGACCTCACAATGGAATTATTGTCGGATTGAAAAAATGACAAAAATATTTTTATGAAAATAACGGCGGAAGTTTTACCATTAAAACTGTTGAACTACTCGGTAGAAAAAGTACAATAATACGCGTGGTTGCATAGTAGCACACAGTATTGATTATTGATGTATACGTGAGAAGTCACTCAATTTTGTTCAATTATTGCTATAGTAATTGTTGCATAGTATCTTACGTTATTTGATTCAATTATTGTCGATATTTTATATATTATTAAATCAATAATTAAGATAACAAAGTTATTAATATTATTATTTGCAATATTAACAATGTCTAGAAGTTCTGCCAAGGAGAGGTTTGGTCACCTAATTGCGCGCCAATAGGGAAAAATCCTTATTGGAAAGCCCCCTCTTTCCTGGAAACGACCTGGTCGATTAATATTGTGAATTATAATAATGATGATAAATGTTGTTAAATATATTGAGGTGTCTTTTTATGAAGTCACGGAAGTTTATATATATATATATATATATATATATATAAATTTTGTTTTAGTAGTATTATTAATGTCATAAAACAGAAAAGCTTTTTATATAAAACAGAATATTTTTATAAAGTTATTTATTTTATTAGACAATAATTAGAATATATTATATTTTATTATGTATAGTGTTTGCATAGTGCATGCATAGTATTTTGTATAGTAAAATCTTTTTATATAAAACAGAATACTTTTATAAAGTTATTTTTTTATTAGACAATAATTAGAATATATTATATTTTATTATGCATAGTGTTTGCATAGTGCCTGCATAGTGTTTGCATAGTAAATTTTTTTTATATAAAATAGAATACTTTTATAAATTTATTTGTTTTATTAGACTATAAATAGAATATATTATATTTTATTTAAAATTTTTTGTTTTATTAGAATATTTTATTTATACTGCATAGTAAATCAATATGGACCGTCAGTTTAAAAGTAAATCAATATGGGCCGTTCATGAATTAGTTACTATTCAGTTCATTCTCCTATAAATAGAAGCTCATTCCTTCATTATTTCTTACAAATTCACTGAAACTTTTGAGAGAGAAACTATAGAGAGAAAGAAGAAAAGTATTCTGCTACTTCACTACTCCTATATCCAGTTTCTTTTAAGGTAAGGGGTATTATTTCTTTTGTATTCATGAAGAGACATCATGTTTGTTATATTTTATCAATTTAACATTGTTGAAGACTAATGATAATTTTTTTCCTACATTATCTTAGTCATAATATTTCTTACTGGGCTAGTTGAGCTCACCCCTTTCTTTCAATGTTCTCTTCAGGAAATGAGAACGTAGCCGGGACTAGTCGGGGAATGGAGTGACGGTCTAGATGATAGTATTAGTAGTCCTCGCTATTCTATTAAATAGTGTGACAATAAATGTAATAAGGACTCCTTTGAGTGTGGATATTGTCTAGATGACAATATTCTTATTAAAACTCTTAATTTATGTTTTATCGTATTTTACACGACAGTTGTATAATTAAGGTTGTATTTGAATTTTGTACCATGTATCTGGCGACTCAAGATGGGTGAAGTATACCTATTTTGGGGGCGTCACAGTTGGTATCAAAGCTTAGGGATATGATCCCTGGCTGAGATGTGAGACAAGAACTAGGAGGGGAGAGACGGGGAATTTCTTCTCTAGTATGACCTACCTAAGTTTAATTGGTAATTAATTGGTCGGTCAGAGTATAGGGATAATATGTGATATGATAATTAACCTTTGTTTTGTGGCAGTATTTGAAAATGGCATCCAAGAATGTTGAGAATAACAATGGAGCACATAAAACCGTTGTGTCTCCACAGATCAATAATCAGGATAATGTGCAACAAGATGGCGATAATCCTCCTGTAAACAACAACACTGATCAAATGATGAACGACAGTATGTTTAGGAGCTTTTTAGAATTCATGAAACAGCAGGCGAAGGCGGCTCCTGTCCAAAATGCAGGTAGAAACACTGGTAACTCTCGGACGGTCACCGCTAAGCAGTTCAAAGAACTGGGACCACCAGAGTTTTTTGGAGTGCCAAAACCACTTAAGGCGGAGACGTGAATAAAGCAGATCTGCAAGATATTTGATGTCTTGGGATGCTCCGAGGAGCAAAAGGTTTCCTTTTACACCTTCATGTTGTGAGCAAAGGCAGATTACTGGTGGGAATCTGTAAAGCGTACTCAACCTGCCACATTGAAGATGACTTAGGAGAAGTTCCAAGAATTGTTCAGCGACAAGTACTTTCCCGAAAGTATTCGTCACATAAAAGAGGTAGAGTTCATCAAGATGGAGCAAAACAACATGACCGTGTCGCAGTACGAAGCCAAGTTTGCCGAGTTTTCCCGATTTGCGTCCCATTTGGTTGATAATGAGGAGAGAATGACACGGATGTTTCTAAGAGGTTTGAAACCCAAGATACATTAATATCTTATCTCTCATAAACTGTGTTTTTATTCAGATGTTGTTAATAGGGTTCAGTTATTGGAACGTGATAATGAGTCAACCCAACCAAAAGAGAGCTGCCGAAAAAATGATAATACCAGTGATAGCAGTCATCGAAGCGGTGACAATAAACGTGGAGGGAATCAACATGCCAGATATGGTAACCACTTCAGTGAGAATCATGGCCAAAATAATAAGAATGGACATTTCAAGAAGAGGAGATTCAACAATGATAGAAAGATGTCAGCATCAACATCCGTTGTTAAGGAAGGAGAACGACCACCTATCATATGCTTCAAATGTGGAGGGGAGGAACACATCAGTCCAAACTGCACGATGCCATCCAAAGCATGCTATAATTTTGGAAGAGAAGGTCACCTAGCCCGATTTTTTCATGCACCAAAGTCAAGTCCAGCTGAGATTGAGTCATCTAAGGCCGTCCCAGACAAGACAAAGCCGTTAGTTTAAGTGAGAGCGTTTATTAAGGAAACCGAACAAGGTTATTACGGGTAAGTTAATCATAAATTCTTGCGAAGTCTATAACTTATTAGATATCGGTTCTACCCATTCTTTTATCTCTCTTGCTTGCGCTCAACGTTTAAATTTGACTCCGAAGAAATTAGACTTTGACTTATCTGTTGAAACTCCGTTAGGAGAAACCTTCGTTACCTCCACTGTTTATAAATCTTGTTTGATTCAAATCGACACTTTCACGTTACCTGTCGATCTTATCTCTTTGAAAAAACTTGCCTTTGATGTGATTTTTGGAATCGATTGGTTAACTACTCATCATGCTTTTCGTAAGGTTGTTAGCTTTTATATTCTTAACCAACCTGTTATGCGAATTCAAGCAATCAAACCACTAAAGTTAATCACTGTTATATCAAGCCATAAGTAAAGAGCCCCGATCCTTTCATTGTTGACTTCCTTGTGTGGAATGCACCGAAGCCAGACTTTCCATAGGGGACATTGTGAATGACGATGACAAGTTGATAGGTATCAATGTGACGTGTTATCCAAGTCTTGGATGAGAGTCACAGTTTTGAATGATATTTCTATCGTTAATAAATTTCTTGACGTATTTCTGAAGACTTCTTAGCCTACCCCAGAGCGTGAAATCGAATTTTGTATTGACCCCAGTACAAAACCCATTTCTTCAACCCTTAAATATTTCTTCAACCAAAATGAACGTATAATGCGCCAAAGACATTGGTTCGAGATGTTGAAGATTACGATCATACCATTCAATATCATCATGGAAGAGAGAACGTGGTAGCTGACGCGTTGAGTAGAAGATCGTATGCGTTTACGAGTGTGATATTGTTAACACAAAAACCCATTTCGTAAAACTTACAAATGATGAAGATAGAGTTAACGACTCTAGGGACCCACGTGAAGATAACGAATATACGAGTAGAATCGACTTTAATCGATAAAGTTAAAGCCGCTCAAGCTACACACCTGGAGCTGATGAATGTTCAAGAAGGCGTTATCTCAACCCTCGATTTTAATTGGCCCATTTGAAATCCTCGATCGAGTAGGAATTGTGGCCTATAGACTCATTTTAACACCAAGTATGTCATGTGTTCATAATGTTTTTAACGTATAGATGTTACGTAAATATGTGGATAAACTGAACCACATTATTAAATTAGAACTAGACAATATAGCAGAAGATTTAAAGTATGAGGAGATACATGTTAAAATCTTGGATAAGAAGGATCGTATTCAACACTCAAAGGTTATACCTCAAGAGTTAGAATCTGAAATGAAGTCAAGGTATCATCACCTCTTCGGCATACCAGGTACGTACGTAAATTTCAAGGGCGAAATTTCATAAGGAGGGGAGATTGTAATACCCCAAACTTTATGAATAAAGATTTAAATTTCTCGAAATATTTTTTTCAAAATTATGATGTGGATTTGAGATAATGTTATAGTTGGGGGTAATATTTATAAATTTTACAAAGTACGCAAGTTGTTATATAATATTCGATTGGTCGGAGAATATTTGTTTTAACAGGGAATATTCGTATAACGGCACAATCATTGGTGTACCCCACAATGGAATTATTGTCGGATTGAGAAAATGAAAAAAATATTTTTATGAAAATAACGGCTGAAGTTTTACCGTTAAAAATGTTGAACTACTCGGTAGTAAAAGTACTGAAATACGTGTGGTTGTATAGTAGCACACGGTATTGATTATTGATGTATACGTGAGAAGTCACTCAGTTTTGTTCAATTATTGGTACTGTAATTGTTGCATAGTACCTCACGTTATTTGATTCAATTATTGTTGATATTATATATATTATTAAATCAATAATTGAGATAACAAAGATATTAATATTATTATTTTCAATATTAACGATGTCTAAAAGTTCTGACAAGGAGAGGTTTGGTCACCTAATTGCGCGCCAATAGGGAGAAATCCTTATTGTAAAGCCCCCTCTTTCCTGGGAACGACCTGGTCGATTAATATTGTGAATTATAATGATGATGATAAATGTTGTTAAATATATTGAGGTTTCTTTTTATGAAGTCACGGAAGTTTTTATATATATATATATAATATATATATATTATATATATATATTTAGTTTTATTAGTATTATTAATGTAATAAAACATAAAAGCTTTTTATATAAAACAGAATACTTTTATAAAGTTATTTATTTTATTAGACAATAATTAGAATATATTATATTTTATTATGCGTAATGTTTGCATAGTGCCTGTATAGTAAAATCTTTTTATATAAAATAGAATAATTTTATAGTTATTTGTTTATTAGATAATAATTAGAATATATTATATTTTATTATGCATAGTGCTTGCATAGTGCCTACATAGTGTTTGTATAGTAAAATCTTTTTATATAAAACATAATACTTTTATAAAGTTATTTATTTTATTAGACTATAAATAGAATATATTATATTTTATTTAAAAGATTTTATTTTATTAGAATATTTTATTTATACTGCATAGTAAATCAATATGAACCGTCCGTTAAAAAGTAAATCAATCTGGACCATTCATGAATTAGTTACTATTTAGTCCATTCTCCTATAAATAGAAGCTCATTCTTTCATTATTTCTTACGAATTCACTGAAACTCTAGAGAGAAAAACTATAGAGAGAAAGAAGAAAAGTATTCTGCTACTTCATTACTCCTATATCCAGTTTCTTCTAAGGTAAGGGGTATTATTTCTTTCGTATTCATGAAGAGAACTCATATTATTCCATTCTTTATTATTCTGTTGGAATAACCTGTATACGCGGGCTACCCTATACTTGATGAAATTCTTCTGTTATTCCATTCTTTATTATTATGTTGGAATAACCTGTATATGCGAAGTACTGCATACATGATGAAATTCTTCTATTATTCAATTCTTTATTATTCTGTTGGAATATCCTGTCGGTGCGTATTACACCTGGCCTGGTTCCATTAATTATTATTCTGTTGGAATAACCTGTCTGTGCGGTCTATCGCATGCATGGTGATTTCTATTGTTATTCCATTCTTTATTATTCTGTTGGAATATCCTACCGATGTGAATTTCGCCTGACCTGGTTCCGTTCTTTATTATTCTGTCGGAATATCCTGTCTGTACGTTTACGCATGACCTGGTTCCATTCTTTATTATTCTGTTGGGAATAACCTGTCTGTTCAGTATATCGCACGCATGGTGAATCCTTCTGTTATTCCATTCTTTATTATTCTGTTGGAATAACTTGTCTATGTGGATTACCACATGCATGGTGAATGATCCTTTGTATTCATTCCTTATTAAACTGTGGAAATGACCTGTATACGTGGATTACCGCATGACGGGTGAAAATCCATTTGCAGTTTCATATATTCTATTATACTCAGTTGGTTAAAGTTTTGACTTCTATACTCCATGAAATTAGTAGAATATCCTTGATATTTGCGCTTCACCTAGTATCTTTTCATGGAAATATTCTTCTGAGCATTCTTTAATTTTATTCTACAAAGCAGTTTTATGTTGACAATTTGGACGTTATTGAATTTTGGATAAATTAATTCTTGAACTTGTTTTATTGAATTCTTATATCATTGTCATCATCCTCATGCTTATATTATGTTGAAAGTCATCTGTGGCCTGTTATGCATAGATGGACTTGGTATGATTATGACCAGGGATTATTCGGTATAATCATGACCGTAATGTTACAAATGATGTGGTAAAAGTCTTCATTGGCCCGTAGTGCATTGATGGAAAGTTGTTGGTATGATCATGACCATTGATGAATACACGAATATCCTTGGCCCGTAGTTCATGGATAATTTGTGGTTGTGATACTAATGAATATCCTTGGCCGCAGTGCAGGGATGATGTGGATTATTTATTAAGCCGAGTCTCAGCGATAAAAGTGATGAAAAATATTTTTAAATCATAAAAGATAGTAGATTTTATTCTCTACTTGACTCTTTTAATGGATTGCTTGTTCTGCTGCAGTTAAACTTGATGTTTGTTATATTTTATCAGTTTAACATTGTTGAAGACTAATGATAATTTTTTTTCTACATTATCTTAGTCATAATATTTCTTACTGGGCTAGTTGAGCTCACCCCTTTCTTTCACTGTTCTCTTTAGGAAATGAGAACGTAGCCGGGACTAGTCGGGGAACGGAGTGACGGTCCAGATGATAGTATTAGTAGTCCTCACTATTCTATTAAATAGTGTGACAATAAATATAGCGAGGACTCCTTTGAGTGTGGATATTGTCTAGATGACAATATTCTTATTAAAACTCTTAATTTATGTTTTGTCGTATTTTACACGACAATTGTATAATTAAGGTTGTATTTGAATTTTGTACTATGTATCTGGCGACTCAAGATGGGTGAAGTATACCTATTTTTGGGGCGTAACATCTATTTTATCCTATCAGTTGTTATACTGTTGAAGGCTAAGGATAATTTATTCTGCATTATCTTAGTCATAATATTTCTTACTAGGCTAGTTGAGCTCACCCTTTTCTTTCATTGTTGTCTTCAGGAAATGAGAAAAATAGCTGGGACGAGTCGAGAAATGGAGTGATGGTCCAGGATAAATGGTTTTAGTAGTTCTCACTATTCTGTGAAATAGTGTGACAATAAATGTAATGCGGACTCTATTGAGTATGGATATTGTCTAGATGACAATATTCTTATTAAAACTCTTAGATTATGTTTTGTCGTATTTTACATGACTGTTGTATAATTAGGTTGCATTTGAATTTTGTACCATGTATTTGGCGACTCAATATGGGTGATGTCTACATGTTTTGGGGGCGTCACATAGGAGACCGTTGAGTCACCATAGATCAATAACCAGGATAATGTGCAACAAGAAGGCAACAATCCTTATGTAAACAACAACACCGACCAAATGATGAACGATGGGATGTTCAGAGGCTTTCTGCAATTCATGCAACATTAGGAGAGAGAGACTTCTGTGCAAAATGCAGGTGGAAACACTGGAAACTCTCGGATGGTCACTGCTAAGCAGTTCAAGGAACTGGGACCACCGGAGTTTTTGGGAAAGCCAAAACCACTTAAGGCAGAAATGTGGAATAAGCAAATCACAAAGATATTTGATATCTTGAGATGCTCCGAGGAGCAAAAGGTTCCCTTTTCCACCTTCATGTTGCGAAGAGAGGCAGATCATTGGTGAGAATCTATTAAACGTACTCAACTTGCCGCACTGAAGATATCTTGGGAGAAGTTCCAAGAATTGTTCAACAAAAAGTACTTTCCTGAAAGTATTCGTCACATGAAGGAGGTAGAATTTATCAAACTAGAACAAAACAATATGACCGTGTCGCAGTACGAGGCTAAGTTTACGGAGTTATCTCAGTTTGCGTCCCATTTGGTAGATAATTAGGAGAGAATGACGTGAATGTTTCTGCGAGGTTTGAAACCCGAAATATCTCAATACCTCATTTCTCACAAACTTTGCTTGTATTCAGATGTTGTGAATAGGGCTCAGTTATTGGAGCGCGATAATGAATCAACCCAACCAAGAGAGAGCAGTCGGCAAATCGATAATACCAATGGTAGCAGTCATCGAAGCGGTGACAACAAACGTGGAGGGAATCAATATGCCAGAAATAGTAACCACTTCGATGGTAATCATGGCCAAGACAATAGAAGTGAAAATTTCAAGAAGAGGAGATTCAATAATGATGGAAAGCGTCAACACCAGCACCCGTTGTTAAGGAAAGAGAACGAACACCGATCGTAAATGCGGAGGGGAGGGACACATCATTCCAAACTGCACGATACAGTCCAAAGCGTGTTATAATTGCGGAAGAGAAGGTCACTTAGCCCGATTTTATCGTGCAGTGAAGTTAAGTCCAGCTGGGACGGAGGCACCAAAGGCCGTCCCAGAGAAGTTAAAGCCGGTAGTTTAAGGGAGTGCATTTTTTGCGACCTCCCAAAAAGCAAGGAACCCGAACGAGGTCATCATGGGTAAGCTAATCATAAACTCTTGTGAAGTCTATACCTTATTTGATACCAGTTCTACCCATTCTTTTATTTCTCCTACTTGGGCTCAACGTTTAAATTTGACTCCGGAGAAATTAGACTTTGACTTATCTGTTGAAACTCCGTTGGGAGAAACTTTCATTACATCCAATGTTTATAAGTCTTGTTTGATTTAAATCGACAACCTCACGTTACCTAGCGATCTTATCTCTTTGAAAATACTTGCATTTGATGTGATTTTAGGGATTGTGATTGGTTAACTAATCATCATGCTAAAATTAATTATTTTCGTAAGGTTGTTAGCTTTCATATTCCTAACCAACCTATTATGCGAATTCAAGCAACCAAACCACTAAAGTCAATCACTGTCATATCAAGCCATAAAGCTATTTATTTATTTAAAAACGGATGTCAAGCTTTCTTAGCCCATCTCACGAATTTAAACAAAAATACATCATATTTGAATGATATTTCTATTGTTAATAAATTTCCTGACGTATTCCCTGAAGAACTTCCTGGCCTACCCCCAGAGCGTGAAATCAAATTTTGTATCGACCTTGAACCCGATACAAAACCCATTTCCAAAGCCCCATATTGAATGGCTCCTATTGAACTTCAGGAGTTAAAAACCCAACGACAGGAATTGTTAGACATCGGTTTAATTCATCCTAGTACGTCTCCTTAGAGTGCTCCTGTTCTATTCGTAAAGAATAAAGATGGAAGTATGCGACTTTATATTGATTATCGGGAGTTGAATCACGTCACCATCAAAAATAGGTACTCGTTGCCTCGCATTGATGACCTGTTTGACCAGTTGCAAGGTGCCAAATTCTTTTCAAAGATCAATCTTCGTTTTGAATATCATCAGTTGAAGATTAAAGCTGATGACATTCCAAAGACTGCTTTCAGAACTCGGTACGGGCATTAAAAATTCCTAGTCATATCTTTTGGATTGACTAATGCTCCTGCTGCCTTCATGGATATGATGAACTGAGTATTCAAGGAATATTTAGATCATTTTGTGGTTGTCTTTATTGATGACATCCTCATATACTCCAAAAGCCATGAAGATCATGAGCAAAACTTGAGGCTGATACTCCAAAAGCTTCGTGAAAACAAGCTATATACCAATTTGAAGAAATGCTAGTTCTGGCTTGAGTAAGTAGCATTCTTTAGGCACGTGATATCAAATCACGAAATATTTGTTGACCCAACGAAGATTGAAGCAATACAAAGATGGGAGCAACCTAAGTCAGTGACCGAAGTACGTAGCTTTTTTGGCTTAGCCGGTTATTATCGGAGATTCGTGGAAGGATTTTCTCGAATCGCTACTCCATTAACTCAGCTGACTCGAAAAGATACAAAATTCGGTTGAAGTGAGGAATGTGAGAAGAGTTTTCAAGAACTCAAGAGGAAACTCATTTCAGCATCTGTTCTGACAATACCATCTGGTTCGGAGGGATTTGTCATCTAAAGCAATGCTTCAGGCAGAGTGTTATGATGTGTTCTCATGTAACATGGGAAAGTCATAGCCTATGCCTCACAAAAACTCAAAGAATATGATAGGAATTATCTTACTCATGATCTAGAGTTGGCAGCTATCATTTTTGCGCTCAAAATCTGGAGGCATTACCTGTATGGGGAGAAAGTGGAGATCTATACAGATCATAAAAGCCTAATATATTTCTTCACCCAAAAGGAAGTCAACATGCGGCAAAGACATTGGTTCGAGCTGTTGAAAGATTACAATCATACCATTAAATACCATCCTGGAAAAGCGAACGTGGTAGCTTACGCATTGATTAGAAGATCATATGCGGGTACGCATGCGATATTGTCAACGCAAAGGCCCATTTTTTATGACTTACAAAGGATGGAGTTAGAGTTAAAGACTCCAGGGACTCACGTGATGATGTCAAATATACGAGTAGAATTGACTTTAATCGATAAAGTTAAATCCGTTCAAGCTACGAACCCGAATCTAATGCGTATGAAGAAGAAAGTGCAAGAGAGTGCTATTCTAGAAGAAAGAATCGATGAAGAAGGAATACTTAGAGTCAACTCCAGACTTTGTGTTCCTAATGACTCTAATTTGAAGTATAAAATTATGATGGAGGCGTACAACACACCGTTTGCAATCCATCTTGGAAGTACCAAAATGTATCGTGATCTCCGACATACATTTTGGTGGAGCAATATGAAAAGAGAAATCGCAGAGTTTATCTCAAGGAGTTTAAGTTATCAACTAGTCAAGGCAAAACATCAAGTGCCAAAAAGTCCATTGCAACCACTTGAAATTTAGAATGGAAATGGGAGCACATTACCATAGATTTTGTTACCGGTCTTCCCAAGGTTTCTCAAGGCATAAATGAAATTTGGGTCATTGTTGATAGATTAACCAAGTCTGCTCATTTCTTACATATACGAGAAACTTATTCACTTGAACGTCTTGCTCGTATATACATAAATGAGATTTTAAGACTGCATGGTATGCCAATATCCATAGTTTCTGATTGAGACCCGAGATTCACTTCACGATTTTGGGTTAGTTTACAAAAAGCTATGGGCACGGATTTATGATTCAGTTTGACATATCATCCTCAAACGGATGGGCAGTCAGAGAGGACTATTCAAACTCTTGAAGATCTATTAAGACTCCATGTCCTTGAATTCAAGGGAAGTTGGGATAAGTTCTTTCCATTGGTGGAATTCTCCTATAATAACAGTTATCAAATAAGTATTGGCATGACTCCATTCGAGGCGTTGTATAGACGCAAGTTTTGTTCTCCAATATGCTGGGATGAGGTGGGTGAAGCAACATTATTAGGACCGGAATTGGTACACATGACAACGGAAAAGGTTCAAATGATCCGACAACGTATTAAACCTCACAAGATTGACAAAAGAGTTATGCTGATCTTCATCGAAGAGATGTGGAATTCAATGTTGGAGAGCATGTGTTGTTATGTGTTGCTCCATGGAAAGGAGTTACAAGATTTAGAAAGAGAGGAAAGCTCAATCCTCGATTCATTGGCCCATTTGAAATCCTTGACCGAGTAGAAACTGTGACTAAATATGTCTCGCGTTTATAACGTTTTTCACATATCCATGTTACGTAAATATGTGGAAGACCCGAACCACATTATTGATTTAGAACCGGACGAAATAGTGGAAGATTTAACGTATGAAGAGGTACCTGTTAAAATCTTGGATAAGAAGGAACATATTCTACGCTCCAAGGTTATACCTCAAATTAAAATTTTGTGGAGAAACCACGATGTTGAGGAAATGACCTGGGAGTTAGAATCTGAAACAAAATCAAGGTATCCTCACCTTTTCGACATACCAGGTACGTACACTAATTTCGAGGACAAAATTTCATAAGAAGAGGAGGTTGTAAGACCCCAACTTTTATGAATAAAGATTAATTTTTCTCAAAATATGTTTTTGAATATTATGGTTTGGATTTGATATAATGTTATAGTTGTGGGTAATATTTATAAAATTTTCAAAGTAAGCAAGTTGATATAAAATATTCGATTGGTCGGGGAATATTCGTTTTGTCAGCGAATATTCGTACGACGGCGCAATCATTGGTGGACCTCACAACAGAATTACTGTCGGAGTTAGAAAACGATAGAAATATCTTTTTATAAAAATAACAGCTGAAGTTTTACCGTTAACTGTTGAAATACCCGGTGATAAATAAACAGTAATACGCATGGTTGCATAGTAGCACACAGTATTGATTATTGATACTTACGTGAGAAGTCACTCACTTATACTCAATTATTGCTACAATAATTGCTGCATATTATCTCACATTATTGATTCTATTATTGTCACAGTATCATCTGCACAATATTTTATATTATTAAATCAATAATTGAGATGACAAGTTATTCATATTATTATTTGTATTATTGATAATGTCTAGAAAATTCTGTTGAGGAAAAGGGTTTAGTCACCTAATTGCGCGCCAATAGGGAGAAATCCTTATCGAAAAGCCCCCTCTTTCTTGAGAATGATCTGGTTGTTAATATTGCAAGTTATATTATTGATGAATAAATATTGTTAAAAATATTTAGGGAATTTTTATGAAGTATTTGTTGTAAGTTTGGCATACTATTTGGACCCCCATTTACTTATATTTCTAAATAATCAGAAGGAAGTTATAAAGAATATATATATATATATATATATATATATATATATATATATATATATATTTGGCATATGTGTAATACTCGAGAATTTTCACATCTTATTAAATGAATATATTAATGGAAAATGAATATTTATTTGAAAATAAATATTGATGTGTTATACGAGGAGTAATTTGATTAGTGCAAAGTGAATTTATATGAGAATTGAGAAGTGTGGAATTGACAATAAGAATTGTGAAATGCCCTGTGTGGCATAGTGTGGAATGAAAAAATTCACTAAGTGAATTAAAAGAGAAATAGTTAGTAAAAGGAAGATTAATTATGTGTGATTATATGATCCCATATAAGAAATAAATACATTCTTAAGCTAGTAATATCACCAAAATGGCAATCAATTCATGTCATGTAAACTTAGTGTGGCGAAGGATGTTGGAACTGGCTTGAAGCTAAACCAGTTTGGCACTGCCAGGGTCCGGTGCAGCTGCTCCCTCCCAGCAGTACAAACTGGCGCAGCTGCGCCAGTGGTTAATTTGAGATAATTAAATTTCTAATGTATAAATAAAAAGGGACACTTTTGATATATGTGTGACATTAATAAATCATAGGATAAAAGTACATCATGTTAATATAAGATACCAAGTAGTATAGTGAAATCATATGTAATTGTAATACATAAATGATTAAATATCTGTGTATTCTAAAAACTGAGAAAGGAATTAAATGTTTAAATAAACATTAATATTAAATGAAGTTATAATGTGGTTATGTGAGTAGTAGAAATAATTATAGAACTACCTGGACAATAATACTTGACTGCGTTATTTTATTGCGTGTATTTAATGTATATGGACTATATGATGTGAGTGCATAAATAATACCTAATTTTTCTTAATATAGCTACAGTTGGACATTAGAACCCATTTTTGGATAATAAAGTAACTGAATTGGATTAAGCTAAGCTTGTTGCTGAGATTTTGATCTTGTCCCAAAATGAGTGACCCTCTTAGTACAATGAACAGTAACCTAAACTTTATGTTACGTAACTTCCAAGCTGCTAAACATCGGTGATCATGGCTAGCAAGATGGATGGTATTGATTTGTTAAACAACTCTCTAGAAAACCTTTGTTTCTTCCCATTACACCATGAATTCAACCTTAGTGTAATAAAAATGTCTAGTCCAAACTTCTTCTATAAATAGCAGATTTAATTTTTAGTTTGTGTTGCTTTAAATTTGTCTGATAATTCTAAGTTGAGAGTTCCAAGTTACTGAGCAATTATAAAAGCATACTTAGTGTGTGAGGAGTTCAATTCAAGCTTAAGGAGGTATAAATTCTAATTATTTTCTTGAATCAGGTATTGTTTAAGTTCTTAAATCTCTTAAATCTCTATGTCAATCAAGATAAATTAACATGTTATAATGTGTTTAAGAGGTATGCTTAAATGTATGAACTCCTTGATGGTGGTTTGGAACAAGTTTAAATTGATAAGATTCAAGTTGGTTGATACTCTGTAAAATAGAGTCTGTTTCTGCTCCTGGACCAGACATGGCGCAGCTGCGCCCTATTTGTCATGGCAAAGAGATAAGAATTTCAAATTCTAGCTCCCAGGCTACTTCCTCTGTCTCATAGTTCATCAATTGCTCATCTCCTGTATTTCATATATCATTCTAGAATACAGTTTCAAAACAAGAGTTAATTGACATGCCATATATTATCTCTATATTCTGATCGACCAATTAAATAAGAATTAAGCTTAGGTAGGTCATACTAGTGAAGGATTTACCCGTGTCTTCCCTCCTAGTTCTAGTCTCACATCTCATCCAGGGATCATATTCCTAAGCTTTGATACCAACTGTGACGCCCCCAAAATAGGTATACATCATCCATCTTGGGTCGCCAGAAAATACACCATTAACAACCTCATTTATACAACTTTCGTGCAAAATACAACGACTCATCTACTCTGAGTTTCAATACAAATATTGTAACGTATATAATACGAAAATATTCATACTTAAATTATTACAATGCCATATAAATTACAACAGCAAATATTTCAAGTCTCTAAAGGAATACAAGAAGATTTATGTCCTCCTCATTCTAATGGAGTGCATTTTGACACTTTCAAATTTGAGTTCGCATCACCCTATTTAGTTCACCAAATATAACTATTAAATGATGTATAAAATATGTCACGCACATTGTAAATTCTCAGTACAATTATTATGCCCCACCGTTTCATAATTTGAATAGGCTTGTGACAAATTCGTATCACCACTTTATACCCATGTTCTCTCTGCTAGTTCCAACGACACTTTTATTACCTGAAAGGGGTGGTGAAGTAAAAGGGTGAGCACAAATAGTACAATAAAGTTATCATGACTTAAGATAATTAAATTATCAAAATAATTCAGATATTTAGAACATATGGTAGAAGATAAAAGTTTTCAACCATAATAGCAGCGGAATCAACAATCCATTAGAAGAGTCAAGTAGAACATAATGTCTACTATCTCCTCTAGATTAAAAGTCCATCACTAATATTTCATTCCTGTAATACTCATGAACATATCTTTTTTATACACAAGACAAAGAGAAACCTCATCACCTGTCTTCACCTGAACCACCAAAGATTATAATTAAATCACAATTCATATTTATAATCAGGTAAATCAATAGTCCATCTTTGCAATACAAGCCTAAGACATACAACTGTAAAATCAATAACGCTGAAACTCAGCTCAATAATATCACGACCAAGAATTATCCTTGCGCAATACAAGCCTAAGACATACAACTGTAAAATCAATAACGCTGAAACTCAGCTCAATAATATCACGACCAAGAATTATCCTTGCACTACGGGCCAAGGATATTCGTGTTTTCACCAATGGTCATGATTATAACGAATAATCTCTAGTTATAATCATGCCAATAAACAGTCTATATATGCACAACTGGCCAAAGATGACTTTTACCACATCATTTGTAACATTACGGTCATGATTATACCGAATAATTCCTGGTCATAATCATAACAAGTCCATCTATGCACTACGGGCTAAATATGACTTTTACCACATCATTTGTAATATTACGGTCATGATTATACCGAATAATTTCTGGTCATAATCATACCAAGTCCATCTATGCACAACTGAAATTCAGATAAGGCACACTTAGAAGGGTGGGTTGAATAAGTGTGGATACAAACTATGACCAATTTAAAAAATTTAAACCAAATTATTGAATGTAGTCAACTATATTGATGAATGCAGCTTGCTGAATAAATATGGTCTACCGAATTGACTTTTTGTTTAAGAAAATATCTTGGTATTTTTGTAAGTTAAATAAAATATTTAATGATAACAAAAATTCTCACGATTAAATTTTGTTTATTTAGCAAATCAATTAACTTGAGTGAAATTAAGTTAAATCAAGTAATAAAAATAACACCAAGATTTTTACATGGTTCGGCTATTACCCTCTAAAATAATAGCCTACTCCACGTCCAATACCAACTAGTATTGGAGACTCACTTTTATATATTTAAAAGACCCTTGTTACAATACAGATTCTATAAAATTGAATTACAATAATTCACTTGAGCACTCTTGCTCCTAGTGCACCAATGCACCCCTTAAGCACCTATGCTTCCTTGAACCTGTTTGTAATCAAACCTTAATCCACCTGGATTAAATTTCCTTAGACAACACTAAGTCTAAAAACAAATTAAGATTACAATAATAGAGGTCTAATGATCAAAGCAAATAATTAATTTAACAATGCAAGGCTCAACTGATGAATGCAATGATCAAGTAGAATGAGTAAAAGATATCACCAATATTATGCCTACGAAAATTTCTGAAAATATCAATTTATCAGCAACTTGAAATTTGTACCAAGAATAGAATAGCTTCAAATTATGTGAGTGAAATAATTGATTCAAGTGATGTAAGTGTTGTGTATTATCACTAATCTCAGTTTCATTTTTATAGCCCAAATTGTTACCGTTACTTGATAAAAATCTGTTGCATGAAAACTTTTACGTTACTAACAAATCTCCTTAAGTAACGAACCAATTATATTTTCGTTGAAAATAGACAGAGAAGATCAGTATATATCACAAACTATATATCACTAGGACACTCGAAATTAAAACAGCTAGAACCGTGTATATCTCTATTCCAATTATCCACTATTTCACAGACTCCTTTTCAAAATAAATCTATTAGACTTTTTCAATACACGTAATCGTGTGAACTGCCGCCACAAAACAAGTCAGTATTACATTTTCGAAACAAGAGATATCATGGCATAAATGCAAGATTGTAAAGATCTACAAGATATGAGAGTTCTGAGGTAGTAGTAATCATGACTCTAGATTAAAACAACTTTTAAGTTACCTACTACACATGCTTCAATAAAAATATTTAGGACTCTTTCAACACATGGCAGTAAATCTTTTAATCCAGAAAATAGAATAATCTTCTTATACGCATGCATATAAATACTAACCAACTTAACAATGTAACATAATTTAGGCATGCCAAAAATATTTAATTTAATGCACAAATGATATGTCCTAGAACCTTGTATTGAAAAATCAAATATTTGCAATGACCTTATATATTTTTCTTAGGACTCAAAACGTCTTCATTCTTCTTGAATAATCCATCAAACAATTCTTGAAATAATTTTCTGAATTTCACAATAAACAATTTAGTACCAATGATCAAGTCATCATCAAAACATTAGGCTAGAACGTGATATAATCAACAACAACGGGCCAAAGATGACTTTTACCATATTATTTGTAACATTACGGTCATGATTATACTGAATAATCTCTGGTCAAAATCATACCAAGTCCATCTATGCACTACGGGCCAAAGATAACTTTCAACATAATATAAGCATGAGAATGATGATAATGATATATATATAATGAATAAACATAAATAATCAGAATAATAAGATAACATATATCTTAGTAATTTTCAATTTAATTATCCAGAATCCAAATTGCTAACATAATATTAGATGAAGCACAAACTATTAAGGATATTCTAATCCTTTCAGGACTTTTCACTATTTAATGATAAACAGAATAAACGAATAATAATATCTTACCATAATATGGAGTATGAAAGAAAATGATATTCATTTTACCATATAAAGTACAACAACAAATATTTCAAGTCTCTAAAGGAATACGAGAAGATTTATGTCCTCCTCATTCTAATAGAGTGCATTTTGACGCTTTCAAATTCGAGTTCGCATCACCTTATTTAGTTCAGCAAATATAACTATTAAATGATGTATAAAATATGTTATGCACATTGTAAATTCTCAGTACAATTATTATGCCTCACCGTCTCATAATTTGATAAGGCTTGTGACTAATTCGTATCACCACTTTATACCCAAGTTCTCTCTGCTAGTTCCAGCTACACTTTTATTACTTGAAAGGGGAGGTGAAGTAAAAGGGTGAGCACAAATAGCCCAGTAAAGAATATCGTGACTTAAGATAATTAAATTATCAAAATAATTCAGATATTTAGAACATATAGTAGAAGATAAAAGTTTTCAACTATAATAGCAGCAGAATCAACAATCCATTAGAAGAGTCAAGTAGAACATAATGTCTACTATCTCCTCTAGATTAAAAGTCCATCGTTAATATTTCATTCATGTAATACTCATGAATAATTCTTTGTTATACCCAAGACAAAGAGAACTCTCATCACCCGTCTTCACCTGAACCGTCACAGATTATAATTAAATCACAAATCATATTTATAATCAGGTAAATCAATAGTCCATCTTTGCAATACAAGCCTAAGATATACAACTGTAAAATCAATAACGCTGAAACTCAGCTCAATAGTAGCACGACCACGAATTATCCCTGCACTATGGGTCAAGGATATTCGTGTTTTCACCAATGGTCATGATTATACCGAATAATCCCTGGTCATAATCATGCCAATCAACAGTCCATCTATGCACAACTGGCCAAAGATAACTTTTACCACATCATTTGTAACATTACGGTCATGATTATACCGAATAATCCCTGGTCATAATCATACCAAGTCCATCTATGCACTATGGGCCAAAGATGACTTTTACCACATCATTTGTAACATTACCACTACTAGAAATTCGACATATAGCGACGAGCTATAGCGACGGTTAGCGACGGTCGGCACAGAACCGTCGCTATAGGGTGTATATAGCTACGGTCGGCACGGAACCGTCGGTATAGAGGTTTTTAAAGAAAAAACTCTCCATCTTCCCCCAAATCATTTCAGTATTTCACTCCAATTTTTCCCCCCAAATTATCTTCGTCCTCTAAGTCATCTCCCTCCTTTCTAACACTTTCTCTCTCGTTCATTTCAGTATCTGCCCCTCGTTACTCGATCAGCCTCTTGTCATCTTCTACTCGTCATCGGTTATGGTTTCGATGGTACTGTCTAAACTAGCTACGGGTCTTAGCGTATTAGCCGGAGCAGCTCTTGTCAAGTCCATTATGAACCAATAAAACCCCATGGTGGGTCTAGGTCGGGGTCAGTTCCCTAGGTGTACCAGTTGCAATGGCACCGGCACCGGCCGGTTCTGTTGCTTCTGCTCTCGATGGTATGATGAAGATATTGGATGTTGGACCTGTGCTGGCTCCAGTCGTATGGGTTGTACTAGTTGCGAAGGTATAGGCAAAGGTCGCCCCATTCCTGTTCAGCTCACTGTTCGTCCTCCCAAATGTCCATCCTAAACGGCTATTACAATCCAAATGGGTACTCTGTCTCTCTTTTGTTTTAAGTAGTGATGCACAACAGGCCGGCCTGGCCTGGTCCGGCCCAAGCCTGCCAGGCCTTGGCCGTTGACCAGGCCAGATCAGGCCTTGACTTTTTATTTGAGGCCTACAGGCCAGGCCGGGCCAGGCCCACGTCAACCCAAGTGCACTTAAAAAATTTGAACTACACTTCTCCTGTTTATTAAAAAAAGGCAGGAGAAAAAACTTTATACTAGACTATATGGGACTGGTGCCAAGCTTAGCCAAACCTCCATTTAATAGAGAAAGGCAGCAACAAAAAATTTTGAATTAGACTATGTGGGAACCCAACACAAGCTCAAATGCATTGAGAAAGGCAGCAGCAAAAAATTTTGAATTAGACTATGTGGGATTTTGTTATGCATAGCTAATCCCTACACAAGATTAAATGCATTGAACTTAAAAGTTTTGGACTAGACCTCTCCTCTATTTATAGAAGAAAAGTAGGGACAAGAGATGTTAACTAGACTATGTGGGACTTTGAAACAAAAATATAATAATTGAACTAAATGCCTCTCATTCTTATAGTTTGCTATTAAACTATGTGGGACTTTTCATTCTTATAGTTTGCTATTAAACTATTGTTCATAAGCCTTGGTCTATATTTATACATAATATGTCCTGAAATAAGCCTCAACACAAAGTATGTTGAGATTGTAAAGCATGACATTCAAACTTCAGGCAATATTGCACCAAGCTGCCAAAAAACATGATCTTACTTTGGAAATTGTTATGAAATTACAACTATTAATCTCAAAGTCCCACATCGAATTGAACTTGAATTGAAAATAAAACTTCACTCTATAATAGCAATCCTAAATTCCAATATTTATCTTGCAAGTGTTAAGTCCCACATTGAAAGTGAGATGTAAGTATAAGGAGAATTTCCTTATAAAATGACTTGCTAGTATAACTCAATTAAAGATTTGAGGCCCTTGTAAATGGGAAGTCCCACATTGAACTTAAAAGTTTTGGACTAGACCTCTCCTCTATTTATAGAAGAAAAGTAGGGACAAGAGATGTTAACTAGACTATGTGGGACTTTGAAACAAAAATATAATAATTGAACTAAATCCCTCTCATTCTTATAGTTTGCTATTAAACTATGTGGGACTTTTTATTAATTAATCTTTACATCCTTGCTTTGAGTTACACTTCATCAATGCAACCTTGCATAATTGTTCATAAGCCTTGGTCTATATTTATACATAGTATGTCCTGAAATAAGCCTCAACACAAAGTATGTTGAAATTGTGACGCCCCCAAATCCGGGTCTCTTCCAACCCGACAAATGGTGCTACACGGTATTACCATTCATTCACACATTTCCTCAAGTAGTAACAAGAGGACTAATATAACTCCATATATATATCAAAGTAATATTACATTACCCAGGTTCTTTGTAACCCTTTCATTTGTTCTTGTCATAATATCAATATATTACAGACATTCTTCCTATACTATTACATAAGTATGCTACGGGTTCGTCTTCGCCTTGCCTTTATCTTTGCCGGATCCTTCAGTCCGCTCGATCTTAGCTGTGTTCATATGGTTCAAGCAAGAGTGAGCATGGCTAGCTCAGCAAGTACTATAATTCTAATAAATAACATGCTTGAAACATAGAACTAATATATCTTCAGTAACTGAACAATAGTTACGAAGTACTATTGGTGATTCAAAATAGCACTTCATTTTCTTCAAAACATTTTTCCATCAATATTCAGTAGAATAACAATTATGGCTCAAGATTATGAGCATACATAAGTTCTTTTGAAAAGGACATCCTGGCACTAAGTCCGTAAGTCCGGCATAGCTTACGAGCACTTCTGAGTGATCAGCTCATAGTACTCTATGTTGATCAACACTACATTCTTTAAACGTGTATACGTTTAATTGTGGCAACCTCACGTGCCTGTCGTTAAACGACAAAACATTTGAACATGCGTGGTCTTCGATTGAAAACCATACCAATATAACTTGGTAATTTACAAATCATGCTTGACAGAATCATAATATAAGTCTAGCCGGAAGAATTGGCTTAAGACTTCATCATTCTAGATTTCATGTGAAAGAGAACATGAATTACAAAGCTTGTCCAGACTGAACTGGAACAAGGGTTAGAATACTTGCCTTTGGCGTTTGCTTACTGGTTAATACACGTACACTTTAAGTCTCTATGATTCTACAATTCATAATCATATAATATACCATATTAGTTCATAATTAATCAGGTATGTTTTCTATTATCCCTTACCCTTCATTTCAATGTAATTCTAACTTAGTTTCGTTATTAAGGGTTTCGACTTTCATTACGTCATTCATATCCCGCTCGTCTTTGATTGATTATAAACATGCATTAGTGTATTACAAGCACCTTACAATGTCTTAATTACGTTGTGATTACATCACAATTCATTACTATTAATCCCTCTTTCATTCTACATTTGGAACCCTTCTTCTCTATCTTCTCCCTTGCACTGGCGCCGCGGCGCCACTAATTGGTCTGTAACTCGCGCTGCGGCGTGAGTTAGCAGTGTGCTATCATCCGGCCTCGCTCTGCGGCGCGGCCAAGAAGGCTTAGAGTCGCGCCGCGGCGCGGACTCTGGTTCTCAGAAAATTTTGCAGTTTTTGAAAATTTTGCTAACTTCCCGGACGCATAACATCTTCGTTTTAACTCCGAATTGGTCCGTTCAAAAGCCTACGGTTCACAAATTTCATAATCTATGCGTTCATGCAAGAATTTTATCTATTTGACTTCATTTGCTAAAATTTGACCTATTAGTCCATTTTAACGAAAACGATAAACGTTCGTGAACGTTCAACGCTCATTTCTTCGTTCTAAGTCGGAATCCGGTCATTTTCGAGTCCGCAACTCTATAATGACTACAATGACTTGTCTCCATCGAAAACCAACGTTTTCGACTTCCGACACAAAATATGACTTCTATTCCGAGACTTTCACAAATTCGACGTTAATCGTCTAATCGTGCGAAGTTCGTCAAATCAACCATACTAAGCGTTCTAAGTGGATTTTAACCAACATAACATCATTACAAGTTATTTACTACACCAACTTATAATCAAAGTAGGTTTTGACTTATTTCCATAAGTCATTGACTTTCTCAACTAGAAATCTTCATACTCATGACTTACCAATAATTTAAGTCCTTCAATCAATATTCTCATGTTATAAACAACATACTAACATCATATGACAAGTCCTTCATGATCCTAACAACTTATTGGGGTTCCAGTTGCTTATTCAACTTATTCGGCTTAAGTTCATTCCTTATAACTTATTACATGTTATCCTCAAGCAATCCCCCTTCTCTATCAATCCTATCATAGAAAAGATATAGATAAAAGAAAATGAGTCTTACCCTTGAAGACTTCTATTTTCTTTGGAAACTATCAAAGGTTGAAGTGGCTTATAAGTGCTTTAAGTAACTTATTCTCTCTACCAAATAAGTAGCTTATATGCTTGAGAGGAAAGTGTTGGATGATAACAAAACAACCAACAAAATGAAATGAACTTGGTATTTATAGGCCACCAAAGCTTGGGGCAAAATGGACAATAATCAATCCCACCTCCTCATTCCACCTCCTTACTATTCACAACTTAACCTTCAAGTCTTCTTGCTAGCCACTTCTTTTACTTGCTCACCACAACACTTGGTCATCACACTTAATCCTTGCCCATCAAGACTACCCACTTCCTCACTTGGTTTGACCCATGGGTCAAGGCTTCACCTTGGGCTTGGTTAATTAATCCAACTACTTTCCTATTGGGCTTGAGTTACAATAGATTGGACTTGTGATAATCATACACTTGGGTTTCTATCAATAAACTAGAAATCCCATAAGTCCATTATCTTAAATTCAATAACTTAACATACATATCCTACGTATAATTCTCGTATGCTATCTCGTATATTAATTCAAAATATACGATATCTCGTTCTTCGTACATAATAATACAATACGTCGTATTATACCTCAATTCCTTAATCCATATAATGTTTACACATTATACGATCACAACTTCATTCTTTTAACGCTTAATAACCTAACTATCTCAAATTAGGTACGCATGCAAAATATTTCATTTTCCATACTTAGATTATTATTACATAATCGATATCATCTCGATATTATAACATTACGTATTTCTCGGAAGTTCAAAAATAATTCTCGAGCAGTAATTGATGAATAGTATTTTTTGGAAAATTTCTCATATTTTCATTTTAGAAATTCAAACACTTTAATTCTCCCACGTAGTTAAAATACTACGGCGTTACGACGTTTCTAGGTTATAGAACGACATCCATCATCTCAACACGCAATAATAATAAATAATATTATTTTATTCATTATTAAAAGAAATTACAAAATGTTCAATTTTCGGGGGCGTTACACTCTCTCCCCCTTATAAGGATTCTGTCCCCAGAATCTCGCTCAAAAAAAAAAAATTACATAAATAAATTCGGGTAATTCTTTTTCATCATTTCTTCTAGCTCCCACGTTGCCTCTTCTACATCGTGGTTCTTCCATATCACCTTTACTGAAACTATAATTTTGTTCCGCAGAACTTGTTCTTTCCTATCGACAATTTGAATTGGCGTTTCCTCGTACGTTAAGTCCTTCTCGACATGAATAGGCTCGTATTCTATCACGTGCTTATAATCCGGCTTATAAGGACGCAATACCGAAACGTGAAATACATTATGTATTCGTTCTAGGTCTGGAGGTAACGCTACCATGTAAGCTACCTCGCCTACCCGTTTTAAAACCTCAAAAGGTCCTATAAATCTCGGACTTAACTTTCCTTTCTTCCCAAAACGTATCTTTCCTTTCCAGGGAGATACTTTTAGGAATACGTGTGAACCCACTTCAAACTCTCGATTCTCTCTATGCGGATCTGTAAACTTCTTCTGTCTGTCTTGAGCTGCTAAGAGACGCATCCGAATCTTTTTAACAATATCCGCTGTCTGTTGCACCAATTCTGGTCCCAACATTCGGCGTTCTCCTACCTCATCCCAATACAGTGGCGTTCTGCATTTCCTACCATACAAAGCTTCGTAAGGCGGCATACCTATGCTTGCATGATAACTATTGTTATACGTAAACTCCACTAATGGTAGATGATCATCCCAACTACCCTTGAAATCCATAACGCAAGTTCTTAGCATATCTTCTAATGTATGAATTATCCTCTCGCTTTGTCCATCCGTTTGTGGATGATACGCCGTACTTAGCTTCAACTGCGTTCCCAACTGCTCTTGCAGACTTCTTCAAAAGTTCGACGTGAATCGTGGATCACGATCTGACACAATCGATACTGGCACTCCATGTCTAGAGATTATTTCCTTAATATAAAGTCTAGCTAACTGGTCTAAGTTATACTTAACCCTAATTGGCAAAAAGTGGGCTGATTTCGTCAATCGGTCCACTATTACCAAAATCGCATCATACCCCTTCTGAGTAGTCGGAAGTCCCACCACAAAATCCATTGTGATATTCTCCCATTTCCACTCCGGAATTTCTAATGACTGTAACAAGCCACTAGGTCGTTGATGTTCAACCTTAACTCTCTGACAAATTAAGCACTTACTAACGTACTCAGCAATCTCTCTCTTCATGTTCGGCCACCAGAAACTCTGTCGAAGGTCTTGATACATCTTAGTGCTACCAGGATGAATCGAAAACCTTGAACTATAAGCCTCTTGTAGAACCTGCTCCTTTAATTCCGTCTCATCCGGAACCCAAATTCTTCCGTCAAATCTCAACAATCCCTCGTTATCAAGACTATATTTAGTATCTTTTTCATTGGTCAGCCGTTCCTTCATCCGGTCACACTCATCAGTTTTGAGTTGCACCTCCTTAACTCTCTCTACGATGGTTGGTTGCATCTCCATTGCAAACACCATTGGTCCGTCTTCTTCACTGGGCAGCTTAACCTCTAACTCCATCCTAGCCATCTCTGTTATTAACTCAGTTTGAGCTGTTAACAAAGACAACTTTTCTCGACCCTTTCTACTTAAGGCATCGGCAACTACATTGGCTTTTCCAGGGTGATATAGGATTTCACAGTCGTAATCCTTTATCAACTCCAGCCATCTTCTCTGCCTCATATTCAACTCCTTCTATGTGAAAAAATATTTTAGACTTTTATGGTCCGTGTATATCTCACATTTTTCTCCATAAAGATAATGTCTCCATATCTTTAGAGCAAAAACTACTGCGGCTAGTTCTAGATCATGAGTAGGGTAAACTTTCTCATAATCCTTCAACTGCCTAGATGCATACGCAATGACCTTGCCATGCTGCATGAGCACGCAACCAAGTCCTCTATGCGAAGCATCACTATAAACTACAAAATTTCCTGTGTCATCGGGTAATGACAACACAGGTGCCTCACTCAACCTCTTCTTTAGTTCTTGGAAACTGTCCTCACACTTGTCAGTCCAAGCGTATTTCACCGTCTTCCTCGTCAAATTAGTCAACGGAGTAGCTATCTTTGAAAAATCCTAGATAAATCTACGATAGTAACCCGCTAACCCTAGGAAACTCCGCACCTCAGTCGGCGTTTTCGGTTGTTCCCAATTCATCACGGCTTATACCTTCGCTGGATCCACTGAAATCCCCTCATGGTCAATGACATGACCTAAAAATTGCACCTTCTCTAACCAAAATTCACACTTTGTGAATTTCGCATACAACTTCTCCTTCCTTAATGTCTCCAACACTAATCTAAGGTGTTCAGCATGATCTTCTGGCGTCTTAGAATAGACTAGAATATCATCTATAAACACCACGACAAACTTGTCCAAATATTGTTTGAACACTCTGTTCATCATATCCATGAATGCAGCTGGTGCATTTGTCAACCCAAATGACATCACTAAAAACTCGTAATGACCATAACGAGTCCTGAATGCTGTCTTTGGCACGTCCTCCTTTCTAACCTTCAACTGATGATACCCCGTTCGTAAATCTATTTTAGAAAATTAATTAGCCCCTTTCAGCTGATCAAAGAGATCATCGATCCTGGGCAATGGGTATTTATTCTTTATCATTAACTTGTTCAACTCTCTGTAGTCGATACAAAGTCTTAACGATCCATCCTTCTTCTTGACAAACAGTACCGGTGCTCCCCACGGTGACACACTCGGCTGAATGTACTTCCTATCCAACAGTTCTTGTAACTGCACCATCAACTCCTTCATCTCTACTGGCGCCATACGGTACGGTGCCCTGGAAACTGGTGCCGCTCCTGGCACAATGTCTATCACAAATTCTGTATCTCTATCCGGCGGAAGACCAGGTAATTCACTCAGAAATACATCGGCGAATTCCCTCACTATAGGTATTTGTTCCATGGTTGTTACCACTCTTTCGGTATCAACAACATGGCACAGATATCCTACGCATCCCTTCCTCAGTAATTTTCTAGTTTGTGTCATGGTTAGACAACACGAACGTCCCGGCGATCTATTCCCATAAAATACTACCCGAGGTTGTTCTAACGTCTTAATGTTCACACACTTCGTTTGACAATCTATTATTGCCCCATGGTTTACTAACCAATCCATTCCGAGAATTACATCGAATTCTTCTAACTTTATTGGTAATAAATCTACCGATAATTTACAACCCCGTATATCTACACAACAACTCCTATGAACATCTTCAATAGGAATTATATCTTTGTTTGCTACCTTAATATTTATAGGTATAGGTAACTTTTCGGGAAGTAGTCCTAATTGTCTAGCAAAACCGCATGCTATAAATGAACAGGTAGCACCCGAATCAAATAGCACGTACGCATTAATATCGTTGATCGGGATAATACCTGCAACGACGTCCCCTGATGCATCCGCATCCTGGACTGTCATGTTAAAGGTACGACCCATCAGCCTACCCGACTGAGCTGGACCCCCAATAGCTAACTTACCACTATTAGTGCCCCGATTCCCGTCCGTCCCCTTCTTCGGGCAGTTCTTTGCCATGTGGTCGGTTGATCCACACACAAAGCATCCATGATTCTTTTTCGGACTCGAACAATTTGGCGCAATGTGCCCCTCCTGTCCGCAGTTGTAACAGACGGCCTTCCCCTTGAGACAGACTCCTAAGTGAGTCTTTCCACAGGTCTTGCAGGCCTCCATTCTTCTCTTTGGGTCTCCTTGCTTCACTCCGGTATTCTCAGAGTTAATTACCTTCCTCTTCTGACCCTCGCCACTCCCACTGGTTCCCTCAATCTTGACTCTCCCGTAAACCTTCCCCTTATTCCTTTTTTCCTTGTGGTATTGGCTCAACGCCTCACTACCACCTTCGGCGATTATCGCCTTCTCTAAAACGATCCCAAAAGAAGTACTTTGGAATACTGATATACGGTTATAGAGCCAGGGTTTCAAGCCCTGCTCGAACCGTCTCGCCTTCCTCACCTCGGTATCCACTTGGTGTGGAGCGAACCTAGCCAGTTCATTGAACTTGGCAGCGTATTGGGGAACCGTCATTTCCCCTTATTTCAGTTCTAAAAACCGCATCTCCATCATTCCCTGCATGCTCGTGGGAAAGTAGTTCTCGAAGAATATCTCCTTGAATCTATCCCACATTAAAGTCGTTATCCCGACCCTAGTCTGATTGGCTTCCCACCAAAAATTGGCCTCTCCCTTCATCATATAGGTTGCAAAGGCAACCTTCTGGGCCTCATCAACATTTGCAATTACAAATGCCTTCTCTATCTCCTTAACCCACGTTTGGGCTTCGATTGGGTCCGTAGTTCCTTTGAACTCCGGCGGACCTACACTCTTAAAATCCTTAAAGGTAGTAGCTTGTGCTACTCCTGGATTTACGGGGATATCAACCCCTGTTCTATTAAAGGCGGCTGTTAATAAATTAACAAACTCCTGCATCGCGTTAACCGGACCTCCCTCCGGTTGATTTACGTTCGCACCTTGATTTCGTTGCACTCTTCTCGGCGGCATTTTGCCTGATACAATAAACACATTGCGTTATTATTCCTTCCTTTATTAGCTATCATTAATATAAAACAATAACTCCAAACATTCATAACTCATTGCTTTCCATAAAACGATCCTTATATACATTCTTTGTAGTATAATACTACATCGGTTACATACTCAGCCTAAGCTGATTACATTACTTTCCCGCTATCACTTTCCAAAAATTGGGATTTACAAAAGACTACCCTTTACTATACAAAAAGGGTTTTACATCACTACTACTTACAAAAATATCTACAAACTACTCTAACCACCACTTAAACTACATCTGCCTCAAGGCATTATTAAAATCTGCCTTGGCCAGACCGGCAATGATATCACGGCTAATAGTATGCCGCGTTTGCCCCACCTCCACCAGATATCCAGCTACCTGCTGCTGAAAATCCGTGTGAGAACTCCTATAGATATAGGACATCCTCCCTATTTTCTGCACTTTTGTCTTGAGCTCCTCCTTAAGCTCCAAGACCTCGTGCTTTAAATCCTGGACTTTGTCCTTAGCCAAAATCCTTTCGTCATGCTCCTGCTCCCACATGGACTCGACATCAGTCTTGTCCTCTATAAGCATTTGAAGCTCTGCCTTCATCTCCTTAACCTCCTGACAGTAATGGATATTTCTATCCAACACTGACATAAACAGAGACATCATCGACCCCCAGGAGCTATCTCTGCTGCTATAGCCATTGGGTTAAAGGAGATTGTCTCTACCTCCTCCTCTATCATCCCGTCAAATACTGACATATAGTCAGCTTCTTCTGAGTCTTCAGACTCAATGATTACTACTTCTGGCTCTGCTGCTATAGGGTTTGGTACAACCTCTACTTGGTTCACCGACTCTTCACTTATGGTCTGTTCATAAACAAACATCCCGTTTACTCCTGACATCTACATAAAACAAATGAGTTGATTAGTACACGTCAGTAGAATAATAAACATACATATCATAAGCATAATGCATTTTTATAAGGTTATTTTCTTCTTATATTTCTTTGATTCTTCCTAAGGTTATGGCTTAAGGTTTTAATTCCCCCCTTAAGTTTTATAACCTCTTGCTCTGATACCAACCTGTGACGCCCCCAAATCCGGGTCTCTTCCAACCTGACAAATGGTGCTACACGGTACTACCATTCATTCACACATTTCCTCAAGTAGTAACAAGAGGACTAATATAACTCCATATATATATCAAAGTAATATTACATTACCCATGTTCTTTGTAACCCTTTCATTTGTTCTTGTCATAATATCAATATATTACAGACATTCTTCCTATACTATTACATAAGTATGCTACGGTTTCGTCTTCGCCTTGCCTTTATCCTTGCCGGATCCTTCAGTCCGCTCGATCTTAGCTGTGTTCATATGGTTCAAGCAAGAGTGAGCATGGCTAGCTCAGCAAGTACTATAATTCTAATAAATAACATGCTTGAAACATAGAACTAATATATCTTCAGTAACTGAACAATAGTTACGAAGTACTATTGGTGATTCAAAATAGCACTTCATTTTCTTCAAAACATTTTTCCATCAATATTCAGTAGAATAACAATTATGGCTCAAGATTATGAGCATACATAAGTTCTTTTGAAAAGGACATCCCGGCACTAAGTCCGTAAGTCCGGCATAGCTTACGAGCACTTCTGAGTGATCAGCTCATAGTACTCTATGTTGATCAACACTACATTCTTTAAACGTGTATACGTTTAATTGTGGCAACCTCACGTGCCTGTCGTTAAACGACAAAACATTTGAACATGCGTGGTCTTCGATTGAACACCATACCAATATAACTTGGTAATTTACAAATCATGCTTGACAGAATCATAATATAAGTCTAGCCGGAAGAATTGGCTTAAGACTTCATCATTCTAGATTTCATGTGAAAGAGAACATGAATTACAAAGCTTGTCCAGACTGAACTGGAACAAGGGTTAGAATACTTGCCTTTGGCGTCTGCTTACTGGTTAATACACGTACACTTTAAGTCTCTATGATTCTACAATTCATAATCATATAATGTACCATATTAGTTCATAATTAATCAGGTATGTTTTCTATTATCCCTTACCCTTCATTTCAATGTAATTCTAACTTAGTTTCGTTATTAAGGGTTTCGGCTTTCATTACGTCATTCATATCCCGCTCGGCTTTGATTGATTATAAACATGCATTAGTGTATTACAAGCACCTTACATTGTCTTAATTACGTTGTGATTACATCACAATTTATTACTATTAATCCCTCTTTCATTCTACACTTGGAACCCTTCTTCTCTATCTTCTCCCTTGCACTGGCGCCGCGGCGCCACTAATTGGTCTGTAACTCGCGCTGCGGCGCGAGTTAGCAGTGTGCTATCATCCGGCCTCGCGCTGCGGCGCGGCCAAGAAGGCTTAGAGTCGCGCCGCGGCGCGGACTCTGGTTCTCAGAAAATTTTGCAGTTTTTGAAAATTTTGCTAACTTCCCGGACGCATAACATCTTCGTTTTAACTCCGAATTGGTCCGTTCAAAAGCCTACGGTTCACAAATTTCATAATCTATGCGTTCATGCAAGAATTTTATCTATTTGACTTCATTTGATAAAATTTGACCTATTAGTCCATTTTAACGAAAACGATAAACGTTCGTGAACGTTCAACGCTCATTTCTTCGTTCTAAGTCGGAATCCGGTCATTTTCGAGTCCGCAACTCTATAATAACTACAATGAATTGTCTCCATCGAAAACCAACGTTTTCGACTTCCGACACAAAATATGACTTCTATTCCGAGACTTTCACGAATTCGACGTTAATCGTCTAATCGTGCGAAGTTCGTCAAATCAACCATACTAAGCGTTTTAAGTGGATTTTAACCAACATAACATCATTACAAGTTATTTACTACACCAACTTATAATCAAAGTAGGTTTTGACTTATTTCCATAAGTTCATTCCTTATAACTTATTACATGTTATCCTCAAGCAATCCCCCTTCTCTATCAATCCTATCATAGAAAAGATATAGATAAAAGAAAATGAGTCTTACCCTTGAAGACTTCTATTTGCTTTGGAAACTATCAAAGGTTGAAGTGGCTTATAAGTGCTTTAAGTAACTTATTCTCTCTACCAAATAAGTAGCTTATATGCTTGAGAGGAAAGTGTTGGATGATAACAAAACAACCAACAAAATGAAATGAACTTGGTATTTATAGGCCACCAAAGCTTGGGGCAAAATGGACAATAATCAATCCCACCTCCTCATTCCACCTCCTTACTATTCACAACTTAACCTTCAAGTCTTCTTGCTAGCCACTTCTTTTACTTGCTCACCACAACACTTGGTCATCACACTTAATCCTTGCCCATCAAGACTACCCACTTCCTCACTTGGTTTGACCCATGGGTCAAGGCTTCACCTTGGGCTTGGTTAATTAATCCAACTACTTTCCTATTGGGCTTGAGTTACAATAGATTGGACTTGTGATAATCATACACTTGGGTTTCTATCAATAAACTAGAAATCCCACAAGTCCATTATCTTAAATTCAATAACTTAACACACATATCCTACGTATAATTCTCGTATGCTATCTCGTATATTAATTCGAAATATACGATATCTCGTTCTTCGTACATAATAATACAATACGTCGTATTATACCTCCATTCCTTAATCTATATAATGTTTACACATTATACGATCACAACTTCATTCTTTTAACGCTTAATAACCTAACTATCTCAAATTAGGTACGCATGCAAAATATTTCATTTTCCATACTTAGATTATTATTACATAATCGATATCATCTCGATATTATAACATTAAGTATTTCTCGGAAGTTCAAAAATAATTCTCGAGCAGAAATTGATGAATAGTGTTTTTCGGAAAATTTCTCAGAAAACTTTTATTTTCGTTTTAGAAATTCAAACACTTTAATTCTCCCACGTAGTTAAAATACTACGGCGTTACGACGTTTCTAGGTTATAGAACGACATCCATCATCTCAACACGCAATAATAGTAAATAATATTATTTTATTCATTATTAAAAGAAATTACAAAATGTTCAATTTTCTGGGGCGTTACAGAAATTGTAAAGCATGACATTCAAACTTCAGGCAATATTGCACCAAGCTGCCAAAAAACATTATCTTACTTTGGAAATTGTTATGAAATTACAACTATTAATCTCAAAGTCCCACATCGAATTGAACTTGAATTGAAAATAAAACTTCACTCTATAATAGCAATCCTAAATTCCAATATTTATCTTGCAAGTGTTAAGTCCCACATTGAAAGTGAGATGTAAGTATAAGGAGGATTTCCTTATAAAATGACTTGCTAGTATAACTCAATTAAAGATTTGAGGCCCTTGTAAATGGGAAGTCCCACATTGAAAGTGGGATGCAAGTAATAGGAGGTTTTCCTTGTAAAAAGACTTGCTACATGACCCAACCAAAGATTTTAGGCCAGATTTAGGTCGCAGGCCGGACCAGGCTATAAAATAGACCGGTCCAGGCTTTTTGGCAGGTTAGGCCAGGCCGGGCCAGGCTTTTTGGAAGGCTAGGCCAGCCGGGTAAGACTCATTAATTCATGGTCTGTTCTTGGTTTAGCAGGCCGGACCTGACTGGGCCAGGCTTTGACCAGGCCGAGCTTTGACCAGGTCGGGCTCAGGCCGGATCAAGGCCAGGCTCCAGGCCGCAGGCCATTTGTGCACCACTAGTTTTAAGTATTTAATTTTTATGTATTATATGTTTATGATATTTGAAGAGAGAGAGAGAGAGAGAGGGGAATTGGAGAATGGAGATTATTCCATTGTAATTCCATTAATGATTTGATACTTGTACAATGAGATGGCTCTATGACTTCTTTATCACTTATTGATCCTTTGTTAATTAATGTTTGTGAGAGGCAAAAAAAATGTTACTATTTTCAATTGTGAAGGTGATACTTAAGATGCTAAGAATTAATGTTATCTGGCAAAGAGATCAAATTGTTTGTTTATAAAGCTTCTGTACTTGTTGTGGTAAAGCTAGTGTTTATGTGACGCCCCCAAAATAGGTATACAACACCCATCTTGAGTCGCCAGATATCACACTACAGAAATCAACTACAAACTTAATTATACAACTGTCGTGTAAAATACGACAAAACATAGCTGAGAGTTTTAACACGAATATTGTCTTCTAGACAATATCCACACTCAATGGAGTCCTCATTACAATTATTGTGACAACCCGAGAATTTAGACAATTTATTAAAATTTTAAATGATTTATTTAAGTTCAAATATTAGACCTAGACTGAAAATAAGTGTATGCGTTTGATGTTATTGGGAAGGAATTTTGAGGGTTTCAAAATTCAGTGAAGGATTTAGGTGAATTATTCAGGATTAAGGATTTATGTGATTATGTTATGTGTTTAAGGTTATGTATTTGTACAGAATGTGGTTAAGGGTCAAGGGTTGACCAGATAAACGATATCTGTAACAAACCCTAAGTATATATTAAGAACGTCAATGTTCAGTTAGAAAACCCTAACGTCTGATAAGAAACCCTAGAAATCGGTTATGGAAACCCTAGTTTCAGTTCCGGGAATCCGAAACCTTAATTCGGATATTAAAAACCCTAGATTGGGAATGTATTGATATGTACAAGGTTAAACGCCAATAATTTTAAATTAATTAGGGAAAAACCTACTGAATTATCTAAAATCTTAATTGATTATTAGAAAACCCTAATACCAGATCTGAAAATCCTAGTTTCAGATTCTGATAAACGGAAGCCCTAATCTGGGAATATAACGGAGAATTTTAATGCTTTAGTGCTATTAATTAAGTACTAATTAGGGTAAAGGTTAATTAATTACCAAATCCTAATTTCCAATTTTTGGAACCCTTATTGTTCCATCAGAAACTCTAATTGTACAGTGGTGGATTTAATTGTTATATCAACAATGTTAATTAGGAAATATAAATCCTAATTGTCAAATTATTAGAAACCCTAATCTAATTAGGAAATCTATTTTCTAAAATTGAAATATTATTTTTCTATTTAAAACCCTAAAATGTGGTTTTGAAACCTAATGTACAATTGTGGCCCTAAGTGCTAAATTAGCGATTTTAATTAGGATAAATTAGTCCTAATTGGCAAAGATTGTTGCATAATTAGGAAATTATAATGTAATTAGGAAGCCCTAATTATAATTTAAAAATCAAGATTTTCTATTTTAATAGTTAACTAAAAAATCTGAGAAATCCAAGTTGCTAAAATTTTAAGGACCAAACCCTAAACTCTAAAGGGTTAAACCCTAAATCCTAGATTGTTCAAAACCTAAAGGGTTTGCAACAAGTGAAAATTCTAGAAATTAAAGGAAATGTCCAAAATACCATTTTTATATAATAAATGAGGTTACTTGTAAAATTTGATAAACCTTTAGTTGGTGACCAACTAAAGGCAACCATTTGACTTATATGTCACCCAATCTAATCTCCAAATGACATCTAGCATGCTTGTATATAATGAATCTTAGTAATATAAAAGATTGGAGAGAGAGAAAGTTAATAAATTAGCCTCATTATCTTGAAAGCTCTCACCAACCCTTGTTCTCTCTCAAAGTTTCGAAATTTATCAAGTATTTCAGTCCCTAGCATGATTTCTATCAAGCCTAGATCAAATCACAAGATCAAGAATCAAAATCAAAGCTTAAAAGGTATAAAAACCCTAACCTTGCAAATCTATGATTTTGATTTTTAATGTTGTTGTTTGTTGGTTAAAGTTGTGTAATAAGGTGTCAATTGATTATCTGGGTGGTCAAAACATAGATCCATAACATCAAAGTGAACGATTTTGAAGTTTTTGAAAATCTGGAAAACTTGAAAAATATGGCCTGACAGCCATATGTCAGTGCTCATAGATCTGTGTATGCTAATTATTTGTTGTGTTTTAAGTTATATACTTATTCTTTGCCATGAGGAGAGTAGACTGGAAGTGGAATCAACCTCATACCATGTCTAGATCAAAAGATATGAGCGGTCAAACATGGTTGACCAACTTTGGAAAACCGTTTCTGAAAAAACCCAGAATTTTTCCAGATTTCTGACAAGGTTTTTAGGGCCCTGAATCTTACGGTTGTTTGATGCTTTGGTCCAGTTGTTGTTTTTTTCTTGTAGAATGACATGTAATCTACACATAAGTGTCTTTAGATCACCCAGAAAGCACATAGAATCAAAGTTATTGTTGGTCAAAGTACCATTGACCAACTGTTCTTGAACGAAATCTGGGAGAAAACCCAGATTTCTCAAGAACAGTGCCCGACCTTAAGTTTGACCGGCCATATCTTTTTCATTCTATGATTGTTTAGTGTTATTATACTTTATAGTTGTAGTAATACATGTTGTCTACAAACTGGAGTTGATAGATCACATAAATGTTAGACGATAATCAAGTTATAAGGACTCAAAGTAGGCCACTCAAATCTGTTAAACTCTGACAAGCCGAAGAACAGCGTTGTCAGAGATTTTGGAGACTTAAATCTCTCTGATCTTAAGTTGTTTAGCTACGAAACTTGTTATGTAATTGTAGTATTACATAAATACTACAACATGAAATCAATTGCAAGCCTAGAAACATAAGGAACACTGTTGTAATGTTGGTCAAACATACTCACTCGAACTCTGACTATGAAGCTCAAGAACACCTATAGCGACAGAAAGTGTCGCTATAGCCCTTTAGCGACAGATTATTATTATTTTCTGGAAAATGATTAAATAATTAGAAAAAATGGTTTTTAATTATTAAAAATACAAAATAAATTCCGAAAAATTATTTTAAAGTCTGAAAAATAATTTTTAATTATTTTAAGTATATTTCGAAAATATTTATTATTTTTGGAATGTAAATGTTATTTATTTATTTAATTATAATATTAAATAAATTATTTAAAAATAGTTTTAATTCATGAAAAATAATATTATGGTATAAGAAAATATTTTAAGTTATTTTTGATGACTTTTACTATTTTGTGAGGAAATTCATTAATTAATCAATATTAATGATAATTAGTTTATTTAATAGATATATTAAATAAATTAAGGAAAAATGGAATTAATGCTTTATAAATTATATAAAAATGATTTAAGTGTTATAAAAATATTTTAAGTTATAAAATATAACTTTTGATATTTTTCCATGAATATATTAATATTTTAATATTAATATCAATTATCGGATAATGGATTAAAGTGTTGGAAAATTATATAAAAATGATTTTAAAGTATTAAAAATACTCTGTGATACTATAATTATATTATAATATTATATAATGATTTTCATTAATACTTTATATTAAATGAATATTAATAATGAAGGTATTATGTTGTATTTAATTCATTTAAATACGGTTTTAAGGATTGAAAAATGTTGATAAATGGTAATAATTATCCGAAAATTATTACGAGTTTAGGAAAAATATTTTGTCTGATTAGAAATTATATGTGATAATTGTTAAGTGGTTAGACAGAGTTCAATTGAACTTAAACTCGATAAAAGTCTGACTAGACCGTCGGGATGTTAGAATTGTGTCGGTTTTAACTCAGACTGCTATAGTTTGACTTGATACCTAGTTTTATGTGTGTTATAGACTAATAGGATTATGTGCTATATGTTTATATTATTTTGTGGATATAAATATAACATTATTATACTATGATGATATTATTCTAATATTGGAGATCTATATTACTAATATTAGGTCTTCGGGTAAAGCGTTATAAATTGCGTTGCGGTAATCAACGGTTCAGGCAAGTTTCTTTGTACTTAACTCTAATAAGAGTGTTTATTCAAGCTTATGGTTAATCATTGCTGATTGCCACGAAAATTGTACTCTGTACATCTTGCATGTATAAGTCAGGTATGAAAGGCTGATCACCTTCATTACCAGTTGGTTCAGAAATGTTTGTTCATGCTTAAAACTTGTTCAGTCAACAGTTCGTTCGTGCTAGTTCTAAATTATATTGATGAATTATAGCTAGCTTATTATTCATACTCTTCAATCATGATATATCGTTATATTATTGTATATAAACTTGCTGGGCAACTTTCATGCTCACCCTTGCTATATCATAAAAAACATTGCAGATAAGGCGAATGCGTTCGGATACAGGAAAAGGTTAAAGTCAAGTTCTACTTGGGTTAAATGTGATACTATTTTGTAATAGTATAGTTTGATAAATGTGTTATATGTTAGAAAGTTTATATATGGTGTTTAAGTTAAGGTTACTCGACCTTGGGGATAAGTGTGTAATGTATTGTATAAACAATTTATGTTTATATCTTCGGCAAATAGTTATAGAAATAGTATACCGGATCCGAGGTGATTTGGGGCTGCGATTTGGGGCTGCTACAGTTGGTATCAGAGCTGTTGGTTATGAAGCTTAGGTAGGAATACCTGAGACCAATAACCGCAGTGATTAGGATAAGACTAACTCACATAGAGTTAGTTGGTCGGTAAGATTCAAAGACGAATCTCGGCGAGTGTAAAGACACAAATTTCCCTAACTCTGGTTATAGTGGTGAACAGTAGTGGTGAACAGTAGTGCAGGGATAAAAGATCGTAAAACAAAACGATCATAGTGTATAGAATTGAATCGTAATATATACGATAACATCACCCCGTGATCTGATAAGGTTATGACAGCCAGAAAGAATCAATCTTATGATTGAAAAGTTTACAGCAAGATGTTGTGTGAAAGTTATACTATGAAATGGTACTATGAAAACTCATAAAAGAGTTATGGATTATGAATACGAATTGAATTCTTATAGAAAAAGGGGGTTAAGATTAGGTAGGGATTTCAATGAGGACTCGTGTTAGCAACTGAGTTGTATGATTTCTTGTATGGGCGGGGAATTGTACTTGGTGTAAAAACTACTTAGTTGGTGGAATTGGTAACCATTGAAATGTTGTGTCACGCTAGTTGTTATATATAGATAAATAGGTCATAGGTAGAGAATATAGGATTAAGTACGAGTTCTTAGAACTAATACTTATGTGACATTCTTGACTCATAGTTATATGAAATGTTTATGAGCCCATCAGCGAACGGACGCCAAAGGTCAGACTAGGGTAAGTTCGTAAACTCATATAATTGTGGTCAGGTTATGAACTCATAAGTGTGGTTTTATGAATTGGGTATAGTTGTGTGTGAATGGAGTGTTAAGAATTATAGGAACAGATAGATTGTTAAGAAAATGATCATTAGTGGAGACTTAGGTTTTCCTAAACTCCTAGCTATGCTAAACTTCAAAATTTTTGACATCAAGCTAAATACGCACTATGTGCCTTTTAAAAAAAATGTAGACTCGTAACCATTTTTGAAATGGTTTAAAGTATAGTCTATGCTATTTATTTCGGTTAGACACAAATGATTTGAAATATCAAAAATTGTTTTTATTTATCACTTATGTACCATGTAACCTGGTGCAGAGATGATAAAAATAATGGAGTCATCAATGCATTATTACTTAGTGTGAATTTGACCTAAAGTCATTGTTCCACTATGGTATGATGTAGTATGATAAAATCACCAAATGACGGAATCCTCAACGGACTGTAAATACAGTGCGACATCATGACGTCATTCTCGAAAATGTTTTCAAAAATTTTAATTTACCAACGGGGTTTGGCTACACCTAAATAATTCGATTGAATTGAATTATTGATATGAGTCTATGCTATTTGATTCAGCTAGACTGATGTTATAAAAACTCCAAATGTTTATTGAAAGGAATTTCCCGAACCAAATTATTTTGGTGCGGAATCCAATGATAAGATTGAGGTGAACGATAATGTTTGGATAAATAATCCAATCTAGTAGCGTAAATACTCGCTAAAAATGATTAATACGTTATGCATGACGTACGAGTACGATAGGCTAATCACCTAAAGTACTAGCAACGGTAGTTTACCTTCTTTGTGATTGTAAACAAACCAAGTAATGTATTGTTTTGCGGTATAATCACTACCGTTAAAACTAAATGTGTTCATGGTCTATATGACCCCTCAGCACAATTTCAAAACTTTTGCTCTTGTGAGTGGTGTATTGGGTAGCATGTGATATGTGTGAATGGTGTATGGTGCACGGTGTAAGGTGTAAGGTGAATTTCGGGGACGAAATTCTTATAAGGAGGGGTGAATGTGATAACCCGAGAATTTAGACAATTTATTAAAATCTTAAATGATTGATTTAAGGTCAAATATTAGACCTAGACAGAAAATAAGTGTATGCGTTTGATGTTATTGGGAAGGAATTTTGAGGGTTTCAAAATTCAGTGAAGGATTTAGGTGAATTATTCAGGATTAAGGATTTATGTGGTTATGTTCTGTGTTTATGGTTATGTATGTGTACAGAATGTGGTTAAGGGTCAAGGGTTGACCGGATAAACGATATATGTAACAAACCCTAAGTATATATTAAGAACGTCAACGTTCAGTTAGAAAACCCTAACATCTGATAAGAAACCCTAGAAATCGGTTATGGAAACCCTAGTTTCAGTTCCGGGAATCCGAAACCTTAATTCGGATATTAAAAACCCTAGATTGGGAATGTATTGATATGTACAAGGTTAAACGCCAATAATTTTAAATTAATTAGGGAAAACCCTAATGAATTATCTAAAATCATAATTGATTATTAGAAAACCCTAATACCAGATCTGAAAATCCTAGTTTCAGATTCTGATAAACGGAAGCCCTAATCTGGGAATATAACGAAGAATTTTAATGCTTTAGTGCTATTAATTAAGTACTAATTAGGGTAAAGGTTAATTAATTAGTAAACCCTAATTTCCAATTTTTGGAACCCTTATTGTTCAGTCAGAAACTCTAATTGTACAGTGGTGGATTTAATTGCTATATTAGAAATGTTAATTAGGAAATATAAATCCTAATTGTCAAATTATTAGAAACCCTAATTTAATTAGGAAATCTATTTTCTAAAATTGAAATATTATTTTTCTATTTAAAACCCTAAAATGTGGTTTTGAAACCAAATGTACAATTGTGGCCCTAAGTGCTAAATTAGCAATTTTAATTAGGATAAATTAGTCCTAATTGGCAAAGATTGTTGCATAATTAGGAAATTATAATGTAATTAGGAAGCCCTAATTATAATTTAAAAATCAAGATTTTCTATTTTAATAGTTAACTAGAAAATCTGAGAAATCCAAGTTGCTAAAATTTTAAGGACCAAACCCTAAACTCTAAAGGGTTAAACCCTAAATCCTAGATTGTTCAAAACCTAAAGGGTTTGCAACAAGTAGAAATTCTAGAAATTAAAGGAAATGTCCAAAATACCATTTTTATATAATAAATGAGGTTACTTGTAAAATTTGATAAACCTTTAATTGGTGACCAACTAAAGGCAACCATTTGACTTATATGTCACCCAATCTAATCTCCAAATGACATCTAGCATGCTTGTATACAATGAATCTTAGTAATATAAAAGATTGGAGAGAGAGAAAGTTAATAAATTAGCCTCATTATCTTAAAAGCTCTCACCAACCCTTGTTCTCTCTCAAAGTTTCGAAATTTATCAAGTATTTCAGTCCCTAGCATGATTTCTATCAAGCCTAGATCAAATCACAAGATCAAGAATCAAAATCAAAGCTTAAAAGGTATAAAAACCCTAACCTTGCAAATCTATGATTTTGATGTTTAATGTTGTTGTTTGTTGGTTAAAGTTGTGTAATAGGGTGTCAATTGATTATCTGGGTGGTCAAAACACAGATCCATAACATCAAAGTGCACGATTTTGAAGTTTTTGAAAATCTGGAAAACTTGAAAAATATGGCCTGACAGCAATATGTCAGTGCCCATAGATCTGTATGTTAATTATTTGTTGTGTTTTAAGTTATATACTTGTTCTTTGCCATGAGGAGAGTAGACTGTAAGTGAAATCAACCTCATACCATGTCTAGATCAAAAGATATGAGCGGTCAAACATGGTTGACCAACTTTGGAAAACCGTTTCTAGAAAAACCCAGAATTTTCCCAGATTTCTGACAAGGTTTTTAGGGCCCTGAATCTTACGGTTGTTTGATGCTTTGGTCCAGTTGTTGTTTTTTTCTTGTAGAATGACATGTAATCTACACATAAGTGTCTTTAGATCACCCAGAAAGCACATAGAATCAAAGTTATTGTTGGTCAAAGTACCATTGACCAACTGTTCTTGAACGAAATCTGGGAAAACCCAGATTTCTCAAGAACAGTGCCCGACCTTTAGTTTGACCGGCCATATCTTGTTCATTCTGTGATTGTTTAGTGTTATTATGCTTTATAGTTGTAGTAATACATGTTGTCTACAAACTGGAGTTGATAGATCACATAAATGTTAGACGATAATCAAGTTATAAGGACTCAAAGTAGGCCACTCAAATCTGTTAAACTCTGACAAGCCGAAGAACAGCGTTGTCAGAGATTTTGGAGACTTAAATCTCTCTGATCTTAAGTTGTTTAGCTACGAAACTTGTTATGTAATTGTAGTATTACATAAATACTACAACATGAAATCAATTGCAAGCCTAGAAACATAAGGAACACTGTTGTAATGTTGGTCAAACATACTCACCCGAACTCTGACTATGAAGCTCAAGAACACCTATAGCGACAGAAAGTGTCGCTATAGCCCTTTAGCGACAGATTATTATTATTTTCCGGAAAATAATTAAAAAATTAGAAAAAATGGTTTTTAATTATTAAAAATACAAAATAAATTTCGAAAAATTATTTTAAAGTCTGAAAAATAATTTTTAATTATTTTAAGTATATTTCGAAAATATTTATTATTTTTGGAATGCAAATGGTATTTATTTATTTAATTATAATATTAAATAAATTATTTAAAAATAGTTTTAATTCATGAAAAATAATATTATGGTATAAGAAAATATTTTAAGTTATTTTTGATGACTTTTAATATTTTGTGAGGAAATTCATTAATTAATCAATATTAATGATAATTAGTTTATTTAATAGATATATTAAATAAATTAAGGAAAAATGGAATTAATGCTTTATAAATTATATAAAAATGATTTAAGTGTTATAAAAATATTTTAAGTTATAAAATATAACTTTTGATATTTTACCATGAATATATTAATATTTTAATATTAATAGCAATTATCGGATAATGGATTAAAGTGTTGGAAAATTATATAAAAATGATTTTAAAGTATTAAAAATACTCTGTGATACTATAATTATATTATAATATTATGTAATGATTTTCATTAATACTTTATATTAAATGAATATTAATAATGAAGGTATTATGTTGTATTTAATTCATTTAAATACGGTTTTAAGGATTGAAAAATGTTGATAAATGGTAATAATTATCCGAAAATTATTACGAGCTTAGGAAAAATGTTTTGTCTGATTAGAAATTATATGTGATAATTGTTAAGTGGTTAGACAGAGTTTAATTGAACTTAAACTCGATAAAAGTCTGACTAGATCGTCGGGATGTTAGAATTGTGTCGGTTTCAACTCAGACTGCTATAGTTTGACTTGATACCTAGTTTTATGTGTGTTATAGACTGATAGGATTATGTGCTATATGTTTAGGTTATTTTGTGGATATAAATATAACATTATTATACTATGATGATATTATTCTAATATTGGAGATCTATATTACTAATATTAGGTCTTCGGGTAAAGCGTTATAAATTGCGTTGCGGTAATCAACGGTTCAGGCAAGTTTCTTTATACTTAACTCTAATAAGAGTGTTTATTCAAGCTTATGGTTAATCATTGCTGATTGCCACGAAAATTGTACTCTGTACATCTTGCATGTATAAGTCAGGTATGAAAGGCTGATCACCTTCATTACCAGTTGGTTCAGAAATGTTTGTTCATGCTTAAAACTTGTTCAGTCAACAGTTCGTTCGTGCTAGTTCTCAATTATATTGATCAATTATAGCCAGCTTATTATTCATACTCTTCAATCATGATATATCGTTATATTATTGTATATAAACTTGCTGGGCAACTTTCATGCTCACCCTTGTTATATCATAATAAACATTGCAGATAAGGCGAATGCGTTCGGATACAGGAAAAGGTTAAAGTTAGGTTCTACTTGGGTTAAATGTGCGACTATTTTGTAATAGTATAGTTTGATAAATGTGTTATATGTTAGAAAGTTTATATATGGTGTTTAAGTTAAGGTTACTCGACCTTGGGGATAAGTGTGTAATGTATTGTATAAACAATTTATGTTTATATCTTCGGCAAATAGTTATAGAAATAGTATACCGGATCCGAGGTGATTTGGGGCTGCGATTTGGGGCTGATACAGTTGGTATCAGAGCTGTTGGTTATGAATCTTAGGTAGGAATACCTGAGACCAATAACCGTAGTGATTAGGATAAGACTAACTCACATAGAGTTAGTTGGTCGGTAAGATTTAAAGATGAATCTCGGCGAGTGTAAAGACACAGAGTTCCCTAACTCTGGTTATAGTGGTGAACAGTAGTTCAGGGATAAAAGATCGTAAAACAAAACGATCATAGTGCATGGAATTGAATCGTAATATATACGATAAGATCACCCCGTGATCTGATAAGGTTATGACAGCCAGAAAGAATCAATCTTATGATTGAAAAGTTTACAGCAAGATGTTGTATGAAAGTTATACTATGAAATGGTACTATGAAAACTCATAAAAGAGTTATGGATTATGAATACGAATTGAATTCTTATAGAAAAAGGGGGTTAAGATTAGGTGGGGATTTCAATGAGGACTCGTGTTAGCAACTGAGTTGTATGATTTCTTGTATGGGCGGGGAATTGTACTTGGTGTAAAAACTACTTAGTTGGTGGCATTGGTAACCATTGAAATGTTGTGTCACGCTAGTTGTTATATATAGATAAATAGGTCATAGGTAGAGAATATAGGATTAAGTACGAGTTCTTAGAACTCATACTTATGTGACATTCTTGACTCATAGTTATATGAAATATTTATGAGCCCCTCTGCGAACGGAAGCCAAAGGTCAGACTAGGGTAAGTTCGTAAACTCATATAATTGTGGTCAGGTTATGAACTCATAAGTGTGGTTTTATGAATTGGGTATAGTTGTGTGTGAATGGAGTGTTAAGAATTATAGTAACAGATAGATTGTTAAGCAAATGATCATAGTTGGTCTTGTAGTCACGAAAGAAGTAGCGTACCAAGGATAACCAAGAATTTTTCTGCCGACTGGAGGTCTCGAAGTCAGAAAGAAGTGTATCGCCCTTGAAGCGGGAGATGAAGTCGGAGGATTGCTTGAAGACGTCCATCAAGTATGCAACACAATCATTATCTCTAGGGGACATGTTAGAAGGGCCACAAGAGTTTGAAGCAACAACAGGAAGGCTACTAGACGTAACTCAAAATAAATATATATTTCAGAAAAATGAGAATGAATGAGAGGAATATAATATAAAAATGGAAGAGAACTTACTGATAGAGGGCATAGACATCCTTTAGAGTAGGGGTGAATCCCTCCCAAGAAGCGACAAATGTGCAAATAGAGGAGCACCATCGTGAGATCAATACAGAAAGGGCATTATGGTTCTGTGGGATACGTAGGTCTCTACATAATTGAACACAACGAAGGATGTCCGCACACTTAAGTATGTCCACGAAATCAGTGTTTCCAAGGATCTTGTCCGTCCAATCCTACCATCCTTGAAGGTGACTAGATGAATCAAATAAGAAGCGAAGAGGACTCAAAGGGTATTCTTGCTTCTCCATACATATGCGGGGAATGCAATTAGCATAGGGAAAGTCATCCCAACCTCTGCAAGATGGGGCATACAGAAACAAGCCTTCTTTCTCTGGTGGAGGAAAAGATGTGCGATCATAGTCCTTAACTTTATCCCAGAAGTTGTCAGAAGGACCAAAAAAGGGAGCTCTTCCCCAATCGATGATAAATTGGGACTCCTGGGTAGTTCTTGGTTCTGCAGAGCATTCAGGTGAAAGGGCCTACAAGCAAGGGAAAGTCATATAAAGAAGCAAAGAAAGGATATCAAATAAAGTGCTTGAGCTTGAAGTGCTCACCATGGCAAAGTGAAAAGTCTAAGAGTTAAGCTTCAAAACACCTAAAAAGAAGAAGAAATAATGTCAAAAAGAGTTAGGAATCACAATTATGGAAGAAACAATTTCATGAAAATTGTTAAAAAAACTTTAGACAGCCAAAAGTCATCATTCGGAGCCTTTTTTGGACTTATAACTGCATACAACATAGCCATTGGTGATGACTTTTTTTAAGGCTCGTCGCTAGCTTCGTTTTGATATATTATGGGCCCCGAAACTCCAAACGAGTCAAAAGTTATGATCAAAATAGTAACTACTCCTCCAAAACTTCATTTTTTTCATTTAAACTTCAATTTTCCCATAGGGTTCGGCCATGTTGGCTTCAGCCCCCTAGGGTTCAGCCATGTAGGCTTCGGCCACCTAGGGGTTGGTCCTTTCATCCCTTAAAAAAATATCCTCTATAGGGTTCGGCCCCCTAGGGTTCAGTCATGTTGGCTTCGACCCCCTAGGGTTCGGCCATGTTGACTTCGTCCCCCTAGGAGTTGTTCCTTTCTCGCTTTAAAAAAAAACCTGTATAGGGTTCGGCCATGTTGGCTTCGGCCCCCTAGGGTTCGACCATGTTGGCTTCGGCCCCCTATTGGTTGTTCCTTTCTCCCATTAAAATAAATAAATAAATAAATTCTATAGGGTTCGCCCACTATGGGGCTCGACTACCTAGGGGCTATTCCCCTTCACACCTTTGAGGTCCTGTTGCTCTACCAATCAACTGCTTGGAATGAATGCTCCTTCATCGCGAAGATTATAGCCTTTTTTTGATGAATTTCGAGGGAAAAAACTAAGATATAATCAAGGTGATGGGGCTCGAAAAACAGAAAAAAGGCTACAATTACCTGAAAAGACAAATAGATGAAGTAATCAAGAGGAATTCAAATATAAAAAAGTTTGTTTAGTTTTCTTTTATTTGGAACACAATTTTCGAATACGTGGCAAGAACATAACATGAAGCAAGGCCTACTATGAAAAGTAATTGCATTAGAGCATCAACATCATATGGGTTAATATGAAAAAATGAAAATCAATATAAGGCTATTAAAGAGGATTTCATTTTCTTGCATCTGCAGCATGAGGGTTCAGGAAGATGGAATCATATATCTAGGAATCCAATAATTCTGTTCATTGACAAAGTTATTGGCATGATTACATAGAAAATCTAGCAGATGTGTTTTATAATACTCATAGAAGACATGGTATCAAGTCTTGAATTACGAGCCCAATTGTCACCCAATAACTTCAGAGGATTATTCACAAGAGAAGTTGAAAATTACCTTACACGATGAACCTTCGTAGCGCGACAATTGATCGAGAAGATGATGCATTAAATTTACAAGACGATGATGAAGAAAACAAAGAGCTTTAGAAGAATGTGCATATAACCCTCAAAGTCTACTTACAAAAAAAAGAGAAGCACTTACCATGTTCCTATTTAAGGAAAGATTTGATTGAGTTTCCAAAAGATAAGTGAATCTGATCTTGCTTTTAAATAGAAATATATTAAAGATATTATTTGCTAAATATAAAGAAGATTTGATTTTATTCCCAACAAGGGAAGATTTCAAAATTTGTTAATTTCCTTTAAAAAATATAACAATAATAATAATAATATATTAATATATCCGCATTTTGCTTTTAAAATCAAATTAAGATTTTATTTTTTTTCAACATAAAATTCGGATTTGATTTTATTTCCAAAATAAAATTCAAATTTGATTTTATTTCCAAAATAAAAAATTCAGATTTGATTTGGTAAAAAGAAAGATTTAGTTTACCCAAAAGAAGGATTTTATTCTATTATATTTTATTTGGTGATATTTGATTATGTTTTCTTGTTTCAATTTCTAGAAAAGATAAGAAAACAAATATTGGGCAAGCTATGGAAAGATTTTTGGAGGATTTCCCAATTTGTCTAAGGAAGAGCCCTGCTAGGTTTTGTGTGACACCCCCGAATCCGGGTCCCCTGACCCCGGTTCGGTCATCACGATAAACTACAAACATCCACCTCGAAACAACATACGATAACTAAAATGCGAAATATAATAAACGTACATCGTTCATTCAAAAGGTGTTACTAGTCCCAAGATACGATAACCTTAATATCATCTTATAATCATACCCTAAAATAAATATTAGGGTTCATATTATATAATAGTAATTTAAACTAGGCATAAGGAAAAGTCTGCCCCTTACCACTATTCTACATCTTCCCTTTACCCTTGTCCTTCCCTGAGGTCTCGGGCTTAGCTGTAATATAATTCATGATATAGCAAGGATGAGCAACAAGTTTGCCCAGTAATTTTAAATACAACAATAAGGATATATCATGATGAATTGAAAAATAACTGACAATGGATTCAACAATATGAATATCTGAAGGATTCAACAATATGAATAACATAAGCAAAGATAATGATTTTCTTTTAGAATAACTGCTAGTAAAATAGACTTTGAACTATAACACTCCAATGGAATCAATAGCTAATTGACCATTTAGTTACTGGTTACAGAATAAGTACTTGAGGGGATCAGCCTCACATACACTATGTATATGCATAACATTTAAATCTGTTCATTGTATCTTTATTAGATACCTACACTCCCCTATCATAGAAAGCGGTGTTCTTTCAGTCTAAGAATCCTTACCATCAATTGGTTTGGATAGCTTTCAAAACTTCATACACTTGTCTGACCGAACAAAGGTTCAGACTCTATCTAACACAGTTCAAGAATTATTAAACTTTAAATGAAGTATAAGTTCAAGATTGTACGAACTCAAGTGCAATAAGTGCGAATATCAATAATGTCGATGTGGAATAATTGTAAGATAATTAAACCACTTAATATCATGCTTGGAAATAAGATTCAAGTTTAAATGAATAACTTTCAATTCAGCAATAGCCTTCTCAATACAATATGAGAAGGATAAGAACTTTCACAACAAACAAAGTTGTGTAAGTTAGGAAACATTGCAACACAATAAAATAGTGTTCGGATACTTGCTCAATATAAATTAGAGTAATTTTAGGAAACTTGTAATACGATCAAATAGTGTTCGGATACTTGCTCAATATAAATGAGTAAGAATTAAGGAACTTGCTCAATAAAAGTGTGAAGTTCACATAAACTTGCCTATTTGCTCAACTACAATAAATTCTAGCTTTAATTACTTTCGTTGAAACGACCTAATATTAATAAGTCGGTCTTTTCAATTAGTATGTGTAAACTAGTATGAGTCTACACTTAAAAGAATCAAGTCATCACATAGCATGCTTCTCAACACATTATATGACATATTGGTCACATATTACAAGATAAAGAAATCATATAAGCATGCCTTGAAACTTCAAGCCAAAAACAGATTTTATTTGTGACTGCAAGATGGCGCAGCTGCGTTGTCCCCTGGCAAGACCAGGTTTGAGCTTTGCTCTCCTAACATCAGTTCAACTCTAGCACACTAATTCCACATACATTTTAACATACATACATGCTAGAGTTTCACACATATCACATTACCATACTTGACTTCATTATCACAAGTTTACTTACAATTTATATGTCATTAAAACATAACAAGGTCATGTAATCATTTGTGCCTTACAACTTGATCATTCAATACTCAATAGTGATGCTTGTATATATATACAACACATGTATGCTTTACTCACATAGTTCATATTTTAGAAATTTCCCTTTTTATGACTATGTGTGAATAAGTGAAAACCATACCTTAACCATACGATGCTCATGTCGATATGTCTATAGGCATAATGAATCCTAATACACATGCTTGAATGGTCATAACATACTTTACTCATTACTCAACGACATTGGCTTCCTCATTCTAACTTTCTTTGAATTTAACACTAAATCAACTTAGCATATATAAGGCATCTTAACATGTAACTCTTATGCATTTACAACATATATTATAGCCACATGCATGCTCAAATGGTCAGAACTTACTAGATAAAAGTCTTGGTCAAGTTCACTTTGAAAAGTCTTAAGTTTCTTATCTTTGAAATAGTCTTAACTTTCAATCATGAATGTTAGTGTGTTCAATCACTTTAGTCTTGCATTTCTTGTTAATATCAATCATATTATCATGTTCATAAATTCAAAATGCTCACATGATGTGTTCGTGACAAAGTTCACTTTGAAATCTCAAATATCATTTCAAGACCACAAGTGTTATGTCCACCATTTCTATACTTGCTCATCCTATATGCATGTGCTTACATATGCGTTTTAAAACAATTTACAAGCTCGCTCTAATAGTGTAACAACAAGTTAGCACATCAGAAACTAAACAAAAAACACTAGGTCTGGTGCAGGTCTGGCGCAGCTGTGCTGCACTGTAGTACAATTAGGGCACAGTTGCGCCATGCCAGAAACAAAACTGACTTTGGGTTACGGCACAGCTGCACTACACCCTAGTATAAATAGGGCGCATCTGCACAATGCATGCATCAGAGACAGTAGCTTGCTCTGTTCGGCAGTTCAGCAACCCCTCATGCAAAATCCTTATAACAATTGTTTCTAACATTCCCCAACACATTTATAAGTATGTATAACACTAAGAAACATAACCCAAACCAACTAGCAACCAATACATGCTTAATTCAAAGAATCAATCCATGAAACAATTTACTAAAATTATGAATGGGAATGGAAGTTATACCTTTGTGACTCAACTCAGCTGCTCTATACTCACTCTATATAAACTAATTCTCAACAAATTGCAATAAGGAAGATGAATGTATTATTTATAGGAGATTGATTATCTAGATAATGTCATTACCTCACAAATCAAACCATTGGCTTTCAAGAATGCACAAGGGTTAAGAGAGAGTTGGTGATTCCACTCATGAATCCCACTCCCCATCCACTAATTGCTCTATGTTTGATGAATTTGAGATGAAGCTAGGCTAGGCTAGGCTTGCTTGTTTGTTCATGTATAAGAAAGAAATGGGACTCTTATTATGGGACAAGAGAAATCCTCAGTATTTCGCAAACAATGAAATGCAACATTTGGCTTATACTAAATATGCACATAATACAAACTTTGGTTATAAAATATGTCTACGCAATTTATTTCATATAACATAGGGTATAATAATTTAAAAGGGCATACAATGTATTTCCCAATTACAAGGTATCTAGTAGTGCACATACATATAACAATATTATTATGCAACTCACATGAATGCAAATAACTCTGACTATATAGTCTATATATATAATATATAGACATATTAATGTATCACCTTGTACTATATAAAATATATAGTTAACTACCATATAATAAAGGTTTACTATATTGCACAGATAAATCAAGTAAACATATAATTATTTTATAAACTATTAATCTATTACACATTAATTATTAGTTATTCATAATAATTAGTAATTAACACATTATCAATTAATTACTCATAAATGAAATTAATCAATACGTTCAACTCTTGCTACTATATTCAAATAACTTGAATATTTAATTAATACTCTTATCAAGTCTTTGATATTAGAATCTTAGGGTTAGTCCACTAATTTAAATCAACTATAAGTGACTCCCTTTAATCAATTCGTAAATTCATATAACCTCTTAGGGTTTAAATAAACTCACAAAACTAACTCGTTATAATTAAATCACATTTTAATTAATAAAGGAGTTTAAAATTTATGGACGTTGCATTTTGCCTCCCTAGGGTTTAACCCTAAGAGTTTGGCTCCCTAGGGGTTCCCTCTACTAGGACCATTGTCTTCAAGACTTGTAAAGTGAAGTCCCGCAAAATCGTTCAAATGCTTGTAATTTTCTTGCACGATCATTTATTTGGGAATGCGATTCTCGCGTAGGGGTAAATGTGGGCCCAAGTGTAAAATTAGATTTCACATGACCTAATTCAATTAAAAGTGCAATTAGGGTTCCACGACCTCATTATGTGCAAATTAGGATTCGCATAACCTAATGGAATAAAGACGAAAAAGTTAAAAATAAATATGCTAGACCCGGGAGAAGCCTCCACGTGTCACGAGGCAGAAGACTTGTGGAGGAGCTCGTTTTGGGAATTGATTGAGGGATTGGATTGGTGGCTAGAAGGACAAGACAATATGGGTATTATTCTAATGACTAAAGGGTATTTCTAGAATTTCCCTTAAAGCATGTACCCTGCACATGACTACTTTCCAGAAAACCGTATAAATACCCATTCCATTCCATTGAGAAGGGGACCTCTCTTCAGACACAGCACTTGGACTCTTGGAAGATCAAAGGACCTGGACATTCTCTCTCAACACTCAAGCAGACTCTTGGAATTCCAATAACCCTAATAAGGTTTCCGGATTCTAGGAGTGGAAGGACTCAAGAAGAAGACCCTTGGAATCCCAATAACCCTAACACAGTTTCCGGATTCTAGGAGTTCTGTCACGTGTCGTTGGAGTAATCTCTCACCTGTTCTTCTCCCCTCTTCAATCAATCAACCAATTCCGTGCACTTCGTGGATTTCTCTCCTCATCAGCCAATACAAAATCCTAACTAGCAAGGCGCGATTTCTTTGCCCCCCCCCCACACACACACACACACATATATATATATATATATATATATATATATATATATATATGGGGTTCCATCTACAGCAACCGGTTGCTGTGTAGCAACCCTTTTTTTTGGCCTATTCAAATTTTGGCTGGAGCAAAAAAAAATAAAAAATAAAAAATAAAATTTCAACAGGCTAAAAAAAGAGTTGCTTCACAACAATCGGTTGTTGTGAATGGAACCCCTATATATATATATATATATAACTAGGATCAGGTCCGGGAGTCCGGACCTGATTAAAATGCGGACCGAAATTATTATTATTATTATTATTATTATTATTATTATTATTATTATTATTATTATTATTATTATTATTTGTAGAACAAATAAAAAAAATAATTATGGAACTGAAATTTTTTCATAATATAATATTTTGGGTGTGATTTGGATACCTATACCAAAAAATATATGTATAGTCTGCACAGACTGTACAGACATGTTTTGATATCTGTATCAAAATCACACCCAAAATACTGTATTATGTAAAAATTCAAGTTCCATAATTATTTTTTTTAGTTGTTTTAAAAAAAGAAAAAAAAAGTCTGAATTTTATTAAAATGCGGGAGTCCGGACCTGATCCGGACTATATATATATATATATATATATATATATATATATATATATATATATATATATATATATATATATATAGGGATTCCATCCACAGCAACCGGTTGTTGGAAAGCAACCCATTTTGTCCAGCCGCTACAACCTGTACCGGCCCTTATCAAAAAATTTTTTATAAGCCGCTACAACCTGTAGCGGCTGGGTCAAAAATGAGTTGCTCCCAACAACCGGTTGATGTGGATGGAATCCCATATATATATATATATATATATATATATACGGTCCGGATCAAGTGCATACCCCTTATCTTACTCACCCGTGCTTACCCCCCTTTAGACGACGGTTTCGGTAATACAACCGTCGTCTATACTTTTAGCGACGGACAAACATATAGCGTCGCTAAAAGTATAGACGACGGTTGTATGACCGAAACCGTCGCCTAAAGGGGGGTAAGCACGGGTGAGTAAGATAAGGGGTATGCACTTGATCCTTGCTCTATATATATATATATATATATATATATATATAGATCTTCAATTATAACATGTGACATTGATATCTAATTTGTGACTTCCATGCATGAAATCCACTTATACTCTATGGTATTAATTAGCTGAATTTAAACAATAAGATTTAAAAAAATAAAAAATTGAACGTGTGGGTATCCCTTCATATTATTTTTAAACAGTATCCCTTCATATAAATGTATATGTATTGTGTTAATCTAATTGTTGGTATCCAATAAGGTCACAGTGATATCCCTGGAGAATGTGGCCAACTAGGCAAGTTGAATATTTGAACAGTTGATTATGAGCCCACCACATGTACATGTGAAAAAAGGTTCAATAAATTAAATGGATTATCTTTTGATGGGTGTGATAAACCCCTATGAAGAAAGACTTAATACTAGAGTTGGATTTAAGAAATAATTGATAGATATCATCATGATAAGACCCATGAAACCAGAGTCTGAGGCTCCATCCTCAAGACACGAATTCATGGGATGGGTATAGACCCATTGGTGATGGAAAGGCTGGGCATGAACTCAAGACCTGGATCCACGGGTTAAATATGGTCCCATGGGTGATAGAATCCAGGGCAAGAAGCTTGCCCCGAGAAAACGTTAAAACCTTGAGCAGAGGGACTATGAATATATGGACTCATTCATGAATGTGGTAAAGCATATCCTAGGGCAAGGTCAAAGGACCTCTTTTCATCTATCATGAATCTGGTTAGAGGCTCATTCATAGAGAAGTTATTGGTTCTAGCTAGAATGGTTCTTGAGGATGTAGAGTTATACCCTGGCTATATCCCAAGTGGCAAGTCATTGGACCAATTTGGGGTTAAGAGTGGATAGTAATGGGCTGACTTGGTGACTAGGAATGGAAGAGTTGCTTTGGGCCTGATTTTGGGATCTCTGGGGGCTTTTTATCTTCCCAGGTCAGAGGATAAGAAGCATTTTCATGAAGCCTGTATGGCTCAATCTCATCCACTAGGGGCATGAATGGATGGGCAGGATCCTAGTATGGAGCAGGCAAAGGGCACACCTAAAGAGCATCAAGGAAAGAAGGGCAGGGGATTAATGCTTACACATGAAATGAATACATTGTTCTTACCTCCAAATAATGTAAAGTAGCTCTCAATCCCCTCCAACTCATATACCTCGGGGGTTGTTTGGGAAGGAAAGTAGATTGAGGGAGAAATATCCATACATATTTATGTGAGTAGTAATAGATTGTGCTATTGAGGACAAATCCTAAGAGGGATCCACCCTATAGGAGATGAGAATTATCAAAAACTCTATGTGGACATGAAAATTGGACATGAGTGTATTTGAATTTCACTTAATTATATTTTCACCTTCAATAATGGGTAAAAATATAAATAAGTAAAATTCAAATACACTCATGTCCAATTTTTATGTCTACCAGCAAGAGCTCGAGAATTATTGGGGAAAGGACTCATAACCTACTAAACGTATGGGAAATAGAGTTGGATGGTTGGCAAGGATATAGCAAAGATATAAACCAAATAAAAGTAAGAGAGAGATAAAGGATACCGGAGAGAGAGAGCAGATGCAACATGTAAGACCCCAAATAATTAATAAATGAAATTTAATTTCCTGTAATTATTATTTTGAATAGTAAGGGTTGATTTGATTAATGAGGATAGTTATGGGTAAAATACGCAAATATTTAAAAATAAGTAAGTGGTTATAAAATATTCATTGTTGTCGGGGAATATTCGTTTGGTCGTGGAATATTCGTACTGTCGGGGAATATTCGTACGACGGCGCAGCCATATGTGGGCCCCATAACGGAAAGCGATTGGAGGAAGAAAACGACAAATATAAGTTGTTTAAAAATAACGGCGTAGTTGTTACCGTTTACACTGTTGGAAATACCCGGTGGTTAAAATACAGTAATACGCGTTGTTGCACAGTAGCACACGGTATTGCACAGTATTTTGAATTATTGATCCTTACGTAAGAAGGCACTACTCAATAATTGCTACAGGAGTTACTGTTCATTACTTTATTGATTCAATAATTGCTGCGTTGATATTTATATTATTACTGTTTCAATAATTGTCATTTGCACAGTATTTTCCATTATCAGATCAATAATTCATATTATTTGAATAATATTATCAGATAACATTATTGGCAATGTCTAGAAAGTTCTGTCAAGGAGAGGTTTGGTCATCTAATTGCGCGCCAGTAAGGAGAAATCCTTATTGGAAAGCCCCCTCTATCTTGGGAACGGCCTGGTTGTCAGTACTGTGATTCTGTAATATTATTTTTAATAATTAATTATTGATTATTATGATAAAGAAAATATTTATTTTATGTGGATATAGATGGAGAAAATTTTTAATGTGACAATTGTTGAAAATTAATATTTTATCTTTTTATGATAAAACAATTCATTTAAATATATTATTTTAATAATATATTAACGATGATATTTTTATAATGAATGTGGGATATATGAGTATATGTGGAGGTAGAGTATTTTTGTGGCATTAAATGTTTAACACATGTTTTGTGTGTCGGTGGACATAATTTTTGACCGAAAATTGAGTATAGACTGTAAAATCGCCCGTTTATGGATTTCGATCAATTTCTATTTGGAATTTGGAAAAATTTTCTTCTGTAAAGTTGTAGAGAATGGAATTTCCCATGGAAAGTCGCGAGTTTCGAATTTTTCTGATAAACGAGCTATTTTATACGAATTATTGAAGTTTTGGAAAATAAAATAATTTTTATTAAATTATGGGTGGGACCCACTTTTTTTTTTTCAAACACATGGGCTGCTGGATTTTTTTTTTCCAAGGTGGTGGCTGGTCATGGTCTAAAGCATGCGTATGAATTTTAAAAAATAAATAATATTAACTTATTATTTTAGTCTCCTTTGGCGTTCTAATATTTTCCTATAAATAGATGGCTAAGTTAGAATTGAAAATCACACCAGAAACAAGTTTTCTCTATTTCTCTCTCTATATTATCGAGCGTATTCTTATGAGTATACTTTGAGTGTTGCTATACGGTGCGAGTTTCTGTCAGCACTATACCGAAATTCAGTTAGAAGTACGACTATTTTGAGGTAAGGGATGTTATTTTCTTCTTAAATGATATTATTTTCTTCAATATCATTATGCCGAAATATTGGTGAACGTTTTTATCAAATTTGGAACTTTTTGTACCGGAGTTACTATTCACGTATACGGCACTATTCACAAATACGGCACTATTCACAGAAAAATTATTTTTTTTTCTTTTCGTCCAAAATATCTATTGTGGATACTAGCTTTGATTGTATCCATGTTTTTATCATTCTTGAATTTTACACCACAATGATTATTTTTGAGGTATTTTTTCGGACATGGATAAAACAAAGTACGAATCTTTAATCCTTAATCCTTGTCATTTTGTTTCACTGGATTCGCTTTTTTAAAAATATTTTTTTATCATCTTCAGTCTTAAATGATGTTATTATTGAATATCTTTGGCCTGTAGTGCAAAGATGAATGATTTCTGATGAATATCTTTGGCCCGTAGTGCAAAGATGAACAGATGTTTAGATGAACATGACCAACAGATGAATATCCTTAGCCTGTAGTGCAAGGATGAATATATGATTCAAGATGTGCATTGATTGATGTTACAGGGATAAAAATACTGTTGATGGACTGTTAAATTCATAGACATTAGTAGATTTCATCCTCTACGTAACTCTTCTATGAATTAATATTTTTCGCTGCGAATATTGATTTAAAACTTGTTGTCTATTGTATTCTATTAGATTTTTTCCTGTTGAAGACTAACGATAATTTGTTGTATATTATCTTAGTCATAATATTCTTTACTGAGCTAGTTGAGCTCACCCTTTTCCTTTTTGTTCCATTTTTCTTCTCAGGAGACGAGAATATAGCGAGTACGAGTTGGGGTATGAATTGATGGTTCTTGAGAGAGTTGTTTAGTAGTCCTCACCATTTTTGTAAAATAATGTATCAATAATTATGATGAGAATTTATTTGTATGTGGATATTGTCTAGATGGCAATATCTGTATTTAAACTCACAGTTATATGTTGTAATAATAAAGTTGAAGTTAATTCTGTACCAAGTATTTGACAACTCAGAATGGGTGATGTATACCTGTTTTGGGGGCGTCACAGTTGGTATCAGAGCTTAAGGATATGATCTCTGGCGGAAATCGGGGAATAGAACTAGGAGGGGAGAGACGAGTAAATCCTTCGCTAGTGTGTCCTACCTAAGCTTATTTGTTAGTTGGTCAGTATATAGGGATATTATGTGATATATTGATTTCCTTAATTATCCCTTGTTTTTTGACAGTATTTGAGAATGTCGACTGAGAATATTAACAGTGGAAATGAGACTGTAGAGACGCCTGTACTCACCAACGAGGAGAACGTGCAACAGGCTGGCAATGTTCCTCCTGTGAACAACACCACTGATCAGACGATGAACGACGCAATGTTTAGAAGCTTTTTGCAGTTCATGCAAAATCAGACGAGGGAGACTCGTGTTCAAAATACAGGAGGAAATGATAACAATTCACGGGTTGTCACAGCCAAGCAGTTCAAAGAGTTGGGACCACCAGAATTTAAGGGAAAGCCAGATCCGATCATGGCGGAGACATGGGTCAAGCAAATTACCAAGATATTCGATGTCTTGGGATGCACGGAGGAACAGAAGGTTCCATTCGCCACCATTATGTTCCGTGGCGAGGCAGACTACTGGTGGGAGTCTGTGAAGCGTACCCATCCAGCCGCACTCAGCATGTCTTGGGAGACGTTTCAGAAACTATTTAATGACAAATACTTTCCTGAAAGTGTTCGTCATATGAAGGAAGTGGAGTTCATCAGATTAGAATAAAATAACATGACAGTGTCTCAGTACGAGGCAAAGTTTGCAGAGTTATCCAGGTTTGCACCTCATTTGGTGGAGAATGAGGAACGTATGACGCAGATGTTTCTGAGAGGTTTGAAACCTGGCATACGACAATATCTTATCTCTCATAAATTTTCTCTCTATTCAGATGTTGTTAACAGGGCTCAATTGTTGGAGCGAGATAACGAGTACGGTCAACCGAGGTACCACAATCAGGATCATACTGGAGATATCAGTCAGCAAAACAACAATAACCAGTGGAGAAAGAAAAAGACGGACAGAAATGGTAACCACTCTGGTGGTAATCATAGCTATGAAAATAGAAGAAGCGAGTCAGGAGGAGATTTTAAAAAGAGGAGATTTAATAACGACCATGTGAAGACGACAGTGCCGGCAGCAACTGGTTCTAAGGGAGGAGAAAGACCACCGGTCATATGCTATAAATGCGGGAAAGAGGGATATATCAGTCCAAACTGCCCACAACAGTTCAAGGTATGTTATAATTGTGGAAAGGAAGGACATATCGCTCGAGATTGTATTGTAGCGAAACCAATTCCAGCGGGGACGGTGATTCAGAAGGCTGTCCCACAAAAGTCAAAGTCAACGGTTCCTGGAAGAGCATTTGTTGTGACTGGTCAAAATACGATGAACCCAAACGAGGTGATCACGGGTAAGCTATTTATAAATTCTTGCGAAGTTTATACCTTACTTGATTCCGGTGCTACCCATTCATTTATCTCTCCTGCTTGCGCTCAACATTTAAACTTGACTCCGGAGAAATTAGACTTTGACCTATCTGTGGAAACTCCGTTAGGAGAAACTTTCATCACATCCACTGTTTATAAATCTTGTTTCATTCAAGTTGGCACCATCACCTTACCTGTTGACCTGATCTCTTTAAAGATACTTGCTTTTTATGTGATTTTAGGGATTGATTGGTTAACTACTCATCATGCCAAAATTGATTGTTTTCGTAAGGTTGTTAGCTTTCATATTCCTAATCAACCTGTTGTTCGAATTCAGGCAACTAAACCATTAAAATCAATCACTGTCATATCTAATCATAAAGCTATTCGTTTATTGAAAAACGGATGTCAAGCTTTCTTAGCCCATGTTATGGATTTGAATAAAGACACGTCAAAATTGAATAATATTCCTGTTGTTATTGATTTTCCTGACGTATTTCCTGAAGAACTTCCCGGTCTACCCCCAGAACGTGAAGTTGAATTCTTTATTGATCTTGAACCTGGTACAAAGCCCATTTCTAAAATCCCATATCGAATGGCTCCTATTGAACTTCAGGAGTTAAAAGTCCAACTACAGGAGTTATTGGACATTGGTTTCATTCGTCCTAGTACATCTCCTTGGGGTGCTCCTGTTTTATTCGTAAAGAAGAAAGACGGGAGTATGTGACTTTGTATTGACTATCGGGAATTGAACCATGTCACCATCAAGAATAGGTATCCTCTACCTCGTATTGATGACTTGTTTGACCAGTTGCAAGGAGCACAATTCTTTTCAAAAATCGATCTTCGTTCTGCATATCATCAGCTGAAAATTAGAACTGAGGATATTCCAAAGACTGCCTTCAGAACTCGGTATGGGCATTATGAATTCTTAGTCATGTCTTTTGGAATGACTAATGCTCCTGCTGCTTTCATGGATATGATGAACCGAGTATTCAAGGATTATTTGGATCAATTCGTTGTTGTCTTTATTGATGACATCCTCATATATTCCAAAAGCCGTGAAGATCATGAGCACCATTTGAAGCTGGTACTCCAAAGGCTTCGTGAAAACAAGTTATATGCTAAGTTGAAGAAATGCGAGTTCTGGCTTGAGGAAGTAACATTCCTTGGGCACGTGGTGTCAAAAAATGGAGTATCTGTTGACCCGACGAAGATTGAAGCAATACAAAGTTGGGAGCAACCGAAGTCGGTCACTGAAGTACGTAGCTTTTTGGGCTTAGCTGGTTATTATCGGAGATTCGTGGAAGGGTTTTCTTGAATTGCTACTCCATTAACTCAGCTAACTCGGAAGGATACAAAATTCGTATGGAGCGAGGAATGCGAGAAGAGTTTCCAAGAGCTTAAGAGGAGACTTATTTCGGCACCTGTTCTAACAATACCATCTGGTTCGGATGGATTTGTTATCTACAGCGATGCTTCAGGCAAAGGGTTAGGATGTGTTCTCATGCAACGTGGGAAAGTCATAGCCTATGCCTCGCGAAAACTTAAAGAGTATGAGAGGAATTATCCTACTCATGATCTAGAGTTGGCAGCAGTCGTTTTCGTGCTAAAGATCTGGAGGCACTATCTATACGGGGAGAAAGTGGATATATATTCAGATCATAAAAGCCTCAAATATTTCTTCACTCAAAAAGAACTCAACATGCGCAACGACGTTGGCTCGAGTTGTTGAAAGATTACGACCACACTATTCAATACCATCCTGGAAAAGCGAACGTGGTAGCTGACGCATTGAGTAGAAGATCATATGCAGGAATGAGTGCAATGATGTCAAGTATACGCATAGAGCCAACTTTAATAGGAAAAGTTAAGGTTGCTCAAGCCACCGATCCGGAGCTGATGCATATGAAGACGAAAGTACAAGAAGGTGCCATTCCAGAAGCGAGAATTGATGAAGAAGGAATATTTTGAGTCCACTCCAGACTTTGTGTTCCTAACGATTCTGATTTGAAGTACAAGATCATGATGGAGGCACACAATACACCGTTTGCAATTCATCCTGGAAGTACCAAAATGATCTTCGATATACATTTTGGTGGAACAATATGAAGAGAGAGATTGCAAAGTTTATTTCAACGTGTTTAACTTGTCAACGTGTAAAGGCGGAGCATCAAGTACCAAAGGGTCCATTGCAACCACTTGAGATTCCGAAATGGAAGTGGGAAAACATTACTATGGATTTCGTTACGGGTCTTCCTACGGTTTCTCAAGGCATCAATGTTATTTGGGTTATTGTTGATAGATTAACCAAGTCTTCTCATTTCTTGCCGATACGGGAGACTTATTCCCTTGAACGTCTTGCTCAAATGTACGTAAATGAGATTGTAAGATTGCATGGCATGCCAGTATCCATAGTTTCGGATCGTGACCCAAGATTTACTTCAAGATTTTGGGTTAGCTTGCAAAAAGCTATGGGTACGGAGTTACGATTCAGTTCGGCATACCATCCTCAAACAGACGGACAATCAGAGAGGACTATTCAAACTCTTGAAGATTTATTAAGACTCTGTGTCCTAGACTTCAAGGGCAGTTGGGATAAATATTTACCATTGGTGGAATTCTCCTACAACAACAGTTATCAGGCAAGCATTGGTGTGGCCCCATTTGAAGCATTGTATGGACGAAAGTGTCGCTCTCCAGTATGTTGGGACGAGGTGGGTGAAGCAACATTTTTGGGACCCGAGTTAGTACGTATGACTACGGAGAAGATCCAAACGATTCGACAACGTATACAAACGGCACAAGATCGATAAAAGAGTTATGCGGATCTTCGTCGAAAGGACGTAGAATTTAGTGTTGGGGATCATGTATTGTTGCGTGTTGCCCCATGGAAGGGAGTTACAAGATTCGGGAAGAGAGGAAAGCTTAATCCACGATTTATTGGTCCATTTCAAATTCTTGATCGAGTAGGTAATGTAGCCTATAGACTCGCGTTACCTCCAAGTATGTCTCGTGTTCATAATGTTTTTCATATATCTGTGCTTTGTAAATATGTGAAAGACCCGAACCACGTCATTGAGTTAGAACCGGACGAGATAGCCGAAGATTTAACGTATGAGGAGGTACCTGTCAAGATCTTGGATAGGAAGGAGCATGTCCTACGCACGAAGGTAATACCACAAGTTAAAGTTTTGTGGAGGAATCATGCTATAGAGGAAATGACCTGGGAGTTGGAAACGGAAATGAAAGCGAGGTATCCTCACCTTTTCAAAACACCAGGTACGTATGTCAATTTCGAGGACGAAATTTCATAAGGAGGGGAGGTTGTTGTAACATCTCCAGATTCGGGTCCCAAATCACCACGAATCCGGTGTACTGTTTCTATAACTATTGCGGAAGATATAAACATACATTGTTTATACATTAAACTTTTACACATCATTCCCAAGGTCTACAACCTTAACTTAATACATACCTTCAATATTAAAAAGGTTTACAATGTTACTTTCAATAGAAAATTTATAGACTTAACTGCAACATAAATTAATCTTGCACTTTGACTTTGCTTCTGACCTTATTCAAGCTTTCTCCTTAATCTGAAAATATTATCATGATATAGCAAGGGTGAGCAACAATTTTGCCCAGCAAGTATAAGTTCAATTAAGGATATATCATGATCGAAATAATTGAACAATAAGTTGGCTAACTTTCTACAATATATACATTGCAAAAGAGCATGAATAAATTTTCATAGCTGAACGAATAATGAACATGAATAAATCAACTGGACCAAATGGTAATGAAGGTGATCAGCCTTTCATACCTGATGAATACATGAAATGTGCACAGAGTGAGAATCAATAATTCATAGACATGGTATAATCAGTAATGATTAACCACAAGCATATTTCAAAAATATCAATTCGAGATCGAGTTAGAGAACTTGTATGTACCATTGATTACCGTTATGCAACCTATATCGCTTTTTCTGAAGACCTAATATAGATAATACCGATCTCTAAATATTAGAATATCATCACAGTATAGTACTGTTAAATACAGTTATAATATAACCTAACAAATTACCACATAATCCTATCAGTCTATAAAATATCTAAAATTCGGTATCAAGTCAAACTATTTCAGTCTGAGTTGAATTCGGTATAATTTCTGACATCCAAAAAAGTCTAGTCAGATAATTCATGAGTCTAATTTCCATAAGACTTTGCCTAAATGCTTTACATTTACCTTAGATAATTTCATTTTCAGTTAAAATATTTTTCAATGACTTATAATAATTTTCAGATAATTATTATCATTTATCATGATTTTTCAATCATTAATATCATATTAATATGAATTAAATACTACTTAATTCCATTATCATTAATATTAATTTATTAATGAAATTCATTACAAAATATTAAAAGTCATAAAAAATAACTTAAAATATTTCCTTACACTTTAATATAATTTCAAATGATTTTTAAAGTATTAAAATCATTTTTATGTAATTTATTTAATATACTAATTAAATAAATTAACTATCATTAATATTTAAAAATATGAAAATATCAGTGAAATATATTTCAAATTATTAAAAACCCATTTTTAGGCTTTAAAATAATTTTTACAAATTTATTATGAATTTCTAATATTTATTTTCTATTTATTCTATAATTTTCGTTTAAAGTTAGGGTCCTCCACAGAAACACTTGTAGACGGTGATCTACAAGTCCGATTCGGGCCCACTTGGTATTGTTAGAACCGTGACTTCCCGAGCTACGTTTTAAGCTCAAGAAACGGTCTATTTGGCACAGTATAGCACCCTGAAAACAGGACACTACCGACTGACCATTACATGCCTTGTAAACATTTTCAGTATTGGAGTCTTTTACAGAAACGCTTGAATTACGAGATCCACGACTCCGATTGAGGCCCAATCAAACTCGTTGGATCCGTATCTTCTTGAACTACAGTTTTCAGTTATCAAACACCAAATTCCAATCTGTCTAGGTCCCTGAAATCAGGCCCAAAGTGACTGGTCCGCAAGGTTTTCTTCCTCAGTTGGTTCATTTTCCAGATTTAGGGTCCTTAACGGAAACGCTTATAAAACGAAATCTACAAATCGGATTTAGGTCCAATAGGTATCGTTGGATTCGTAATTTCCCGAACTACAGTTTCCATGTATCAAACATATATTTTGGTTCTGTTTAGGTCCCAGAAAAATGGACAGAAGTGACTGATCAGTAGCTTGTGTTCAACAGTTAAGGTAGTTTGAGATTTAATTCATAACTTGCTCATTTCTTAACATATTTGAGTGATTCCAAAGGTGTTTTGCCCTTAACTCATGTATCTAGCATGCTAACATGTTTTTAACCATTAATCACATGAACCCAAAGAATCTAACATAAAAAAATATATAGCATACAAAGGAAAGCTTTTACTTAAACCTTTTGGTACAAAACTTGATTTCCTCACTTTGGATCTAACTTTTGATTTCAAAAATACTTTGATACACATATAAAATACCAATACTCATGTAAATCATGAGTTTTTAATGATCCAAAACAAAAGTTGCTTGGTTCATAAAGATCTAACAAAAAGAGCACAAAAAGTGAAAACTTTCATTTTCTTACCTTTTTCTTCTTGCAAGCCTTCTTGATCCTTCAAAGTAGCTTTTGATTTTAAGTTGTATGAAGATCCAAGACCCCTCCTAGACTCCCTATAACTACCGAAATAGGCATCCTCCTTTCTCTCTCTATTGTTCTTAGTTTAGACTTATGTTAACATAACTTAGTGTATATACAATATACATATAACACATATAATTATAGAATATGTAACTCCCAATATAATTACATATACTTATTATCAATTTAATATATAGGTTACAAAAATTAGAATTTTTAATACCCTAAGGCTTGTTTGGCAAACCATATTAAAATAATGACTTAATCATTCCTTAAGCCTTTTTGGCAAAACCAGATTAAAATAAGAATTTCAAAAGCTCTAAGCTTTTGTTTGGTAAACTCAAATTAAAACTCTTTTAATAAATATAGTTTATTGTCCCACATTGTTTACTTGGATTTTCATATCCAATCTTAATTAAATAAACTAATTACCACATACTAAATAAATTTTCCACTTAACTAAATATCACAAAATTATAATCTCATTATAATTTTATTTAACAATTAATATATCACTTCAATTATTAAATTACGACATCAATATAGCAACTCATGTAATCTTTAACAACTCTCTAACTGTTAAATTGAATTAGAGTAATATCTAATTCACAAATATATACTAACAACAATCACATAAATAAAATATTTATTTAATTTAATAAATATTTTAAATTACAAATAAAATTTTGGATTGTTACATCATTCCCTTCTTACAAGGATTTTGTCCCCAGAATCACAACTCAAATAATTCATTCGTCACATTCTTCCTTCCTTATAAGGATTCCGTCCTCGGAATCACCGAAACCCTACTTTACTCAGGTTTTCATCAAATCTTTTCATTGAATAAGTTCAACACATGACCTTAATATAGGTTTTATATTTCCTACTACATTTATTTCTTCAACAAATTCTAGGCTTTATTTCATAACTTTCACTTTAACTCAATTATATTCTGAATATTATATATTCTTTAATCCATTTATTTCCTTTTCTAAAGATTGTTATCATAAACACTCGGGATATTACATTCACCCCTTCTTCTAAGAATTTCGTCCTCGAAATTTTTTTACTTACTAATTTTCATTCATTCCATTTATCAAAATAGATTTTATGTTAATATCTATTTATTCATTAGGTTCTGCAACCAAACTCTTTCTCTACGGATCTTTCTAAGATCATTATATTCCTCACTTCATCCTCTTTTAAGAGTTTCACATTTCTCTTCTTTCTGAAATTTCATTTCTTTCTTGAAATTATAATGCTTTGCTTAATTATCTCATCCTTTCCACTTTCACCTTTCAGAATAACAAGAATCTTCCTCAATTGCTCAATAATTGGGAAGCGATATGAATAACAGGAATTTAAAAGTTTCCAAATCATGCTGAGGGGTCATAAGACCTTGAACTACGTCCCTAGGTTATCAAGTATCTCGACTTGAACCTTTTACAGTCATAAGACTATGCGGACCTTGAACTCTTCTCCAGGTTTAACAGTGCATCACCACCATAAACCATCTTTAACAGAATGTTTAGCAATCACACAGACTGAAAACACTCTCTGCAAGTACTCTAGGTGATCAGCCTATCGTACCCCTACGTCGTGCACAACGTATTACATCTTAACATCGTAACGACTATATGCGTTACTTTCGGAACCATTGTCTCCGATAACATGTCCCCTTTTTTATAGGGTTGTTCACCTCAGCTTTTCAACATCTGAATCCGCACCAAAATAATTTGGTTTGGCATAACTTCTCAAGAAATACTTGAATTTCATGAACATCTTTCAATATTCGTCTAGCTGAATCAAATAGCATAGACTTCTACAACAATTCGAACATCAATCGAAATGTACATATACACGTATATATATATTCTCATATCTTAAAGAAATCTCAAAAATCTTTTTCTGACGTCATGATACCGCACTGTATTTACAGTCCGTTTGAGGATTCCGTCATTTTGTGACTTTGTCATACTACATCATACCATAGTGGGCTGACGATCCTTAGATCACATCCAACACTAGGTAATACCGCATTGATGACTCCATCGTTTTTATCATCTTTACACCAGGTTACATGATGCATTAATGATATAAAATACATTTTGATATATTACAAATCATTTTTGTCTAGTCGAAGCAATTAGCATAGACATATGAATAACAGTATTGTTGTTAAAATTCATTGGTTCCATCATTTGATCCAATGTTTTTAAAGAAAATAGAAGTGTAAACATCAGCACGAATTCAATAAATTTCGAAAGTCTAGCATAGCTAGTAGATTTAGAGTGCCTATGCTTCCACCATCAACTCCACTTTCTATAATGATCCATTGCTTAATAGGTCTATCTATTTTTATCATCCTCAATACTCCATTTACACTTATCTATACCCAGTTCGTCAAACTTACCACACGTTATGAGTTCAGTAACTTGCCACAATCATATGAGTTTAAGAACTTATCCTAGTCAGACCATAGGCGTCCATTCGCTGAGGGGTTCAAAAATATACCATATAATTATGAGTCACGAACCTACTATAAGTATGAGTTTTAAGAACTCGCAACTTAACCTTATATCCTCTACCTATTCGTTATACACATGAGAAAAGAATCACCTTCTCAACATGCATATATCAAATAACGTGACATTAGGTTCCAAAGATTATCAATGTCAGAACTAAGTGGTTGTTAAACCAAACTCGGCCACTAATCAATATAGGAAGCTAAGCGGATAATTCCCCGCCCATACAAAGAATTTGTCAACCTAACCACTCTATCAACCAGGAAGCTAAGTGATTCTAAAACCAAGTACAAATTCCCCGCCCATACAAGGAATCATACAACTCAGCTACTGATCTGAGTCCTCAATTGAAAACCCACATACTCTTAACTTTCTCTTTGCTTAATACGGATTTTCTTTAATCTGTATCTTAACATTTACCACTCTTTTCTGAGTTTACATTGTACCATTTCATAGTACCTTCTCTTTATAGCATAAAGCTATATCATTCCAATCATTTAACAAATCATATGTCATTCAATGATTTAATCTGATCACATGGTGATCTTATTTTTTTGTAATCATTTCTCCTTATGCTTACGATCGTTTTATTTTACGATATTCTTATTCTTCTCTTTAATCATATTATATCATGATTTTATTTACACTTTTCATCTTATAGACACCGTCTATTTAGTATCACCTTTCATCTCTATTACTGGAGTCAGGTAACTCCAGATTCTTATCCTTATAGCTCTTCAAGATTCTTCTTTGAATCTTCTTTATCTATCTCTTTACTTTAATAATGAATTTCCAAAAATTCATCTCTTATCGATTAAACTCTATTCGAGTTTATTACTTATCATCTTCGCAGTTATAGCCTAAGGTACACCTACCTAAGGTTTATAACCTACAGCTCTGATACCAACTGTAACATCCCCAGATTCGGGTCCCAAATCACCACGAATCCGGTGTACTGTTTTTATAACTATTGCGGAAGATATAAACATATATTGTTTATACATTAAACTTTTACACATCATTCCCAAGGTCTACAACCTTAACTTAATACATACCTTCAATATTAAAAAGGTTTACAATGTTACTTTCAATAGAAAATTTATAGACTTAACTGCAACATAAATTAATCTTGCACTTTGACTTTGCTTCTGACCTTATTCAAGCTTTCTCCTTAATCTGAAAATATTATCATGATATAGCAAGGGTGAGCAACAATTTTGCCCAGCAAGTATAAGTTCAATTAAGGATATATCATGATCGAAATAATTGAACAATAAGTTGGCTAACTTTCTACAATATATACATTGCAAAAGAGCATGAATAAATTTTCATAGCTGAACGAATAATGAACATGAATAAATCAACTGGACCAAATGGTAATGAAGGTGATCAGCCTTTCATACCTGATGAATACATGAAATGTGCACAGAGTGAGAATCAATAATTCATAGACATGGTATAATCAGTAATGATTAACCACAAGCATATTTCAAAAATATCAATTCGAGATCGAGTTAGAGAACTTGCATGTACCATTGATTACCGTTATGCAACCTATATCGCTTTTTCTGAAGACCTAATATAGATAATACCGATCTCCAAATATTAGAATATCATCACAGTATAGTACTGTTAAATACAGTTATAATATAACCTAACAAATTACCACATAATCCTATCAGTCTATAAAATATCTAAAATTCGGTATCAAGTCAAACTATTTCAGTCTGAGTTGAATTCGGTATAATTTCTGACATCCAAAAAAGTCTAGTCAGATAATTCATGAGTCTAATTTCCATAAGACTTTGCCTAAATGCTTTACATTTACCTTAGATAATTTCATTTTCAGTTAAAATATTTTTCAATGACTTATAATAATTTTCAGATAATTATTATCATTTATCATGATTTTTCAATCATTAATATCATATTAATATGAATTAAATACTACTTAATTCCATTATCATTAATATTAATTTATTAATGAAATTCATTACAAAATATTAAAAGTCATAAAAAATAACTTAAAATATTTCCTTACACTTTAATATAATTTCAAATGATTTTTAAAGTATTAAAATCATTTTTATGTAATTTATTTAATATACTAATTAAATAAATTAACTATCATTAATATTTAAAAATATGAAAATATCAGTGAAATATATTTCAAATTATTAAAAACCCATTTTTAGGCTTTAAAATAATTTTTACAAATTTATTATGAATTTCTAATATTTATTTTCTATTTATTCTATAATTTTCGTTTAAAGTTAGGGTCCTCCACAGAAACACTTGTAGACGGTGATCTACAAGTCCGATTCGGGCCCACTTGGTATTGTTAGAACCGTGACTTCCCGAGCTACGTTTTAAGCTCAAGAAACGGTCTATTTGGCACAGTATAGCACCCTGAAAACAGGACACTACCGACTGACCATTACATGCCTTGTAAACATTTTCAGTATTGGAGTCTTTTACAGAAACGCTTGAATTACGAGATCCACGACTCCGATTGAGGCCCAATCAAACTCGTTGGATCCGTATCTTCTTGAACTACAGTTTTCAGTTATCAAACACCAAATTCCAATCTGTCTAGGTCCCTGAAATCAGGCCCAAAGTGACTGGTCCGCAAGGTTTTCTTCCTCAGTTGGTTCATTTTCCAGATTTAGGGTCCTTAACGGAAACGCTTATAAAACGAAATCTACAAATCGGATTTAGGTCCAATAGGTATCGTTGGATTCGTAATTTCCCGAACTACAGTTTCCATGTATCAAACATATATTTTGGTTCTGTTTAGGTCCCAGAAAAATGGACAGAAGTGACTGATCAGTAGCTTGTGTTCAACAGTTAAGGTAGTTTGAGATTTAATTCATAACTTGCTCATTTCTTAACATATTTGAGTGATTCCAAAGGTGTTTTGCCCTTAACTCATGTATCTAGCATGCTAACATGTTTTTAACCATTAATCACATGAACCCAAAGAATCTAACATAAAAAAATATATAGCATACAAAGGAAAGCTTTTTCTTAAACCTTTTGGTACAAAACTTGATTTCCTCACTTTGGATCTAACTTTTGATTTCAAAAATACTTTGATACACATATAAAATACCAATACTCATGTAAATCATGAGTTTTTAATGATCCAAAACAAAAGTTGCTTGGTTCATAAAGATCTAACAAAAAGAGCACAAAAAGTGAAAACTTTCATTTTCTTACCTTTTTCTTCTTGCAAGCCTTCTTGATCCTTCAAAGTAGCTTTTGATTTTAAGTTGTATGAAGATCCAAGACCCCTCCTAGACTCCCTATAACTACCGAAATAGGCAGCCTCCTTTCTCTCTCTATTGTTCTTAGTTTAGACTTATGTTAACATAACTTAGTGTATATACAATATACATATAACACATATAATTATAGAATATGTAACTCCCAATATAATTACATATACTTATTATCAATTTAATATATAGGTTACAAAAATTAGAATTTTTAATGCCCTAAGGCTTGTTTGGCAAACCATATTAAAATAATGACTTGATCATTCCTTAAGCCTTTTTGGCAAAACCAGATTAAAATAAGAATTTCAAAAGCTCTAAGCTTTTGTTTGGTAAACTCAAATTAAAACTCTTTTAATAAATATAGTTTATTGTCCCACATTGTTTACTTGGATTTTCATATCCAATCTTAATTAAATAAACTAATTACCACATACTAAATAAATTTTCCACTTAACTAAATATCACAAAATTATAATCTCATTATAATTTTATTTAACAATTAATATATCACTTCAATTATTAAATTACAACATCAATATAGCAACTCATGTAATCTTTAACAACTCTCTAACTGTTAAATTGAATTAGAGTAATATCTAATTCACAAATATATACTAAAAACAATCACATAAATAAAATATTTATTTAATTTAATAAATATTTTAAATTACAAATAAAATTTTGGATTGTTACATCATTCCCTTCTTACAAGGATTCTGTCCCCAGAATCACAACTAAAATAATTCATTCGTCACATTCTTCCTTCCTTATAAGGATTCCGTCCTCGGAATCACCGAAACCCTACTTTACTCAGGTTTTCATCAAATCTTTTCATTGAATAAGTTCAACACATGACCTTAATATAGGTTTTATATTTCCTACTACATTTATTTCTTCAACAAATTCTAGGCTTTATTTCATAACTTTCACTTTAACTCAATTATATTCTGAATATTATATATTCTTTAATCCATTTATTTCCTTTTCTAAAGATTGTTATCATAAACACTCGGGATATTACAGTTGTAAGACCCCAAATAATTAATAAATGAAATTTAATTTCCTGTAATTATTATTTTGAATAGTAAGGGTTGATTTGATTAATGAGGATAGTTATAGTTATTCGTACTGTCGGAGAATATTCGTACGACGACACAGCCATATGTGGGCCCCATAACGGAAAGCGATTGGAGGAAGAAAACGACAAATATAAGTTGTTTAAAAATAACGGCGTAGTTATTACCGTTTACACTGTTGGAATACCCGGTGGTTAAAATACAGTAATATGCGTTGTTGCACAGTAGCACACGGTATTGCACAGTATTTTGAATTATTGATCCTTACGTAAGAAGGCACTACTCAATAATTGCTACAGGAGTTACTGTTCATTACTTTATTGATTCAATAATTGCTGCGTTGATATTTATATTATTACTGTTTCAATAATTGTCATTTGCACAGTATTTTCCATTATCAGATCAATAATTCATATTATTTGAATAATATTATCAGATAACATTATTGGCAGTGTCTAGAAAGTTCTGTGAAGGAGAGGTTTGGTCATCTAATTGCGCGCCAGTAAGGAGAAATCCTTATTGGAAAGCCCCCTCTTTCCTGGGAACGGTCTGGTTGTCAGTACTGTGATTCTGTAATATTATTTTTAATAATTAATTATTGATTATTATGATAAAGAAAATATTTATTTTATGTGGATATAGATGGAGAAAATTTTTAATGTGACAATTGTTGAAAATTAATATTTTATCTTTTTCTGATAAAATAATTCATTTAAATATATTATTTTAATAATATATTAACGACGATATTTTTATAATGAATGTGGGATATATGAGTATACGTGGAGGTAGAGTATTTTTGTGGCATTAAATATTTAACACATGTTTTGTGTGTCGATGGACATAATTTTTGACCGAAAATTGAGTATAGACTGTAAAATCGTCCGTTTATGGATTTCGGTCAATTTCTATTTGGAATTTGGAAAAATTTTCTTCTGTAAAGTTGTAGAGAATGGAATTTCCCATGGAAAGTCGCGAGTTTCAAATTTTTCTGATAAACGAGCTATTTTCTACGAATTATTGAAGTTTTGGAAAATAAAATAATTTTTATTAAATTATGGGTGGGACCCACTTTTGTTTTTTTCAAACACATGGGCTGCTGGATTTTTTTTTCCAAGGTGGTGGCTGGTCATGGTCTAAAGCATGCGTATGAATTTTAAAAAATAAATAATATTAATTTATTATTTTAGTCTCCTTTGGCGTTCTAACATTTTCCTATAAATAGATGGCTAAGTTAGAATTAAAAATCACACCAGAAATAAATAATATTAATTTATTATTTTAGTCTTCTTGTGAGTATACTTTGAGTGTTGCTATACGGTGCGAGTTTCTGTCAGCACTATACCGAAATTCAGTCAGAAGTACGACTATTTTGAGGTAAGGAATGTTATTTTCTTCTTAAATGATATTATTTTCTTCAATATCATTATGCCGAAATATTGGTGAACGTTTTTATCAAATTTGGAACTTTTTGTGCCGGAGTTACTATTCACGTATACAGTACTATTCACGTATACAGCACTATTCACAAATACGGCACTATTCACTGAAATTTTTTTTTTCTTTTCGTCCAAAATATCTATTGTGGATACTAGCTTTGATTGTATCCATGTTTTGATCATTCTTGAATTTTACACCACAATGATTATTTTTGAGGTATTTTTTTCGGACATGGATAAAACAAAGTACGAATCTTTAATCCTTAATCCTTGTCATTTTGTTTCACTGGATTCGCTTCTTTAAAAATATTTTTTTTATCATCTTCAGTCTTAAATGATGTTATTATTGAATATCTTTGGCCTGTAGTGCAAAGATGAATGATTTCTGATGAATATCTTTGGCCCGTAGTGCAAAGATGAACAGGTGTTTAGATGAAGATGACCAACAGATGAATATCCTTGGCCTGTAGTGCAAGGATGAGTATATGATTCAAGATGTGCATTGATTGATGTTACAGGGATAAAAATATTGTTGATGGACTGTTAAATTCATAGACATTAGTAGATTTCATCCTCTACGTAACTCTTCTATGAATTAATATTTTCCGTTGCGAATATTGATTTAAAACTTGTTGTCTATTGTATTCTATTAGATTTTTCCCTGTTGAAGACTAACGATAATTTGTTGTATATTATCTTAGTCATAATATTCTTTACTGAGCTAGTTGAGCTCACCCTTTTCCTTTTTGTTCCATTTTTCTTCTCAGGAGACGAGAATATAGCGAGTACGAGTCGGGGTATGAATTGATGGTTCTTGAGAGAGTTGTTTAGTAGTCCTCACCATTTTTGTAAAATAATGTATCAATAATTATGATGAGAATTTATTTGTATGTGGATATTGTCTAGATGGCAATATCTGTATTTAAACTCACAGTTATATGTTGTAATAATAAAGTTGAATTTAATTCTGTACCATGTATTTGACAACTCAGAATGGGTGATGTATACTTGTTTTGGGGGCGTCACACAACACCCCACCATACACAACAAGTTACACCGAGAAGGAGGGGAGATAATAAACTATATCCACCACTAACCTCAGTAATGATCCCTGAAAGAAGATGGATCTAGAGAAATAGAGAAAGGAAGCTTTAAAAAAAACAACCAAGAATAGCCACTATGGAACCTCCGATCCCCAAGGCTCTCCCTTCCCTGAAATCAGAGCCGAACCTGGGGCAGGTCCATCGGGGCGACCGTCCAGGGCCCAAAGTTGAGGAGGGCCCAAATTTTTTTAAAAATTATGTATATATGTGTATAAAAAAATAAAAGAATAATTATAAAATATAATGTAAAATAAATCAATAAATTAATATGGAGAATCAAAATAGACTCTTAGCCACAAAAAAAAACTCTTCAACCCTCTCAGTTCATATTTGATTCACGGTTTAACTGCAAAATTTAAAATATTTTGTATTAACTGACGAGGATAAATATTTAATTCACGGTTTAACTGCAAAATATGGCATACTTGATTAAAAAGATGTTTATATTACACATCTCTATATCATAGATGCTAACAATTTAAGAAAACACAAAAGTTCTATTTTGATTTTTGATTATGAGTTTTAATATTATATTTATTATTCCCTCCGCAATATGATAAAAAATTTAGTTGACTTTATATGTATATTAAAAATAAAAAAAATAAAAAAAATTATCCATATTTAAATTCTCATTTAATTGTATAATTTATTGTACATAATTAATGATATTTCATAAATATGCATTTAAATAAAAATACGACAATTGAATTTAATATATGGCCAGGGCAGGGGCAAAACTGCTCTCGAGATAGTAATTAACCTTTAACAAAAAGATATTAAAGTGAATTTTATATATTTATATAAACAAACTAGTACTAATAAATAGTGAATTTTATATAGTTATATAGTGTAAATTATGTGTCTTGTGTTGAATACACCTCCAAAAAAAGTCACAATCCGTACCAAATAGAATTATTTTGTAACAATCTTTGTATCTGTAGATATGTAATAATCCTAGATATTTTTAAAAGTTAAATAAATTATATTAATTTTAAAGTATAATTTTAAAAAATTAAATTTGATTATAAACTTTGAAAGTAATTTATAATACTATTAAAATTTTAATTGATTGAGATATGTAGTTAATGTAGGTAATTAGAATAATTGTTTATTATAAATTATTTTATTATTTTTAATATTTATTATTATTACTATTTTTGATGTAGTAAGATTTTGTTAAAAAATAAATAAATAAATAAAGGAAGGAAGAAGCCCGCGGCCCGACCCAACCTGGGCCACGGACCTCACAATTTCAGCCCGCCAAAATTCGGGCCATTTTAGACCCGGCCCGCCCGCCTGTTTGCCATCTCTAAAAAGGGCACACTTGAAATTTTTTGTCCTGGGCCTTGTAAAACACAGGACCTGCTCTGCCTGGGATGCTATTTCAGGTTTTGTTATGCTCTCCATGATCATGCTCTTGGGATGGGCTAATTCTTAGTCAAGCAACCAACTAGCTTGTCCACCTTATGACTATTATCTTTCGATATTCATTTTCCTGACAAGTGTTCATTTTTCTTATTTATTTTGGTCATTTGATATTGTTATATCTATATCTATATATATATATATATATATATATATATATATATATATATATATATATAAATGTTCATTAGGGCTGATCTTGTGTCCTGCTGGAGATCTATTCCAAGATCCGTCATCAACATTTTGACCGACAACTCTTAGGTGGCACTTAGTATATATTGAACCCTCAAAAATCATCCCAACACTAATAAACCGCTAAATTAGCATCAAATCCTCAGTTTTAGTCACTCATTTCAAAAGTAGCCATGACAATAATATGCTAGTGTTCTAAACTAGATTAATACCCAACTCAAAAATATATAGCCTAGCTTACTTACCACTTGTATACAATAAATTAAAGGGTTATGAACCATATACTCAAAACATGGTTATATATCTAACCACCATATATATTATATAAGCCTCTAAATTTTAGTGGTGTAAAATGGTGTAACTACTAAAAGATACATATAATAAAACTTTTGGACGACAAGATACATAAAGGCAACAAAATATAAGGTGGGCTACCAGATTGCAATTCAAGAGGAAGGTACCTCATCACCAAATTAGCCTTAAACCTTGCAAACATATTGGACAAGTTATAGCTAGAGTTATTTAAGGATATTAGCGTGAAACACAAGTAATGACAAAATGCCTTTTTAGTGGCTTTAAAAGATTCATTCATCTAACAGACAAACCTACTGCCTAAGATATATATTGCTGAGGTCCATATTAAAGCCTTTCATTTCATTATATGTAAGTTTTTCATATATAAAAATATATACAAATTAATTACAGCCTTATATTATAACTTGGATCTCCATGTGAGAGGGATTGATTAGCAACACCTACCTTCCTCTTCAACACATCCATCTAGTTCTAGTTCATATATATATAGAACTCAAGATGTGGGCAAGACTCAGAACCAATTCAAAAATCAAGAAAGGTATGTTCTATAATTAATTTTTATGCCATAACTAGGCCAAATTATAATCATATATATGCAAATATATTTGCTATATAATCTTGCTTGAGATCTTTTTGAGTTTTATGTTGCAATTATAATCAATACATACGCGATAGTATCCGAAATATATCTTATAACAATAATTATTTTTAAAAATATTGAATTTTGAAGATGAATTTTCTTACATCATATTGTTCTCTGGAAATATCCAAGGTGATGGATTTAGAAACTTAATACGATCGAATTAGACATAGTTTTACCTGGAGTCCAGTTTATATAGTTTATATTACCTAATGATTTGCTTCTTACTAGGAAGAAACAAAATCCTTTATATTCTTTATTTTTATGTTTCATGTGTATTACTTCCTCTATTCCAAATTAAGATATACATTTTCTTTTTTAGTCCGTTTTAAAATTTGAAATACATTTCTATTTTAAGACTATAAAGTGACATGGTTTTTTTAATTAATTTGTCATTACTTTTTTTATTGTCACTTTCAATATCAAACCATCACAACTAAATTCCTAATTAATACTAAAATTATATTTAAGAATATAAAATTATCTTTAAAAATTGTTGTTTTATAAATGTATCTCTAATTTTAAAATGGATGGGGTAATTAATTTACAATACAAACCTAGACTATCCAAATTCTAGCTCTTTATGAGTTGAGAAAAATATTTCTTTATTTTAGTGTTCTTTTCCTTATTTCTGTCCATTTTGGCATGAAAATTTTATGGATAATATTCCATTTGAGAATATCAGTTAGTTAGTTAAACGTTTTTCTTTTTTGGTAAGAAATTGCACGAAATCTGATCCTCCCCCTCCACCTCTTATGGCCTACAAAACAAGCAATACATGCAAACTTTTTTATATTCATTTTGCATTGAATATAAACTAATTCAAAATTAGGGGATTCCAATATTAATCATTAGTACGTATTACATTCAATTTATTTGCATATATAGTCTTATGACATTAATTTTAGTTCTTGATCATTTAGATATTGGATATATACTACGTACTTCAAACTAAATAAATCATTTTGTATCTAGCATTGAATATGCTAGCTAGACTAATTCACAACTCTACTGTAAACTAACTAAATAAATCATGTAATTTGTATTCTTTTCAGATGTGAAGGAAATGAAAGATGCTAATCAAAGCCTCAATGTAAACGAAGAGTATCATCGTGCAATTCGAACAAAATCCTATGCTGAATTCTTCGACAAAGCTCAACTACTTGTAAATAATCAACAATCTCCTTTTAGCCACCAAAAATTCAGTGACATCCTCCTTGAACCATGCCAAGAAAAAATCTCCACAATTCTTGAATCCGCCCTCCTTTCCAAGAAATCTGGTCTCAAAAACCTAATCCTCAACTACTTCGATATCAGTGCCGAGGCTTCAAAGATATGCACAAATCTCCTAAAAGGCATCAACCAAATCCAAGCCAACTACATGTTCATTCAACAAGTACTTGACACAATTGATGAACAATATTTTTCGCCGGAAAATTTTCGCAATATTCTATCCGAGCTACGTTCATTCATCATTTTAAATAACCCCTTTTCGAATCTCAACAAACAAGACTTCAAAATTATCCATGACAAGTACTCCTTAGTTTTGCAAACCCTAAAATTAAAAAGAAAAAAAGTGGCTAGAAAAATCAAGTTGATCAAATGCTTCAACAAGGCTTCCGGGGTTTGTGTCACTGCAGCTTGTGGATTTGTGGCTGTCGCCGCCATGGTACTAGCGGCTCATACCCTCACCGCACTACTAATGGGGCCTGCAATCCTCAGCTTTCCATTTAAACCCTTGAGGAATAAAATCATGAATTTTAGGTTTTTGAGAAGTAGGGTTCTGAGGAAAGTTGGGGAGCAACTTGATGTGGCAGCTAAGGGCACGTATATTTTGAATAGGGATTTTGATACAATGAGCCGACTAGTTGCTCGTCTTCATGATGAGATTGAACATAACAAAGCAATGATTCAGCTCTGTTTGGATAGAAAGGAAGATAGGTTTTCTTTGCAAGTGTTAAAGGAGCTTAAGAAGAATGATTTAGGGTTTAAGAAACAAGTCGGGGAGCTTGAGGAACATGTTTATTTGTGCCTTGTGACAATTAATCGGGCTAGAGCTTTGGTGATTAAGGAAATTGGAACATCTTCTGTTTGAAATTTAGAGTAGATTAATTGTGAATATATAATTAATATTCTTTCGTATTTACATAGGTATAGTTCGGGTTTAGATCAGTTTTTGTATTAATATTATAGGTAACATTTCTGTTTCAGTTGGAATGTGAATTAGTTATTATATATATCTGAAATCTTGGTTTTTATTTCGGATAATTCTCTATTTCTTCAGTTAATTAATTTATTATTCTAGTAGAGCAAGTAGTTTTTTTTTAGAGCATAGAGCAAGTAGTTTAGATATATTTGATGTTGCTGCTTCCAATTCTTAATTAGGGATCAGTACGTATAATGACTTTTTATTTATTTTATACTACCTAGCTCCGTTATAATTTATCGTTATTAATGACTTTTTATAAGTCAATTTTTAATATTTTCAAATTAAATATTTATTTTATGTCAATACAATTATAAATATCATAAATTATCTAAAAGTATTATGTACTAGTTATAACACTTGTTGTTTTCAAAACTAAATTTGTGTCGTGTCAATTTAAAATTTGATAATATGTCAAAATAACTTTTAAAAAATTTAATATTATTTTTATAATATGAAACGGAGTGAGAATAATACATTAGGTTTTATGACTTTTGTCACATACACTCCTTAAAAGCTATTTTGTTCATAGACCAATTTAAGATTTAAATTATCAATATTATAAATAATCATCGTATATTAATTAATTATGTTTAGAAATATCTAAAATAAAACGTAATATAATTAAGTAGGACAAAAAAGAAGTAGTTAAAAAGGTCAAAAGTGAGTTTTATCAATATCATTTGAGTCATTTTGAAACATAGGAATTTTATTCTTCCTTCCGTTTCTATTTGTTGAGTCTATTCTACTTATTAGTGTTAATCTTCATTATAAGTTCTACGGTATTATAAAACTTTAGCAAAGTGTAGAAAGATATTCTTATAATTGTTGCATAAATTTAGAGAGAATAAGTAAGAGAAAAGAGAGAGAAACCTTCAGAGAAGTTCTTATTAATTTTCTTCGGAAGAAGGAAGAGAAGGAGTCACAGGGGAAATGAAAGAAGAGGAAGCAAGAGTTCCCTCATGAGGAGGGAATCATCACATGCATTATAACACTTTTCCTGATTCCCTACGATAGAAGATTATGTCTTATTAAAAATCTTGTTAAGAAAACCCAGTGGGAAAAACTTAACGAAGAAAAAAAGAATACATATCTTTTACATATATAAATATCTAAATTTACTGCCTCGTTAAAACCTTGTTAGAAAAAACTCATTGGGATAAAAACTGTGACTAAGGAAAAAGAGTACAGTCTTCCCCTTAAAAGGAATTCATTACTCCTTAATGAAATGTTGTCATAATTCTTTCAGTCGACACATTCCAATCCTTTTCCGAAGTTTTGCAAACGTTGCATTTGGTAGCGACTTTTTGAATAAGTCGGCTAGATTATCACATGATCGAATTTGATCCACATCTATATCACCCTTCTTTTGTAGCTCATATGTGAAGAAGAATTTAGGTGAAATGTGTTTTGTTCTATCTCCCTTGATGTATCCTCCTCTAAGTTGAGCAATGCATGCAGCGTTATCCTCATACAGAATTGTAGAAATGTCTTTGCGAGAATCTCCAAGTGATTTGAAGATGTAGCTGTCATGGTTTCCTTTGTGGATTTCCAGGATATAGCCGTGTCACAATATGTAAATACATAACCTGTTTGTGATCTTCCATTGTGTGAATCTGATAAATATCCTGCATCGACATATCCAACCAATCGCGACGTTGAATTCCTTGGATAAAATAACCCAGGATCTATGCTTCCACGGAGATATCTAAAAATGTGTTTGATCTCATCCCAATGTCTCTTAGTCGGAGAAGAACTGTATGTAGCTAACAAGTTGACAGCAAAAGTAATATCCGGTCGTGTACAGTTTGCAAGATACATGAGAGCACCTATTGCACTTAGGTATGAAACTTCAGGTCCAAGAACTTTTTGCCCACTTTCTAGAGGCTGAAATGGATCTTTATCAACTTCTAAAGATCGAACAACCATCGGGGTAGTCAAAGGATGAGCTTTATCCATATGAAAACGACTGAGAATCTTTTCAGCATATGTGGATTGATGAACAAAAATTCCAGATGCTAAATGATCCACTTGTATTCCCAAACAGAATTTTGTCTTTCCAAGATCTTTCATTTCAAATTCATCCTTTAAATAAGTAGCAGTTCTTGTGAGTTCCTCAGGAGTACCTACAAGATTCAAATCATCCACATATACAGCAATAATGGAAAATCCACTTTGTGATTTCTTAATAAAAACACATGGACATAGTTGATCATTTATATATACACCTTTTATTAAATAATCACTAAGTCGATTATACCACATACGACCAGACTGTTTCAACCCATACAATGAGCGTTGTAACTTGATTGAATATATGTGACGGGGCCTTTGTGATTCAGCCATTTTCAATCCTTCAGGGATTCTCATAGAAATCTCACTGTAAAGTGAGCCATATAGGTATGCTGTTACAACATCCATCAGACGTGTTTCCAAACCTTCCATGGTTGTCATACCTATTAGAAAGCAAAAAGTGACTCCAACCATTACTGGAGAGTATGTAACCTGATAATCAATACCAAGTTTTTGTGAAAACCCTTGAGCTACAAGTCGGGCTTTATATCTCACAATTTTATTTTTCTCATTTCGCTTTTGTACAAATACCCATTTGTTTCCAACCGAGATTACACCCAGCGATGTTTGGACTACTAGTCCAAATACTTCTCTTTTCAATAGAGACTATAGCTCAGTTTGAATAGCATCTTTCCATTTTGTCCAATCTTTTCTTTTTCGACATTCTTCCACGTTTTGTGGTTCAGGATCCGTGTCAGGAATTAAAGTAATATCTGATGCTATAGAGAAAGAAAATATATCGTCAATCATGACTTTGCTTCGATCCCATATTTTCTCATCATGTACATAATTTATTGAGATCTCTTGGTGTTCATATCTTATCCCTTCACTGAGATTTTGAACCTCTTCTGGGGCTATTCCCACTCTTGGAATAAGTGCTACTTCTAGAGCAGTTTGTACCTCTTCTGGGGCTATTCCCACTCTTGGAATAACACTACTAGAAAAACAAGAATACGTGACGGAACTTTGTGACAGTTTTTAAAAACAATCACAAAAGATAGTAATTTATGATGGACTTTTTAAGCAATCACAAAATAATATTATATATGATGGCTCTTAGTGATAACTAATCTTGTCATCAATGTATTATAATTGTGATGGCCATGTCAATCACACCAATTTTTCACGCAAAATAAATTTTCTTTTTGTGACGCACTAAGTCATCACTTATGGAGATACCCTTTTCGTGATTGTATTTAAGCTATCATGTAAGACCCCAACTTTTTATAAATAAAATCGAATTTCCTCTAATTATTATTCTTGATTAATAAGGTGATAATTTGATATAATGCTTTGGTTATGGGTGAAATGTGCAATTTTTGCAAAATAAACAAGTGGTTAATAAAATATTTATTTTTGTCAGGGAATATTCGTTTGGTCGTGGAATATTCTTGCTGTCGGGGAATATTCGTACGACGGCGCAGCCATTTGTGGGCCCCATACCGGAAAACGGTTGGATGAAAGAAAACGACAAAGATTGAGTTTTATAAATAACGGCGTAAATTGTTACCGTTAACACTGTTGGGTTACCTGGTGGTTAAAATACAGTAATACGCGTGGTTGCACAGTAGCACACGGTATTGCACAGTATTGTTGAATTATTGATTCGTACGTAAGAAGGCACTACTCAATAATTGTTACAGTAGTTACTATTAATTATTCTATTATATTGATTCAATAATTGTTGCATTGTTAGTTTATATTATTATTATTTCAATAATTGTCACTGCACAGTATTTCTCATTATCAGATCAATAATTCATATTATTTAAATAATATTATCAGATAACATTATTGGCAATGTCTAGAAAGTTCTGTCTAAAGAGAGGTTTGGTCACCTAATTGCGCGCCAGTAAGGAGAAATCCTTATTGGAAAGCCCCCTCTTTCCTAGGAACGACCTGGTTGTCATAATTGTGATTCTGTAATATTATTTAAGAATAATTAATTATTGATTCATATGATAAAGAAATATTTATTTGATGTGGATATAATTGAGGAATATATTATTTTATGTGGATATAATTGAAGGAATTAATGCCGAGGATGTTTTATCAGTATTTTATCGGACTGGAAGAATTAAAAATCATCCGTTTGTGGATTTCGGATAATTTCTGTTTGGAATTTGGAAAAATTTTCTTCTGCAAAGTTGTAGAGAATTGAAATTCCTATAAAAAATCGCGAGATTCGAATTTTCTGACAAAGGGGTTATTTATTGTGAATTATTGAAGTTCCGGGGTTCCGAAATAATTGATTTTTGAAAGTTTAATTATTTTTTTATTTTAAAAACGTTTTTTTTATTTTTTTTCTAGAAGGTGGGCATGTGGAAAATGCTAAAATTAGATTCCTTGGTGGTGGGCTTGAATATTTAGTAAATATTAATATTTTATTAATTTAGTCTCCTTTGGCGTTCCAGCATTTTCCTATAAATAGAGGGCTAAGTTAGAATTGAAAATCACACCAGAAACAAAGTTTTCTCTCTTTCTCTCTCTATATTATCGAGCGTATTCTTGTGAGTATACTTTGAGTGTTACTATACGGTGCGAGTTTCTGTCAGCACTATACCGAAATTCAGTCAGAAATACGGTTATTTTGAGGTAAGGGATGTTATTTTCTTCTTAAATGATATTATTTTCTTCAATATCATTATGCCAAAATATTGGTGAACTTTTTAATCAAATTTGAAACTTGTTGTGTCGGGTTACTATTCACGTATACGACACTATTCACGTATACGGTACTATTCACCAAAAAATAAAAATTCTCCTTTTTGTCCAAGATGTCTATTTTGACTACTATCTTTGATTGTATCCATGTTTTGATCGTTATTTTTGAATTCTGCTTCAAAATTGGTTATTATAGTGTATTATTGATCTTGGATAAAACTGTTATACGAATCCTTAATATTTGTCCTTCTATCTCACTGGATTCATTCTTAAAAATATTTTTCATCATCCTCAGTCCTTAATGATGATATTATTGAATATCTTTGGCCTGTAGTGCAAAGATAAATGATTACTGATGAATATCTTTGGCCCGTAGTGCAAAGATGAACAGGTGTTGAGATGAACATGACCAACCGGTGATATAAATGAATATCTTTGGCCTGTAGTGCAAAGATGATTAAAGATGTATATTGATTGTTGTTACAGGGATAAAATATTGAAGATGGACTCTTAAATATTAAAAGATAATAGAATTCATCCTCTACGTGACACTTCTAATGGATTGTTGTTTCCGCTGTATTTGTTGATCTAAAACTTGTTGTCGATTATATTTTATCAGATTTTTTCCCTGTTGAAGACTAACGATAATTTGTTTTATATTATCTTAGTCATAATATTCTTTACTGGGCTAGTTGAGCTCACCCTTTTCCTTTTTGTTCCATTTTTCTTCTCAGGAGGTGAGAACATAGCAGGATCAAGTCGGGGTATGGAGTGAGGTTTCTAGAAAGATGTTTTAGCAGTCCTCACTATTTCTATAAAATAGTGTTTGAATAATTGTAATGAGGACTTATTTGCATGTGGATATTGTCTAGAAGACAATATTTGTATTTAAATTCACAGTATGTATTGTCGTATTTCACACAACATTTGTATTATTGAAGTTATAGTTTGCTTTATGTACCATGTATTTGGCGACTCAGAATGGGTGTTGTACACCTGTTTTGGGGGCGTCACAGTTGGTATCAGAGCTTAGGGATATGGTCTTTGGCGGAGATCGGGGAATAGAACTAGGAGGGGAGAGATGAGTAAATCCTTTGTTAGTGTGTCCTACTAAGCTTATTTGTTGGTTGGTCATAATATAGGGATATTATGTGATATGTTTAATTAACCCTTGTTTTATGGCAGTATTTAAGAATGGCTGCTGAGAACGTTAACAATGGAGTGTACGAGACTATGGAGCAACCTTTAGTCACAAACCAGGAGAATGTGCAACAGGAAGGCAATATTCCTCCTGTAAACAACACTACCGAGCAAATGATGAACGATGTAATGTTTAGGAGCTTTTTGCAGTTCATGCAAAATCAGACGAGGGAGACTTGTGTACAAAATACGGGTGGAAATGATGGCAACGCGCGGTCTGTCACAGCCAAGCAGTTTAACGAGTTGGGACCACCAGAATTTAAAGGAAAACCGGATCCGATCATGGCAGAAACATGGGTCAAGCAAATTACCAAGATATTCGATGTCTTGGGATGCACGGAGGAACAGAAGGTTCCATTCGCTACCTTTATGTTTCGTGGTGAAGCAGATTACTGGTGGGAATCTGTGAAGCGTACCCAATTAGATGCACTCAACATGTCTTGGGAAAGATTTCAGAAACTTTTCAATGACAAGTACTTTCCTGAAAGTATTCGTCATATGAAAGAGGTAGAGTTTATTAGACTCGAACAGAACAACATGACGGTGTCTCAGTACGAGGCAAAGTTCGTAGAGTTATCCAGGTTTGCACCTCATTTGGTGGAGAATGAGGAACGTATGACGCGAATGTTTCTGAGAGGTCTAAAACTCGAGATTCATCAATACCTTATATCTCATAAATTTTCTCTATATTCAAATGTTGTAAACATGGCTCAATTGTTAGAGCGAGATAGTGAGTATACTCAACCGAGGGACCACAACCAGGGTCATATCGGTGACAGCAGTCATCATAACGATGATTACCAGCGAGGAAGGAATAATACGGACAAAGGCGGTAACCACTCAGGTGGTAATCGTGGCCATGATAATAGAAGAGGTGACTCAAGTGGAAATTTCAGAAAGAGAAGATTCAACAACGACGGAAAGACATTAGCAGCAGCACTAGCACTAACAACAAATTCTAGGGGAGGAGAACGACCGCCAGTTAGATGTTACAAATGCGGGAAGGAGGGACATATCAGCCCAAACTGTCCACAACAATCCAAGGTATGTTATAGCTATGGAAATGAAGGCCACATCGCTCGAGATTGTACTATAGCGAATCCAAGTTCAGCGGGAGTGGTGATTCCAAGGGCTGTCCCGGATAAGTCAAAATCAGCGGTTCCTGGAAGAGCGTTTGTCGTGACTAGCCAAAACGTGAGGAACCCAAACGAAGTGATCACGGGTAAGCTAATCTTAAATTCTTGCGAAGTTTATACCTTACTAGATACCGGTTCTACCCATTCTTTTATCTCTCCTGCTTGTGCTCAACATTTAAACTTGACTCCGGAGAATGTAGATTTTGATTTATCTATTAAAACTCCGTTGGGTGAAACCTTCGTTACATCTACAGTTTATAAATCTTGCATGATCCAAGTTGGCACTATCACATTACCTGTGGATCTTATCTCTTTAAAGATACTTGATTTTGATGTGATTTTAGGAATTAATTGGTTAACCACTCATCATGCCAAAATTGATTATTTTCGTAAGGTTGTTAGTTTTCATATTCCTAACCAACCTGTCATACGAATTCAAACTACTAAACCACTAAAATCAGTTAATGTCATATCAAGCCACAAAGCTATTCGTTTATTGAAAAACGGATGCCAAGCTTTCTTAGCCCATGTTATGGATTTGAATAAAGACAAGTCAGATTTGAATAATATTTATGTGGTTAGAGAATTTCCTGATGTATTTCCTGAAGAGCTTCACGGTCTACCCCCGGAACGTGAAGTTGAATTCTTTATTGATCTTGAATCGGGTACAAAACCCATTTCTAAAACCCCATATCGAATGGCTCCTATTGAACTTCAGGAGTTAAAAGTCCAACTACAGGAATTGTTAGACATCGTTTTCATTCGTCCTAGTACATCTCCTTGGGGTGCTCCTGTTTTATTCGTAAAGAAGAAAGACGGGAGTATGCGACTTTATATTGACTACCGAGAATTAAACCATGTCACCATCAAGAATAGGTATCCACTACCTCGCATTGATGACCTATTTGACTAGTTTCAAAGAGCACAATTCTTTTCAAAGATCGATCTTCGTTCTGGATATCATCAGCTGAAGATTAAAACTGAGGATATTCCAAAGACTGCCTTCAGAACTCGGTACGGGCATTATGAATTCTCCCCTGCTGCCTTCATGGATATGATGAACCGAGTATTCAAGGAATATTTGGATCAATTCGTTGTTGTCTTTATTGATGACATCCTCATCTATTCCAAAAGCCGTGAAGATCATGAGCACCATTTGAAGCTAGTACTTCAAAGACTTCGTGAACACAAGCTTTATACCAAGCTAAAGAAATGCGAGTTCTGGCTTGAGGAATTAGCATTCCTTGGGCACGTGGTGTCAAAACATGGAGTATCTGTGGACCCGGCAAAGATTGAAGCAATACAAAGTTGGGAGCAGCCAAAGTCAGTGACCGAAGTGTGTAGCTTTCTGGGCTTAGCTGGTTATTATCGAAAATTCGTGGAAGGATTTTCTCGAATCACTACTTCGTTAACTCAGCTGACTCGAAAGGATGCAAAATTCGTATGGAGCGAGGAATGCGAGAAGAGCTTCCAAGAGCTCAAGAGGAGACTCATTTCGGCACCTATTCTGACAATACCATCTGGTTCGGATGGATTTGTTATCTACAGCGATGCTTCTGGCAAGGGGTTAAGATGTGTTCTCATGCAACATGGGAAAGTCATAGCCTATGCCTCACGACAACTCAAAGAATATGAGAGGAATTATCCTACTCATGATCAGGAGTTGGCAACAGTCGTATTCGCGTTGAAGATATGGAGACACTACTTGTACGGGGAGAAAGTGGAGATTTATACGGACCATAAAAGCCTCAAATATTTCTTCACCCAAAAAAAACTCAACATGCGGCAACGACGTTGGCTTGAGCTGTTGAAAGATTACGATCACACTATTCAATATCATCCTGGAAAAGTAAACGTAGTAGCTGACGCATTGAGTAGAAGATCATATGCGAGTACGAGTACAATATTGTCAACGCAAAGGCCCATTTTGTATTACTTGCAAAGGATGGAGGTAGAATTAAAGACTCCAAGGACCCACATGATGATGACGAATATACGAGTAGAACCGACTTTAATTGATAAAGTTAAAGCTGCTCAAGCTACGGACCTGGGACTGATACAAATGAAGAAGAAAGTGCAAGAAGGTGCTATTCCAGAAGCAATAATCGATGAAGAAGGAATACTTCGAGTCAACTCTAGACTTTGCATTCCTAACGATTCTGACTTGAAGCATAGAATCATGATGGATGCACACAACACCCCGTTTGCAATCCATCCTGGGAGTACCAAAATGTATCATGATATTCGACACACATTTTGGTGGAACAATATGAAGAGAGAGATCGCGGAGTTTATCTCGAGGTGTTTAACTTGTCAACGTGTAAAGGCGGAGCATCAAATACCAAAAGGTCCATTACAACCACTTGAGATTCAGGAATGAAAGTGGGAACACATTACTATGGATTTTGTTACGGGTCTTCCCAAGGTTTCTCCAGGTATAGATGCGATTTGGGTTATTGTTGATAGATTAACCAAGTTCGCCCATTTCTTGCCGATACGTGAGACTTATTCCCTTGAACGTCTTGCTCGTATGTACGTGAACGAGATTGTGAGATTGCATAGCATGCCAGTATCCATAGTTTCGGATCGTGACCCAAGATTCACTTCAAGATTTTGGGTTAGCTTACAGAAAGCTATGGCCACGGACTTACGATTCAGTTCAGCATATCATCCTCAAATGGACGGACAATCAGAGAGGACTATTCAAACCCTTGAAGATCTATTAAGACTTTGTGTTCTATATTTCAAAGGAAGTTGGGATAAGTACTTGCCACTGGTGGAATTCTCCTACAACAACAGTTATCAAGCAAGTATAGGCATGGCTCCATTTGAGGCATTGTATGGACGAAAGTGTCGATCTCCAATATGATGGGACGAGGTAGGAGAAGCAACGTTGTTGGGACCAGAATTAGTACGCATGACTACAGAAAAGATCCAAATGATTCAACAACGTATTCAAACTTCACAAGATCGATAAAAGAGTTATGCTGATCTTCATAGAAAGGAAGTGGAGTTTAATATTGGGGATCATGTACTGTTACGTGTTGCTCCATGGAAGGGAGTTACAAGATTTGGAAAGAGAGGAAAGCTCAATCCAAGATTTGTTGGTCCATTTGAGATTTTTGACCGAATAGGAAACATGGCCTATAGACTCGCGTTACCTCCAAGTATATCTCGTGTTCACAATATATTCCACATATCTATGCTTCGTAAATATGTGAAAGACCCGAACCACATTATTGCGTTAGAACCAGACGAGATAGCTGAAGATTTAATGTACTAAGAGGTACCTGTTAAGATCTTGGATAGGAAAGAACATATCCTACGCACCAAGATTATACCACAAGTTAAGATTTTGTGGAGAAACCATGCAATTGAGGAAATGACATGGGAGTTAGAATCGTAAATGAAAGCGAGGTACCCTCACCTTTTCGATACACCAGGTACGTACGTCGATTTCGAGGACGAAATTTCATAAGGAGGGGAGGTTGTAAGACCCCAACTTTTTATAAATAAAATCGAATTTTCTCTAATTATTATTCTTGATTAATAAGGTGGTAATTTGATATAATGTTTTGGTTATGGGTGAAATGTGCAATTTTTGCAAAATAAACAAGTGGTTATTAAAATATTCATTTTTGTCAGGGAATATTCGTTTGGTCTTGGAATATTCTTGCTGTCGGGGAATATTCGTACGACGGCACAGCCATTTGTGGGCCCCATACCGGAAAACTGTTGGATGAAAGAAAACGACAAAGATTGAGTTTTATAAATAACGACGTAAATTGTTACCGTTAACACTGTTGGGTTACCTGGTGATTAAAATACAGTAATACGCGTGGTTGCACAGTAGCACACGGTATTGCACAGTATTGTTGAATTATTGATTCGTACGTTAGAAGACACTACTCAATAATTGTTACAGTAGTTACTGTTCATTATTCTATTATATTGATTCAATAATTGCTGCATTGTTAGTTTATATTATTATTGTTTCAATAATTGTCACTGCACAGTATTTCTCATTATCAGATCAATAATTCATATTATTTAAATAATATTATCAGATAACATTATTGGCAATGTCTAGAAAGTTCTGTCTAAGGAAAGGTTTGGTCACCTAATTGCGCGCCAGTAAGGAGAAATCCTTATTGGAAAGCCCCCTCTTTCCTGGGAACGACCTGGTTGTCATAATTGTGATTCTGTAATATTATTTAAGAATAATTAATTATTGATTCATATGATAAAGAAATATTTATTTGATGTGGATATAATTGAGGAATATATTATTTTATGTGGATATAATTGAAGGAATTAATGACGAGGATGTTTTATCAGTATTTTGTCGGACTAGAAGAATTAAAAATCATCCGTTTGTGGATTTCGGATAATTTCTGTTTGGAATTTGGAAAAAATTTCTTTTGCAAAGTTGTAGAGAATTGAAATTCCTATAAAAATTCGTGAGATTCGAATTTTCTAACAAAGGGGCTATTTATTATGAATTATTGAAGTTCCAGGGTTCCGAAATAATTGATTTTTGAAAGTTTAATTATTTTTTTTATTTCAAAAACATTTTTTTTATTTTTTTCTAGAAGGTGGGCATGTGGGAAATGCTAAAATCAAATTCCTTGGTGGTGGGCTTGAATATTTGGTAAATATTAATATTTTATTAATTTAATCTCCTTTGGCGTTCCAGCATTTTCCTACAAATAGAGGGCTAAGTTAGAATTGAAAATCACACTAGAAACAAAGTTTTCTCTCTTTCTCTCTCTATATTATCGAGCGTATTCTTGTGAGTATACTTTGAGTGTTGCTATACGGTGCGATTTCTGTCAGCACTATACCGAAATTCAACCAGAAGTACGGTTATTTTGAGATAAGGGATGTTATTTTCTTCTTAAATGATATTATTTTCTTCAATATCATTATGCCAAAATATTGGTGAACTTTTTAATCAAATTTGGAACTTGTTATGTCGGGGTTACTATTCACGTATACGTCACTATTCACGTATACGGCACTATTCACCGAAAAATAAAAATTCTCCTTTTTGTCCAAGATGTCTATTTTGACTACTATCTTTGATTGTATCCATGTTTTGATCGTTATTTTTGAATTCTGCTTCAAAATTGGTTATTATGGAGTATTATTGATCTTGGATAAAACTGTTATACGAATCCCTAATATTTGTCCTTCTATCTCACTGGATTCGTTCTTAAAAATATTTTTCATCATCCACAGTCCTTAATGATGATATTATTGAATATCTTTGGCCTGTAGTGCAAAGATAAATGATTACTGATAAATATATTTGGCCCGTAGTGCAAAGATGAACAGGTGTTGAGATGAACATGACTAACCAGTGATATAAATGAATATCTTTGGCCTGTAGTGCAAAGATAATTAAAGATGTATATTGATTGTTGTTACAGGGATAAAATATTGATGATGGACTCTTAAATATTAGAAGATAGTAGAATTCATCCTCTACGTGACTCTTCTATTGGATTGTTGTTTCCGCTGTATTTGTTGATCTAAAACTTGTTGTCGATTATATTTTATCAGATTTTTTCCCTGTTGAAGACTAACGATAATTTGTTGTATATTATCTTAGTCATAATATTCTTTACTGAGCTAGTTGAGCTCACCCTTTTCCTTTTTGTTCCATTTTTATTCTCATAAGGTGAGAACATAGCAGGATCGAGTCGGGGTATGGAGTAAGGTTTCTAGAAAGATGTTTTAGCACTCCTCACTATTTCTATAAAATAGTGTTTGAATAATTGTAACGAGGACTTATTTGCGTGTGGATATTGTCTAGAAGGCAATATTTGTATTTAAATTCACAGTATGTATTGTCGTATTTCACACGACATTTGTATTATTGAAGTTGTAGTTTGCTTTATGTACCATGTATTTGGAGACTCAGAATGGGTGTTGTATACCTGTTTTGGGGGCGTCACATATCACTATATATTTTAATGTATGAATCAAAATAATATTTTATGACGGCCGTGACAATCATTAAAAAGATAGATTTTTGTGATAACTTTTATTTGCAATTACAAAAAGAAGGTATTTGTGATGGAATTTTCAAGCCATCACAAAATAATAAAATATATGATGGCTCTCAGTGATGACTAATTTTACCATCATTATAGAGTATTTGTGACTGCCATTGCAATCACCAAATCTTATGTGGAAGTAATTTTGTTCAGTAAGTCAACTCACATATGTTTCCTTTTATATTTTATTTTAAAATTATAATCATTATCTGGGCTTTGGTGTAGTGGTAATACTCGTTATTTAGTTTGCAAATGGGGGGAGGGTTCGAATCCTACAAGTATCATTTGATACAATTAATATAGATACAATTAATATAGTGAAATAAATTATTCGTAAATAAAGATTCACGTTCTTACATTTGATCCCTAAAATCTTGTTTTTCTTTGTAAAGATTTTGACAATCACAATAGATTACGTGTTAATGTGATTGTATTAATCACCACAAAAGCACTAAACGTTTGTGTGATTGCCAAAACCATCACGTAAAACCTTTCATGATGGGCGTATACAAGACGACCATTATGATGCTTAAAGCCATCAGGTTTATATGATGGTTTTTCCTACTTTTTAAGATGGATTTTGGCCATCACAAATGACCATTTTTTTAGTAGTGTAAGTGCTACTTCTGGAGCGGTTTGTACCTCTTCTGGGGCTATTCTCACTCTTGGAATAAGTGCTACTTCTGGAGCTGGTATTCCTTCTAGGATACCCTTATTTGCTTTTGATTTTCGTGGTACAGTGTCTTTTGCACCGACCGATCTTCCACGCTTCTGGTGTGGTTTAGATTCTTCTATTACCTTATTCGTCAATTCTCCAGGAATTGATTTTTCAATAGGTATTTCTATCCTTGCTGGAGTATTCACTCCAGGTGTATGTGAATTTATCACTTCTCTAGCATCATTAAATGCATCTAGCATTTGATTTGCAATATTTTATAAATGAATAATTCTTTAAACTTTAATTTCAAATTGTCTTGTAGGAGGATCAATTGAATTTAAATCTGATGCATTCCATGATATTTCAGAGGGTTTTTTATTTAAAACTTTCCCTCCTCCTAATGGTGGAAATACAGATTCATCAAAATGACAATCTACATAACGTGCAGTAAAAACATCTCTAGTTAAAGGCTCAAGATATCTAATAATAGAAGGAGAATCAAAACCAACATAAATACATATTCTTCGTTGGGCTCCCATTTTAGTTCTTTGTGGAGGTGCAATTGGAACATATACTGCACTTCCAAAAACTTGAAAGTGTGATATGTTGGGTATCTGTCCAAGAACTAACTGTAGAGGTGAAAATTTATGAAGAGTCGTTGGTCTTACTCGAATGATGGCTGCAACATGAAGAATTGCATGACCCCAAACTGAGGTAGGTAAGTTAGCCGTTAACATTAATGGTCGTGAAATTAGTTGAAGTGTTTTTATTAAAGATTCAGCTAAACCATTTTGTGTATGAATATGAGGAACAAAATGCTCAATGGAGATTCCAATAGTCATACAAAAATCATTAAAAGTCATTGATGAAAATTCTGCAGCGTTATCAAGTCGAATTGACTTGATTGGATTATCCGAGAACTGAGCCCGTAACTTGATTATTTGAGCAAGAAGTTTTGAGAAGGCAAAATTTCAAGAAGAGAGAAGATAAACATGAGACCATCTAGTTGAAGCATCTATTAAAACCATGAAATATCGAAACAGGACAGACAATGGGTGAATAGGTCCACAAATGTCTCCTTGAATTCTCTCTAGGAATTTTGGGGCTTCTTTATAAACTTTTACTGGTGATGGTCGAACAATTAATTTTCCTCGAGAACACGCAGCACAAGGAAATTCACTACTAGCAAAAACCTTCTTATTTTTGAGAGGATGACCAGTAGAATTTTCAATAATATGACGCATCATAGAAGTACCTGGATGACCGAGTCTTTCATCCCAAAGCATAAAGGATTTGGGATCTATGATTTTCGAAATCATAATAGCATGAGACTCAATTGCTCTAATTTTTATAGTATATAATCTAGAAGAAATTGAATGCAGTTTTGCTAGGATATTCTTTTTTCCAGAAATAGTAGAAGTGATGAGAAGATTTTCATTTTCATTGGTTGTTTCAATGTGAAAACCATTTAGTCGAATATCTTTAAAACTAAGCAAATTTCTTCTTGATTTACTAGAATATAGAGCATCTTTGATGAAAACTTGTGTCTCATTTGGTAGCATGAAACTAGCTTTTCTAAATTCCTAGATTAAATTTGATGTGCCAGAGATAGTTCCTACATTTCCCTTAGCTTTGATCAGTTGTAAAAAAAAAATTCTCACTTCGAAGGATTGTATGAGTTGTTGCACTGTCTGCTAAACATATATCTTCTATATCCATTAAAAATGGTCTGACACATATAAAAATGTAAATAAGAAAAGTTACATTTCAAATATAATTTTATTCATGATAAACACATACCACGTATAGAACGAAAACTAATAATATTATACATGCAGGGTGTTTAATTAAAATAAGAAATTAAACGATATCCCAAAAGAGACTTTCAGAAGGTTCAATAATATCAACAACCTTTTCCTCATTGTTGGTCATTGGTGGAATATCAACAATATTTAATTGATGATTAACAAAGTTTGTTTCTGCCTCCACTACTTTGTTCTTTTAAGACTCCTGGAATAAATTAACAGATGCATTGGCGTACGACAGGTACGCGGCGAATGCTCTTTCATCCCACACCTAAAATAAACATCTGGTTTGTTCTTTATCGGTGCTGCATTTTCTTTATTTTTACCCGACCCAGACACTTGCCACTTCTGGTGGACTGAATTGTTGCGGTTCAGGAATTTGTTGTTATGATGGCCTCTTTATTCTTTTGTCCCAAAGACTTCTTATTAAATGACCATCTATTATCACGTTTATATCGCTGGAATGTCGTGCTGTTAATATCTGGCAATGGGGTAACACCCGTTGGCCATACTTAATGGTTTTTCAACAACAATTCATTATTCTTTTCTGCAACAAGAATGATAGACAACAAGTCACTGAATTTTGTGAACTTACTCTGTCTATACTGTTGTGACAGAATCATGTTGGTGGGATGAAAAGTTGAGAGCATTTTCTCTAACATTTGAGTTTCAAAAACTGGATCTCTGCACAAAACCAAAGTACAGGTTATTCTATAAACATTGGAACTATATTCCGTAATTGATTTGTAATCTTGTAGCCTTAAATTAAGCCACTCAAATTTGGCATTAGGGAGAACAACCAGTTTTTGTTGGTCAAATCTTTCCTTCAGTTGTGTCCATAAAGAAAAAAGATCTTTGACTATTAAATATTCAGTCTTTAATCCTTCATCAATATGGCGACGAAGAAAAATTATGGCTTTTACATTTTGTGCCGAAGTTGCTGTATTTCCTGATTCAATGGTCTTTTCTAACTCATTTTCACTAAGGAGCAATTCTGCATCAAGTGCCCAAGCCAAATAGTTGTCTCCAGAGATTTTCAAAATAGAAAAAATCTATTTTTGCCAAGTTTGCCATCTATTCTGTGTTAAAACACAATTTTATTATTTATTAAAACAATAAATAATTTCATGTATGATATAGAAAAATAAACTAAGTCACGACCTCAAATGGTGATAAAATGCAAATATAAATATTCTTATATTTATGTTATTAGCATATTATTTTAGTAAAAAGAATATGCAATCGTTAATGTATATATACAAGTATTATAGTTCAACAAAAATATATATTTATACAAAAATGCAAATGGATCTTCACCCGGTATGCGGTTGTTCGCATAGACAGATTATTTCAACAGAATAATAAAGAATGAAATAATAGAAGAATTTCACCAGGTATGCGATATTCCGCATATACAGGTTATTCCCACAATTTAATAAGTGGTAAAAAGGTTCCCACCAGGTCTTGTAAGATTAACAAGGATAGATGATACCATTGTAAATAACAGAACTTAATGGTAAAAAGGTTCCCACCAAGTCTTGTAAAATCAACAAGGATAGATGGTACCATTGTAAATAACAGAATTTAAAGATGGACAATAAAACACAAATATAACTTGACAGTTAAAGAATATAATAGGCGGCAAAGCCATGCCAATTATAAGAATAACGTTATACTATTGGTTGCATAGCCAAACCGGTAGTATAATAATAAATTGTAAGAATTTAAAGCCAGTTATAAGAATAAAATTATACTATTGGTGGCATAGCCAAATCGATAATATAATAATAAATTGCAAGCATTTAATTTTACTGTCTCAATTGGTTAGAGCTTCGTGCTGATAACGTGTTATAAAACTTTAGCAAAGTGTAGAAAGATATTCTTATAATTGTTGCATAAATTTAGAGAGAATAAGTAAGAGAAAAGAGAGAGAAACCTTCAGAGAAGTTCTTATAATTTTTTTTAGTATGATTGCCTTTATATAGGCAAGGGTCTCGGAAGAAGGAAGAGAAGGAGTCACGGGGGAAATGAAAGAAGAGGAAATAAGAGTTCCCTTCCGATGAGGGAATCATCACATGCATTATAACATACGGGAATATTTTTATTTGTATAATGCATATCCTTTTGGTTTTTTTATTCTTTTCACAAACACGCATAGAGGAATGTTGCTCTATTACTGCTTTTAAAGTGCGTTTGGAGGTTCAAAAGGTTTTAACTCAATGAATAACACAAGTTATTATGGGATATATGTGGATACGTGTATAATTAAGGAATCGAGTTGCCATTCTATGATTTAATTTGGATTCAAAATTTGACAATAACCCAAATGAAATTTAGAAATATATGCATATTTAGAGGGGGTGAATAAGTATTTATAATGAAAGTGATCTATAATAATAATTTTTAAATTCTCTATTAACTGAACTATTCAGACATATTATCACCTGTCTGCTTAAATATTTAAACTAATATGCAAAACTTGTTAACTGATTTTCAGAACATGTTAAGTAGTAACTTCTTTTATCAATGCAAAATTTGAAGTGTTTAAGTGTAGAATTGAAATAATGCAAACAAGATAAACAGTAAATAAGAACACTAAGATTTTTGCGTGGTTATATCCTTAACCTTTAATAACTAAATCCATGTCCAATACCAATTGGTATTGGAGACTCTTTTATTAACTTTAATATTTAATCAATTACAAATACTCCCTGTTACAAAGAAGCTCTGAACACTGTTGGACATCATTGTCCCTTTACACAATTGCAACCCTTTTACACATTTGCAACCGTTTGCACTACTGCAACCTTAGAGCTTTTTTTATACAGGTCTATCCACCATTGGATCAAACTACAATCCACAATAGGCTTGTATACTTGTTTTAATTAAGAACAAATATGATTACAATATATCTATAAATTTCTAACACAAGAAATTAATAACAAGGCAAGACTAATTTGCTAAAATCTTTTTCTTTAAAGCTCTGTGTATTTCTTAATTCGTTGTCTGCATAAGCTTTAGCCAAGAGGATGTATATATATAGATTGGAGTAGCAACAACTCAAAAGCAAAATACACGCTTGAAGGAAAAATCATATATCAGAGAATCAACAATCCCAACTGAATATGAAATCAAGTTGTTAAAGAAATATATTTTGAACTTGAATAAACAGCTTGAATAAAAGTTGCTTAAAATAAAGGGATAATATCTTAGCAAACTCAGCCGTTATAAATAAGGAATTAATATCCCAGTAGAATCACAACTTTGAATAAAGGAAATTATCAATAAATAGATCAAATAGATAAGATCGTGAAACATGGCCGATTAATATCTCAATTGATTTGGTTTTCAAAATCTATTTTCAACTTTTGAATTAAAATTTTTAGCTCTTTGAAATAGGAAATAAAACTGAATTAATTTGGCTTCCAAAAATAACTCTTTAAAGGATTTGAATTTTAAGCGCATGAAACCTTATTTTATAAAATAATTTCCAGCATAATAAAATTGCCTTGAATTTAATTAATCAAGCTAGAAATCCATACATTTGATATCCTATGATATCCTAGGGACCTAACCATGTGGTAGCTCTAAACAACATTTCTTCATGAAGACCCACTTGAAATCTTGATACACACATAATTAGTCCATAACCTGAAAATCACAAAATATCTCCATACAAAATATATGTTGTGAAGCCCCCAAAATATGTCCACACAACCCATTCTAAGTCACCAAATACATGGTACAGAATTCAAATACAACTTCATTTATACAACTATTAATTATCATGTAAATACGACAAAACATACGCTGTGAGTTTTAATACAAATATTGTCTCGTAGACAATATACAAACTCAAATAAAATTCTCATTACAATTCTTGTCACACTATTTTATAAAATAGTGAGAATTACTAAAATGACCATCTTGGACCACTACTCCACTCCCCGATTAGTCCCAACTACATTTTTACTTCCTGAGAAGAACAATGGAACCAAAAGGAAAAGGGTGAGCTCAACTAGCCCAATAAAGAATATTATGACTAAGATAATGTAAAACAAATTATCATTAGTCCTCAATAGGGAAAAATCTGATAGAATACAATAGACAACAAATTTTAGAATCAACAACTATAACGGAAACAACAATCCATTAGAAGAGTCAAGTAGAGCATGATATTTACTATCTTCTATGATTTAAAAGTTCATCATCAATATTTTACCCCTGTAACACCAATCAATAAATAATTCAAATCAACAAATTATCCATGCATTACGGGCCAAGAATATTCGTTGGTAACACCAGTGGTCATGATCATGCCAAACACCTGTACATCTATGCATTACGGGCCAAAGAGGACTTTCATCACAAACCTTATCTATAACATTAAAGGTCATGATTATACCAATACACAATTATTGGTCATAATTATACTAATCAACAGTTCATCTTTGCACTAAGGGCCAAAGATGACTCTCAACACAATATAAGCATGAGGATGATGACAATGATATAAAGATTCAATCAAGTGAGATAAAGGATAAATATTAGATATTTTTAATTCAATTTATCCAGAGTTCAAAAATGTCCAAATTGTCAACATAATAACTATTTATGAAGTAAAATTCAAGAATGATATTCATGTATCAAAAATAATTTGGACAGAAAAAAAAATTAAATTCTGTTGTGAACGGTACTCATGAATAGTACCGTATGAATAGTACTCCAACATGAAAAGATTAAAATTTAATGAGAATGTTCAGACCAATATTCCAGTGAAATGATATTAGATGAAGCACAAAACTTAAGAAATTTTTAATCATTTCAAAAATTATAGAAGCAATACTTACCTTAGTAAGTTTAAATTTAGGAATATGAAATGAAATAATATCACTTACATAATATAGATTATGAAAGAAAATTATATTTCTTACGAGTATTGAAATAAAATAATATCTTCTACCTTAGTACAAACTAAATTTGACTGGAATATCGGATATTATCCTGAGAAAATCTTGCACAAAAAGTTACACTCAAAGTATTCTTATACTCAAAAGAAATACTCACAATATTATAGAATAAGAATTTCTGATATTAATGGTGTGTTTAGGAAGGAGGGGTAACCTCCCTTTTTATAGTGCATCTTTGGAGGAAAAACAAATAGAGTGCCTAACTTTTATTTCTCTTTCATGCCTAACTTTTCTTTCTTTTTCATGCCTAACTATTCGCCTAACTCTTATTTTCTTATGGGAGAGGGCCCACACATTTGAAAAATTAGTTTGCAGGCAATTTATAAAGCCACCAAAAAGAAAAGGAGTGTGCAGAAGTGCACGGAAGGTTTTGGAAAAAGAATTCAAAACTAAAATGATAACCTTCACTCCACTTTTATTCACATGCTGAAAATTATATATTATAATAAAAATATTACCATTATAAAAAATTATATTATTATATTATAACATTATTATAATGTAATATTATAATAATATATTTAAATAAATATTTTATTAGAGAAGATAATTTCCAAAATTTCAACAAATAATTCATGCAAATTATTTTAATTTATATCAAAATTGAACCAATATCCACCACATAATAATTATTCACAATTTATATTAAAAGCTCACAATATTAACAAACAGATCATTCTCAGGAAAGAGGTGGCTTTTTGATAAGAATTTATCCTTATTGGCGCGCAATTATATAACCTAACCCATTTTCTCGATAGAACTTTCTAGACATTGTCAATAATGCTAACTAATAATATGAATAATTGTGTCGTGTTAATTATTGATTTAATAATATAAAATATTATGCGGACGATACTATGATAATAATTGTGACGCCCCCAAAATAGGTATATATCACCCATCTTAAGTCGCCAATACATGGTACAAAATTCAAATACAACTTAATTATACAACAGTCGTGTAAAGTACGACAAAATACATGCTGTGAGTTTTAATACAAATATTGCCTTCTAGACAATATCCACTCTCAGAATAAGTCCTCAATACATTTATTGTCATACTATTTAACAGAATAGTGAGGACTACTAGCTAACACTATTATCCAGAACATCACTCCGTTCCCCGACTCGTCCCAGCTACGTTCTCATTTCCTGAAGAGAACAGTAAAAGAAAGGGTGAGCTCAACTAGCCCAGCAAGAAATATTATGACTAAGATAATGCAGAATAAATTATCATTAGTCCTCAACAATGTTAAACTGATAAAATACAATAGACATCAAGTTTAACTGCAGCGGAACAAGCAATCCATTAAAAGAGTCAAGTAGAGAATAAAATCTACTATATTTTATGTTTTAAAAGGTTTTTCATCACTTTTATCGCTGAGACTCATCTTAATAAATAATCCACATCATCCATGCACTACGGCCAAGGATATTCATTAGGGTCACGACCACAAATTCCATGCACTATGGCCAATGATATTTGTGTATTCATTAATAGTCATGATCATGCCAACAACTGTCCATCAATGCACTACGGGCCAATGAGGACTTTTACCATATCATTTGTAACATTACGGCCATGATTACACCGAATAATCCCTGGTCATAATCATACCAAGTCCATCCATGCTCTATAGGCCATAGATGACTTTAAACAAAATATAAATATGAGGATGATGACAATGATATAAGAATTCAATAAAACAAGTTCAAGAATTAAGTTATTCAGGAACTAATAACGTCCAAAATGTCAACATGATACTGCTTTGTAGAGTAAAATTCAAGAATGCTCAAAAAAATATTTTCATGAAAGATACTGGATGAAGCGCAAATATCAAGGATATTCCACTAATTTCATGGAGTATAGTAGTCAAAATTTTAACCAACTGAGAATAATAAGGAATGGAATAACAACAGAAATCACCATGCATGCGGTACTTCGCATAGACAGGTTATTCCAATAGAATAATAAATATAGAATAATAAAGACGGAACCAGGTCCGGTGTAAAATACACAGACAAGATATTCTAATAGAATAATAAAAACAGAATAATAAAGACGGAACCAGGTCCGGCGTAAAGCACAGACAGGATGTCCCAACGGAATAATAATAAAGATGAAACCAGGTCCGGTGTAAAACACACAGACAGGATGTTCCAACAGAATAATAAAGACAGAATAATAGAAGAATGTCACCAAGTATAGGGTAGCCCGCGTATACAGGTTATTCCAACAGAATAATAAGAAATGGAATAACAGAAGTTCTCTTCTTGAATACAATAGAATAATATCCCTTACCGTAAAAGAACTGGATATAAGAGTAGGGAAGTAGCAGAATACTTTTCTATAGTTTCTCTATAATTTCTCTCTGGAGTTTCAGTGAATTCGTAAGAAATAATGAAGGAATGAGCTTCTATTTATAGAAGAATGGACTGCATAGTAACTAAATCATGAACGGTCTAGATTGATTTACTTTTAATCGGACAGTCCATATTTAAAGCAAAATCTTTTAAATAAAATATAATATTATATATATATATATATATACACACATGCTCCTTTTGAATTTACGGGAAGAATTCTCGTGATCAAAACCTTGACAATATGACAATATATATATATATAATAGTACTCTTTCCACCAATCAGATAGTACTATTTATAAATAACGGCGTAGTTGTTGCCGTTAATACTGTTATAATATTCGGTGGTTAAAACACAGTAGCACACGGTATTGCACCAATTATTGATTCTTACGTAAGAAGGCACTACTTAATAATTGTTACAGTAATTACTGTTCAATATTTTATTTTATTGATTCAATAATTACTACGTTGATATTTTATATTATTGTTGTTTTAATAATTGTCAATACACAGCATTTTCCATTATCAGATCAATAATTCATATTATTTGAGTAATATTATTAGATAGCATTATTGGCAATGTCTAGAAAGTTCTTTCTAAGGAGAGGTTTGGTCACCTAATTGTGTTCTAGTAAGGATAAATCCTTATTGGAAAGCCCCCTCTTTCTTGGGAACGGCCTGGTTGTTAGTGTTGTGATTCTGTAATATTATTTGTGAATAATTAATTATTGATTTATATGATAAGAAAAATATTCATTTTATGTGGATATAGATAGAGAAAATTTTAAAGTGACAATTGTTAAAAAATTAATATTTTATCTTTTCTGATAAAATAATTCATTTAAATATATTATTATATTATAATAATATAATAATGGTGATATTTTTACAATGAATGTGTGATATATGAATAAATGAGGAGGAAGAGTATTTTTGTTACAATAAAACATGTTAAACATGTTGGTGGGTCCTATTTTTTGACTGAAATATGATTATAGCCTGTAAAATTGTCCGTATGTGAATTTTGGTCAATCTCTGTTTGGAATTTGGAAAAACTTAAACTCACAAAGTTGTAGAGAAATGAATTTCCTATAGAATGGACATAAGATTTGAATTTTTCTGATAAAAGGGCTATTTATTATGAATTATTAAAGTTTCGGAATAATTGATTTTTGAAGTTTTAAATATTTTTTTTAATAAAAACATTTTTTTTCATTTGTGGGCCACACTTGCATGTGTTAAATGGTTGAAATTAGTTGGTAAGGTGTGCGTAGGAATTTAATTTATAAATATTATTATTTTATTAAATTTTCTGCTTTGGTGTTCTAAGCATTTTTCTATAAATAAGGTGCTTAGGTTAGAATTGAAAATCATACCAGAAATTGAAATCTTCTCTCTCTATATTATCGAGCGTATTCTTGTGAGCATTTTGATACTTTGAGTGTTGTTATACGATGCAAGTTCCTTCAGCACTATATCCAGTATTCCTGTCAGAAGTATTGTCTTTTCGAGGTAAGGGATGTTATTTTTTTTTAAATGATATTATTTCTTCTAATATCATTATGCCGAAATATTGGTAAGATTTTTCTTTTAAAATTCTTGTCTTTTAGTGTCGGGGTTACTATTTACGTATACGGCACTATTCACGTATACGACACTATTCACGAATATGACAATATTCACAGAAAAATTAAATTTTCGTTTTTTGTCCGAGATATCTATTATGGATACTAGCTTTGATTGTATCCATGTTTTGGTCTTCATTCTTGAATTTTACTTCACTATGGTTATTTATGAAGTATTTTTGAACTTAGACTTTTTAAAGAATGAATCCTTAATATTTGTTCTTTTGTTTCACTGAATTCGTTTTCTTTAAAATATTTTTCATCATCCTCAGTCCTAAATGATGATATTACTGAATATCTTTGGCATGTAGTGCAAAGATGGTTAATTTTCTTATGAATATCTTTGGCCCGTAGTGCAAAAATGTACAGGTGTTGAGATAAACAAGACCAACTGATGAATATCTTTGGCATGTAGTGCAAAGATGAATATTTGATATATGATGTATATTGATTGATGTTACAGGGATAAAATATTGATGATGGATTTTTAAAATCATAGAAGATAGTAGATTTCATTCTCTATGTAACTCTTCTAATGAATTGTTATTTTCGTTGTGAATATTGATTTAAAACTTGTTGTCTATTGTATTCTATCAGATTTTTCCCTGTTGAGGACTAACGATAATTTGTTCTATATTATCTTAGTCATAATATTCTTTACTGGGCTAGTTTAGCTCACCCTTTTCCTTTTTGTTCCATTTTTCTTCTCAGGAGGCGAGAATGTAGCGAGTACTAGTTGAGGTATGGAATGATGGTTCTAGAAGTTGTCTTAGTAGTTATCACTATTTTGTAAAATATTGTATCAATAATTGTAATGAGGACTTATTTGAGTGTGAATATTGTCTAGATGACAATATTTGTATTTAAACTTACAGTTTATGTGTTGTCGTATTTTGCTCGATAATTGTATTAATAAAGTTGTAGTTGTTTTTGTACCATGTATTTGGCGACTCAGAATGGGTGTTGTATACCTATTTTGAGGGCGTCACAGTTGATATCAGAGCTTAGGGATATGATCTCTGGTGGAGATCGGGGAATAGAACTAGGAGGGGAGAGATGAGTAAATCCTTCGCTAGTGTGTCCTACCTAAGCTTATTTGTTGGTTGGTCAAAATATAGGGATATTAAGTGATATGTTATTTTCTTTAATTAACCCTTATTTTATAGCAGTATTTAAGAATGGCAACTGAGAATGTTAACAGTGGAGTAAATGAGACCGTGGAGACACCTTTACTCACCAATGAGGAGAACGTGCAATAGACCGGTAATGTTCCTCATGTAAACAACACTACTGATCAGACGATGAACGATGGGATATTTAGAAGCTTTTTGCAGTTCATGCAAAATTAGACGATGGAGACTCGTGTAAAAAATACAAGTGTTAATGATAGCAACGCACGGTTTGTCACAGCCAAGCAATTCAAAGAGTTGGGACCACCAGAATTCTGGGAAAGCCGAATCCGATTAAGGCAGAGATGTGGGTCAAGCAAATTACCAAGATATTCGATGTCTTGGGATGTACAGAGGAACAAAAGGTTCCATTCGCCACTTTTATGTTCCGTAATGAGGCAGATTACTGGTGGAAATCTGTGAAGCGTACCCATCTAGCCACACTCAGCATGTCTTGGGAAACATTTCAGAAACTGTTCAATGACAAGTACTTTTCTGAAAGTATTCGTCATATGAAGGAAGTAGAGTTTATTAGATTGGAGCAAAACAACATGACGGTGTCCCAGTACGAGGCAAAGTTTGCAGAGTTATCCAAGTTTGCACCTCATTTGGTGGAGAAAGAGGAACGTATGACGCGGATGTTTTTGAGAGGTTTGAAACCCGACATACGTCAATATCTCATTTCTCATAAGTTTTCTCTATATTCAGATGTTGTCAACAGGGCTCAATTATTAGAGCGAGATAACGAGTACGTTCAACCGAGGGACCACAACCAGGGTCATACCGGTGACAACAGTCATCGGAGTAACGATAACCAGCGGGGAAAGAAAAATATGGACAAAAGCGGTAACCACCTTGGTGGTAATCATGGCCATGATAATAGAAGAAGCGAGTCGGGAGGAGATTTTAAAAAAAGAAGGTACAACAATAGTTCAAATTGCCCACAATAGTTCAAGGTATGTTATAATTGTGGAAAGGAAGGACATATCGCTCAAGATTGTACTGTAGCCAAACCAAGTCTAGTGGGGATGGTGACTCAAAAGTCTGTCCCAGAAAATTTAAAGTCAACAGTTCCTGGAAGAGCGTTTGTCGTGACTGGTCAAAATAGGAGAAACCCAAACGAGGTGATCACGGGTAAGTTAATCATAAATTCTTACAAAGTTTATACTTTACTAGATACTGGTGCTACCCATTCATTTATCTCTCCTTCTTGTGCTAAACGTTTAAACTTGATTCCGGAGAAATTAGACTTTGACTTATCTGTGGAGACTCCGTTAAGAGAAACTTCATTACATCCATTGTTTATAAATCTTGTTTGATCCAAGTTGGCACCATCACATTACCTGTTGATCTTATCTCTTTAAAGATACTTGCATTTGACGTGATTTTAGGGATTGATTGGTTAATTACTCATCATGTCAAAATTGATTGTTTTCGTAAGGTTGTTAGTTTTCATATTCCTAACTAACCTGTTATGCGAATTCAAGCAACTAAACCACTAAAATCAATCACTGTCACATCAAGTCATAAAGCTATTCGTTTATTGAAAAATGGATGTCAAGCTTTCTTAGCCCATGTTATGGATTTGAATAAAGATATGTCAGATTTGAATAAAATTTCTGTTGTTAGTGAATTTCCTGATGTATTTCCTGAAGAACTTCCCGGTCTACCCCCATAACGTGAAGTTGAATTCTTTATTGACCTTGAACCTGGTACAAATCCCATTTCTAAAACCCCATATCGAATGGCTCCTATTGAACTTCAGGAGTTAAAGGTCCAACTATAGGAGTTGTTGGACATCGGTTTCATTCATCCTAGTACATCTCCTTGGGGTGCTCCTATTTTATTTGTAAAGAAGAAAGACGGGAGTATGCGACTTTGTATTGACTACTGGGAATTGAACCATGTCACCATCAAGAATAGGTATCCGCTACCTCGCATTGATGACCTGTTTGACCAGTTGTAAGGAGTACAATTCTTTTCAAAGATTGATCTTCGTTCTGGATATCATCAGCTGAAGATTAGAACTGAGGATATTCCAAAGACTGCCTTTAAAACTCGGTATGGGCATTATGAATTCGTAGTCATGTCTTTTGGATTAACTAATGCTCCTGTGGCTTTCATGGATATGATGAACCGAGTATTCAAGGAATATTTGGATCAGTTCATTGTTGTCTTTATTGATGACATCCTCATATATTCTAAAAGTCATGAAGATCATGAGCACCATTTGAAGCTGGTACTCCAAAGGCTTCGTGAAAACAAGCTTTATGCCAAGTTAAAGAAATGCGAGTTCTGGCTTGAGGAAGTAGCATTCCTTGGGCACATGGTGTCAAAACATGGAGTGTCTGTTGACCCGGCGAAGATTGAAGCAATACAAAGTTGGGAGCACCCGAAGTCGGTGACCGAAGTCGTAGCTTTCTGGGCTTAGCTGGTTATTATCAGAGATTCGTGGAAGGATTTTCTCGAATCGCTACTCCATTAACTCAGCTGACTCAGAAGGATACAAAATTCGTATGGAGCGAGGAATGCGAGAAGAGTTTTTAAGAGCTTAAAAAGATACTCATTTCGGCACCTGTTCTGATAATACCGTTTGGTTCGGATGGATTTGTTATCTACAGCGATGCTTCAGGCAAAGGGTTAGGATGTGTTCTCATACAACATGGAAAATGTGAGATCCAAAATTTTATGAAATAAAAGTATTCAATTTTTCTATTTTGGTAAATAGTTAAATTGATAAAAGTTTAAAGTTAATGGTCATATTTGAAAAAAAAATTCAAAGTAAGCAAGTTGTCGTAAAATAACCGATAGTAAAAGTACAGTAATACGCGTGGTTGCATAGTAGCACATGGTATTGATTATTAATGCTTATGTAAGAAGTCACTCAGTTATACTCAATTATTGCTACAATAATTATTGCATCATATCTCTCATATAATTGATTCAATTATTATCACAGTATCATCTGCATAATATTTTATATATTATTAAATCAATAATTGAGACGACAAAGTTATTCATATTATTATTTGCAATATTTACAATGTCTAGAAGTTCTGTCAAGGAGAGGTTTGGTCACCTAATTGCGTGTCAATAAGGAGAAATCCTTATCGGAAAGCTCGCTCTTTCCTGGGAACGACCTGGTTGTTAAATATTGTGAGTTATAATATTAATAATGAATGTTATTAAAAATAAAATTTGAGTTCGGAGTTGAATTTGGAGACGCGGACGTGATATTTGAGTCCGAAACGATGAAATTAGTAGAAATAGACTATAAACAAAAAATTTGTCGGGGATGACTTTTTGGTCAAAAAATTCAATAGTTGACTTTTTTAGAAAAAATCAAACTTTGAAATTTCAAAAATAAAATTTTTGAGAAAAATATTTCCATTGTGTTGGGATTGTTAGTGTTAGTGGAAATCGACATTTATTTCGATAATAATTGATGTTTGGAGGTTATATTGACCCATCGGGTAATTAACCGGATAAATGAGCAATTAATTGCTATTGATTCACATGATTATAACTATTTATTCACATGTGTGTACTATTGATTCATATTCATGTACTATTAGGAGAGGTGGTGCAAGATTGATAATACTTGCATGACTAAGTTAAAAATTGAGGTATAGATGGAGGTACTATATTGTAATTCGTATTTTCACATGATTATAACTATTAAGTCACATGAATGAACTATTAATTCACATGATTTACTATTAATGGAGGTGGTGCAAGTTTGATAATACTTGCAGGACTAAATTAAAAATGATTGAAAAGTTGAAGGTATTGTAATGTAATATTTCGAGCCCCAAAACATGCAATTATCGAAACTATATTTTTCTATAAATAGAAATTCATTCTTTCTTCATTTCTCACCAATTCACTAAAGCTATAGAGCAATTATTATAGAGAGAAATTATAGAGAAAAAAGAAGAAGAGAAGTCTGCTACCTCACTATTTCAATATCCAGTTTCTTCTAAGGTAAAGGATATTATTATTATAGTAAGGGGTATTATTCTTTTGTATTCATGAAGAGAGTTATTTTCTTTCAATACTCGTAAGAGTTGTTATTCCATTCTTTATTATTATGTTGGAATAACCTGTCTATGCAAAGTACCGCATACATGGTGAAATTATTCTGTTATTCTATTCTTTATTATTTTGTTGGAATAACCTGTTTGTACGGTCTATCGCATGCTTGGTGAATTCTGTTGTTATTCCATTCTTTATTATTCTGTTGGAATAACTTGTATACGCAGACTACCGTATATATGGTAAAATTCTTCTGTTATTACATTCTTTATTATTATGTTGGAATATCCTGTCTGTGCGGATTACGCATGACCTGGTTCCATTCTTTATTATTTTGTTGGAATAACCTGTCTGTGCGGTCTATCGCATGCCTGATGAATTCTATTGTTATTCTATTCTTTATTATTCTGTTGAAATATCATGTCTGTGTGAATTACGCATGACCTGGTTCCATTATTTATTATTCTATTGGAATATCCTATATGTGCGGATTACGCATGACCTGGTTCCATTCTTTATTATTCTGTTGGGAATAACCTGTTTGTGCGGTCTACCGCATGCATGGTGAATTCTTCTATTATTCTATTCTTTATTATTCTGTTGGAATAACTTGTCTATGTGGATTACCGCATGCATGGTGAATGATCATTTGTATTCATTCCTTATTAAATTGTGGAAATGATCTGTCTACGTGGATTACCGCATGGCGGGTGAAAATCCATTTGCAGTTTCGTAATTTTTCTGACCCTCAAAAATTTTGAAAAAATTTGAAATGATAATTTGATGAGTTTTCTAGATTGTGTCCAAAAATGGCGATTTTTGGATGTATAGATTAGGAGTTATGAATTTTATGGAAAAAGATTATTTTAAAAGTAAACCATTATAACTTCTTGTGGTTAACTCCAAAATTGGTGAAATTTTTATTGAGAGTACATGTATATAATAGAAGCATACCCTGTAAATTTTGGAATTTTTGGACAAAAGTACAATTTATGATAAATGTATAAATATTCGTTAGTTTTGGCCATATGAAAAATAGTAAATAAATTTTAAAAATTTTGAGAAAAATATATGTTCCATATGAGACTATATTCAGCTAAATCCCAGAAAAGAAATATTTTTAGGACTGATTTGGTATTTTTCATGAAAATAAACTAGTTATGAGTAAATGAATTAAATATGTTATGTGTAGTAATAAAATTGAAAAATAGGATTTTATGGCTTGGAAATCCTATATAGAGTATATGCAGATTTTTGATGAGGGATTTGATCATTGGTGATGAAATCTTATGAGTATGACATTTTTGAATGATTAAATGCATTATTTGGTAAAGTATAAACAATTGAAATAAATTGTTTATAAGTTTAAGAAGTGATTAAAATATTGTTATAATATTAATAATATTAGATTATGAGTTTATTAAGTGATTGATAATATTTGGATAAATTTAAAGTCTTTAATATTTATCCTTATTTTCGTTTGATTAATGCTTATATCATTGTCATCATCCTCATGCTTATATTGTGATGAAAGTCATCTTTGGCTTACGTGGGCTTACGTGCAAAGATGGACTATTGATTATTGGTTTTATAGTTGTATATCTTTGACTTACGTGCAAAGATGGACCGTTGATTATTTGTTTTATAGTTGTATATCTTTGGCTTACGTGCAAAGATGGACTGATGATTATTGGTTTTATAGTTGTATATCTTTGGCCTACGTGCATTGATGGACAGTTGTTGGTATGATTATAACCAGGGATTATTCGGTATAATCATGACCATTGTTGAAAACACGAATATCCTTGGCCCGTAGTGCATGGATAATTCGTGGTCATAATACTAATGAATATCCTTGGTCGTAGTGTAAGGATGATTTGATGATTTGGATTAATTATTAAGCTGAGTCTCAGCGATAACATCTTGATAATACACTTTTAATTCGTAGAAGATAGTAGATATCATGTTCTACTTGACTCTTCTGTATACAATTGTATGTCTTTGGCCTGTAGTGCAAAGAATAAATTGTTAATGAATATCTTTGGCCGTAGTGCAAAGATGAATTTATTAGTATGATTATGAGCAGGAATTATGATTTGGTATAACCATGATTTTTGATATTTCAGGTGAAGATAGGTGATGAAAAATATCTTCGCCCTGGTGCGAAGAGGAATTTAGAATCACAATTATGATTATGAGTTATTCATGTGATTGTGGACATGAATTGTTGATTGATGTTACAGGGATAAAATATTATTTGTGGACTTTTAACATGGAGAAGATAATAGATCTGAAGGTCTATTTGACTCTTCTAATGGATTGCTCGTTCCGCTGCAACTATGGTTGAAAAGTTTTATCATGTACCATATGTTCTAAATCTATGATTTATTACTGATGAAAGCTATTGATGATGTAAATTATCTTTAGTCATGATATTCTTTATTGGGCTAGTTGTGCTCACCCTTTTTGCTTCACAATTCCTTTCAGGTAATAAGAGTGTAGCTGGGTCGAGCAGGGGTAACAGGAGAATAGAATGGTGGTCTATAGCTGTTGAGGTTCTCCTTAAATAGTATGGAAATAATTTTATTGAGGACTTTAGATAAGTGTGTCGTATTGTATACGTCATTTGATATTTAATTTTGGTGAACCAAATAGGGTGAGGTGAAACCAACTTTGGAAGGGTGTTTTGCCACTGTCATACAAAATGTCTAATGACATACAACCTCGTGTTATCATAAGACAGGGTTGTGCACATCCACTTGCTGAGTATATCTACGAGCACTAACTATATAATCTTGGAGTTTATTTGAAATATAATTCTCACTTAGAGACAACGGAGATAATTATATGTCAAAAGAAGACTCACCATTGGAAAGAAGATGATAGCAATCTTCTTGTTTTTCTTTGGGTACTATTGGGTCAACCAAGGATAATTATGTAGACATATGATATCTATCATAACCTAGACGTATGGCCTCCCATGTACGAAGGTTTCCTTGAGCACTTCCCAAAGATTTTAATTTTTAAAACAGTTACGGACTGTACTTTTATGTAAGGTACCATTATAAGGTTGTGGTCAAGGCACCATGAGAGTTACATACATTTGTATTAAAACTCACAGTTTAACTGTGGTCGTATTTTGCACGACAGTTCAACAGTTGTATAAATAAAGTTTGTATTTGATTTTTATAGTATGTTATCTGGCCACTCAGAATGGGTCATGTGGACCTATTTTGGGGGCGTCACAGAAAATTCATAGCCTATGCCTCACAACAACTTAAAGAATATGAGAGGAATTATCCTACTCATGATCTAGAGTTGGCGGCAGTCGTTTTCGCGCTAAAGATCTGGAGGCACTATCTATATGGGGAGAAAGTGGAGATATATTCAGACCATAAAAGCCTCAAATATTTCTTCACCCAAAAGGAACTCAACATGCGACAACGACATTGGCTTGAGCTGTTGAAAGATTACGACCACACTATTCAATACCATCCTGGAAAAGCAAACGTAGTAGCTGACGCATTGAGTAGAAGATCATATGCGGGAACGAGTGCGATGTTGTCAACACAAAGGCCCATTTTGTGTGATTTACAAAAGATGATGATAGAATTCAAGACTCCGGGAACCCATGCGATGATGTCAAGTATACGCATAGAGCTGACTTTAATCGAAAAAGTTAAAGTTGCTCAAGCCATAAACTTGGAGCTGATGAATATGAAGAAGAAAGTACAAGAAGGTGCTATTCCAGAAGCAATAATTGATGAAGAATGAATACTTCGAGTCCACTCCAGACTTTGTGTTCCTAACGACTCTGATTTGAAATACAAGATCATGATGGAGGCACACAATACACCGTTTGCAATCCATCCTGGAAGTACCAAAATGTATCGTGATCTTTGACATACATTTTGGTGGAATAATATGAAGAGAGAGATTGCAAAGTTTATCTCGAGGTGTTTAACTTGTCAACGTGTAAAGGCGGAGCATCAAGTGCCTAAAGGTCCATTGCAACCACTTGAGATTCCGAAATGGAAGTGGGAACACATTACCATGGATTTCGTTACAGGTCTTCCCACAGTTTCTCAAGGAATAGATGCTATTTGGGTTATTGTTGATAGATTAAATAAGTCTGCTCATTTATTGCCGATACGGGAGACTTATTCCCTTGAACGTCTTGCTCGTATGTACGTAAATGAGATTGTGAGATTGCATGACATGCCAGTATCCATAGTTTCGGATCGTGACCCAAGATTCACTTCACGATTTTGGGTTCGCTTGCAAAAAGCTATGGGCACGGATTTACAATTCAGTCCGGCATACCATCCTCAAACGGACGGACAATCAGAGAGGACTATTCAAACTCTTGAAGATCTATTAAGACTCTGTGTCCTAGACTTCAAAGGGAGTTGGGATAAGTATTTATCATTGGTAGAATTCTCCTACAACAACAGTTATCAGGCAAGTATAGGTGTGGCTCCATTCGAAGCATTGTATGGACGAAAATGTCGCTCTCCAGTATGTTGGGATGAGGTGGGTAAAACAACATTATTGGGACCAGAGTTGGTACGTATTACTACAGAAAAGATCTAAATGATTCGACAACGTATACAAATGGCACAAGATCGATAAAAGAGTTATGCGGATCTTCATCGAAAGAACGTGGAATTTAGTATTGGGGATCATGTATTATTGCGAGTTGCCCCATGGAAGCAAGTTACAAGATTTGGGAAAAGAGAAAAGCTCAATCCATGATTTATTGGTCCATTTCAGATTCTTGACCGAGTAGGAAATGTGGCCTATAGACTCGCGTTACCTCCAAGCATGTCTCGTGTTCATAATATTTTTCACATATATGTGCATCGTAAATATGTGAAAAACCCGAACCACGTTATTGAGTTAGAACCGGACGAGATAGCCGAAGACTTAACGTACGAGGAGGTACCTGTCAAGATCTTGGATAGAAAGGAACATGTCCTACGTACAAAGGTCATACCACAAGTCAGAGTTTTCTGGAGGAACCATGCTATTGAGGAAATGACCTGGGAATTGGAAACGAAAATGAAAGCGAGGTATCCAAACCTTTTCGAAACACCAGGTACGTACGACAATTTCGAGGACAAAATTTCATAAGGAGGGGAGGTTGTAAGACCCCAACTTATTATTAATGAAATTGAATTTCCTCTATTTATTATTTTGAAATAGTAAGGGTTGATTTGATTAATGTGGTTAGTTATGGGTAAAATGCGCAAATATTTCAAATAAGTAAGTGGTTATAAAATATTCATTGTTGTCGGAAAATATTCGTTTAGTCGTGGAATATTCTTACTATCGGGGAATATTCGTACGACGGCGTAGCCTTGTGTGGGCCCCATAACGAAAAGTGATTGGATGAAGAAAACGACAAGTATAAGTTGTTTACAAATAACAGCGTAGTTGTTACCGTTAATATTGTTAGAATATCCGGTGGTTAAAATACAATAGCACACGGTATTGCACCAATTATTGATTCTTACGTAAGAATGCACTACTCAATAATTGTTACAGTAATTACTATTTAATATTTTATTTTATTGATTCAATAATTGCTACGTTGATATTTTATATTATTGTTGTTTTAATAATTGTCACTACACAGTATTTTCCATTATCAGATCAATAATCCATATTATTTGAGTAATATTATTAGATAGCATTATTGGCAATGTCTAGAAAGTTCTGTCTAAGGAGAGGTTTGGTCACCTAATTGCGCGCCACTAAGGAGAAATCCTTATTGGAAAGCCCCCTATTTCCTGAGAACGGCCTGGTTGTCAGTATTGTGATTCTGTAATATTATTTGTGAATAATTAATTATTAATTTATATGATAAGGAAAATATTCATTTTATGTGGATATAGATGGAGAAAATTTTAAAGTGACAATTGTTGAAAAATTAATATTTTATCTTTTCTGATAAAATAATTCATTTAAATATATTATTATATTATAATAATATAATAATGGTGATATTTTTACAATGAATGTGTGATATATGAATAAATGAGGAGGAAGAGTATTTTTGTTACAATAAATGTTAAAAACATGTTAAACATATCGGTGGACCCCATTTCTTGACTGAAATTTGATTATAGCGTGTAAAATCGTCTGTATGTGGATTTCGTTCAATCTCTGTTTAGAATTTGGAAAAATTTAAACTTACAAAATTGTAGAGAATTGAATTTCCTATGGAATGGTCATAAGATTTGAATTTTTCTGATAAAAGGGCTATTTATTGTGAATTATTGAAGTTCCGGAATAATTGATTTTGAAGTTTTAATTTTTTTTAATAAAAACATTTTTTTCATTTATAGGCCCCACTTACATGTGTTAAATTGTTGAAATCAGTTGGTAAGGTGTGCGTAGGAATTTAATTTATAAATATTATTATTTTATTGAATTTTCTGCTTTGGTGTTCTAAACATTTTCCTATAAATAGGGTGCTTAGGTTAGAATTGGAAATCACATCAGAAACTGAAATCTTCTCTCTCTATATTATCGAGCGTATTCTTGTGAGTATTTTGATACTTTGAGTGTTGCTATACGGTGCAAGTTCCTTCAGCACTATATCCAGTATTCCAGTTAGAAGTATTGTCTTTTCGAGGTAAAGGATGTTATTTTAAAAAAAATGATATTATTTCTTCTAATATCATTATGCCAGAATATTGGTAAGATTTTTCTTGTAAAATTCTTGTCTTTTAGTGTTGGGGTTACTATTCACGTATACGGCACTATTCACGTATACGACACTATTCACGAATACGATATTATTCATAGAAAATTAAATTTTTGTTTTTTGTCCAAGATATCTATTATGGATACTAGCTTTGATTGTATCCATGTTTTTGTCTTCATTCTTGAATTTTACTTCACTATGGTTATTTATGAAGTATTTTTGAACTTGGACTGTTTAAAGAACGAATCCTTAATATTTGTTCTTTTGTTTCACTAGATTCGTTTTCTTTAAAATATTTTTCATCATCCTCAGTCCTAAATGATGATATTACTGAATATATTTGGCCTGTAGCGCAAAGATGGTTGATTTTCTTATGAATATCTTTGGCCCATAGTGCAAAGATGTACAGGTGTTGAGATGAACATGACCAACTGATGAATATCTTTGGCCTGCAGTGCAAAGATGAATATTTGATTTATGATGTATATTAATTGATGTTACAGGGATAAAATATTGATGATGGATTTTTAAAATCATAGAAGATAGTAGATTTCATTCTCTATGTAACTCTTCTAATGAATTATTATTTCCGCTGTGAATATTGATTTAAAACTTGTTGTCTATTGTATTCTATCATATTTTTCCCTGTTGAGGACTAACGATAATTTGTTCTATATTATCTTAGTCATAATATTCTTTACTGGGCTAGTTGAGCTCACCCTTTTCCTTTTTGTTCCATTTTTCTTCTCAGGAGGCGATAATGTAGCGAGTACTAGTCGGGGTATGGAATGAAGGTCTTAGAAAGTTATTTTAGTAGTACTCACCATTTTTGTAAAATATTATACCAATAATTGTAATGAGAACTTATTTGGGTGTGAATATTGTCTAGACGACAATATTTGTATTTAAACTCACAGTTTATGTGTTGTCGTATTTTGCACGACAGTTGTATTAATAAAATTGTAGTTATTTCTGTACCATGTATTTGGCGACTCAGAATGGGTGTTGTATACCTATTTTGGGGGCGTCACAGTGTGCTACTATGCGACCACGCGTATTACTGTACTTTTACTACCGGGTAGTTCAATAGTTTTATCGGTAACACTTTCGTCATTATTTTTATAAAAAGATAATTCTGTTGTTTTCTTACTACGACAATACTTCTGTTGTGGGGTCCACCAATGATTGTACCGTCGTACGGATATTCCCCGACAAAAAGAATATTCCCCGACTAATCGAATAATATATAACAACTTGCATACTTTGCAAAATTTATAAATATTACCCACAACTATAACATTATATCAAATCCACACCATACTATTCAAAAGAAATATTTTAAGAAATTTAAATCTTTATTCATAAAATATGGGGTCTCACACTACAGGCCACAGATGACTTTCAACATAATATAAACATGAGGATGATGACAATGACATAATAATTCAATAAAACAAGTTCAAGAATAAATTTTAAAGATTTATAAATTAATTTATCCATAAACCAATAACGTCCAAATTGTCAATATGATACTGCTTTGTGGATTTAAAATTCAAGAATGCTCAGAAGAATATTTTCATGAAAAGATACTGGATGAAGCGCAAATATCCAGGATATTCTACTAATTTCATGGAGTATAGAAGCCACAACTTTAACCAATTGAGTATAATAGAATATATGAAACTGCAAATGGATTTTCGCCCGCCATGCGTTAATCCACGTAGACATATCATTTTCACAAGTTAATAAGGAATGAATACAAAGGATCATTCACCATGCATGCGGTAATCCACATAGACATGTTATTCTAACAGAGTAATAAAGAATAAAACCAGGTTATGCGTAATCCGCACAGACATAATATTCCAACAGAATAATAAAGAATGGAACCAGGTCATGCGTAATCCGCATAGACAGGATGTTCCAACAGAATAATAAAGAATGGAATAATAACAGAATTCACCAGGCATGCGATAAACCGCACGTACAGGTTATTCCAACAGAATAATAAAGAATGGAATAACAACAGAATTCACCAGGCATGCGATAGACCGCACAGATAGGTTATTCCAACAGAATAATAAAGAATGAAATAACAGAAGAATTTCACCATGTATGCGGTACTTCGCATAGACAGGTTATTCTAACATAATAATAAAGAATGGAATAACAACCCTTACAAGTATTGAAAGAAAATAACTCTCTTCATGAATACGAAAGAATAATACCCCTTACCATAAAAAGAAGAGTATTCTGACGGGTAGGGCGGGGGATATACTTGAAGAAAAATTGCACTATTTTCTATGCTCAAAGCTTTCTTAAACTCTAAAGAAATACGCTCAAGATTATAGAAGAAGAATTCTCTGAATTTCTGGTGTGTTTTTCAATTCTAACTAAGCATCCTATTTATAGGAGAATGGAAAGGATGCTATGCAATAAAATATAATATATTCTATTTATAATTATATAATAAAACAAAATTTATAATATATATATATATATATATATTATTTAAAATCTAATAAAACAAATAACTTTATAAAAGTATTCTGTTTTATATAAAAAGATTTTACTATGCAAATACTATGCATGCACTATACAAATACTATGCATAATAAAATATAATATATTCTATTTATAATCAAATAAAATAAAACTTTATAAAAAGTATTCTGTTTTATATAAAAAAAATTACTATGCAAACACTATGCAGGCACCATGCATAATAAAATATAATATATTTTATTTATAATTAAATAAAACAAAATTTTATAAAAAGTATTCTGTTTTATATAAAATATTTTCTGTTTTATTACATTTATAATAATAATAAAACAAAATATAATATATATATATAAACTTTCGTGACTTCCCAGATTCCCCCCCCCCATTTTTCTTTCGTGGGCCCCACATGTGGGCCCACCTTTTAAGAAATTTGTATCGATTATTTTGAAAAATAGGTAAATGGGGGTCCATAAAATAAGCAAAACTTCATAAAAATCACCTTAATAATTTTAACAACATTTATCACCATTATTATAATTCACAATATTAATCGACCAGGTCGTTTCCAGGAAAGATGAGGCTTTTCAATAAGGATTTCTCCCTCTTGGCGCGCAATTAGGTGACCAAACCTCTCCTTGACAGAACTTTTAGACATCGTTAATATTGCAAATAATAATATTAATAACTTTGTCGTCTCAATTATTGATTTAATAATATATAAAATATTGACAATAATTGAATCAAATAACGTGAGATACTATGCAGCAATTACTGTAGCAATAATTGAACAAAACTGAGCGACTTCTCACGTAAGCATCAACAATCAATACCGTGTGCTACTATGCAACCACGTGTATTACTGTACTTTTAACACCGGGTGTTTCAACAGTTAACGGTAAAACTTCCGTCATTATTTTCATAAAATACTTTTGTCATTTTCTCAATTCAACAATAATTCTGTTGTGGGGTCCACCAATGATTGTGCCGTTGTACGAATATTCCCTGTTAAAACGAATATTCCCCGACCAATCGAATATTATATAACAACTTGCGTACTTTGCAAAATTTATAAATATTACCCACAACTATAACATTATATCAAATCCATACCATAATATTCAAAAAAAATATTTCGAGAAATTTAAATCTTTATTCATAAAATTTGGGGTCTCACAAAGTCTATGTCATTTTCTTTTTTGTTTTCCTTTTTCTTTCTTGCCACGTATGAAAAAACTAATTATTTTAATAGAATAATCTAATTTAATTTTTTTAAATAGTTCAATATGATAATTATATATTTTAAAAGTTTAATGAGATAATAAATAAAAGGGTCAACTATAGTGAAATAATGTTAATTTTATCTTTTTTTTATATATTTGTATAAATTATATTTTGTTTATATTTTTGGGGTTGGAGGGAGTATTAATTTACATAAAATTATTTAGAAAATAAATAAATTAAAAGCATCATCACCACATGAGAGAAATTATTTGTAAAATAGAGTTATCTTTAATTATAGAAATATTTCTCTAAAAATATCATTAAAAATGTCTAAATATCACAACTAAGGTTGGATATTAATAGTGAGTTTACTACTACTACTTCACTTCATTGATTATCATTTTCTCTCTCCTTCAAACTTTCCTTAAAAACCGCAAGCTCCATTTCACGAGCGTCCATGAGGTCGTCGCCGCCACGGACGTCGTGGCGGCCGGCGTTACGAGGAGGCGGACTGGGTTTGGCCGCAATGACCTACGTTGGCGTGGACTACCTCCGCCACGTATCGCCGGCGTGGCACGAGTGGCTGCAGCCGGTGTTGTGGGTCCTACTCTCACTGGTGGCTGTTGTTCGGATACCATTTTACAAGCACTGGTCGGTGGAGCTCCGGTCGGCACTCATCTTCATAGCATCCATGTTTTTTATGATCGCCGCTCTTCTCTTCGAGATGGTCACCGTTCGCTCCGTCACCGCTGTTCTAGGTCTCAATTGGCACAGGTAATTTATGTTTGTGGTTTATTATTATGTCTCTAAATAGATTTTTTAGTGTAATTATAGTTCACGGGAAGAAAATGATTTGAGTAAGAATTGGATCTATAGTTAAACATTAATTTTTGGTATCGCTAATCATTGTGGCTCTTTGCAGTATGTATATGTATTTATGGGTTACTTTAATTAGTTTATTGATGATCATTAAATGTTATGGATCTTAAAGCAGGGAATTTAGATTTGATGGGATTTTGAGTTTGTGGGTTTAATTTAGCGTGTTTTAATTAGTATTGGTTCATTTATTGTTAGCTTAAAATGTAAAGCCTAGAAAGACTTTGAGGTTAGAATTGCATATCTGCAAGTTAGATATTGACATTGATATCTTAGCATAGTAGCTGTTAGTTTTTGTTGTTTAATTTGTGCTTATATATGATTAATTTGTTGGATATTTTCAAATCTAAAAAGTATATAATAAATATATTATATGCTGTGTATATAGATAATAAATGAATTGGTTCAGTTGAATAAGAGAAATGAGCTATAATGTTAAATACTTGGGTTCAAGTCATGGCAATAACATTCTTACAATTTATATTAATTAATTAAATTCAAAGGGGTGTGTTTGGAAACCTATAGATAGGTTGTCAATCAAAATCATTCAAATTCCTTTTCAAGTTCTTAGAAAAATTATTATTCTAAATAATTTTTCTTGTTATAATTTTCTTCTCTCTCGTATATAGTTTGCACTAGTTTAATTTTTACACAACAAATTCTAATAGAGAGTAAAATCTGGGCATGTCTTATCTTGGGAGACTAAAAAAAGTGGTCGACCAATTGATTCAGGCGGTAATATTGTTGTTCTAAATCAAAATACGAAGCGGGTTACACCATAATTTGAGTCTTGTTTGGTTAGTTTATGGTTCGTGTGGATAGATTTTGAGTGTTCAAATCTAGCAAGGGTTTTAGATTTGATGGATGGTTCATGGATTGATTGGGTTGAATTTAATGTGGACTTTGTTTTGTGGGTTTTATTTAAGATGTATTTAACAGCTAAGCTGTCAACATTATGGCTTTGCTGTTTTGGTAATTTGTTATAATACGATACCAAATCATCTTGACTAATCATATAAGTCTTCTTTTTAGTAGGTTACACAACCCAAATGATGAATTTGCCACTAAGTTATTCTGAAAATATATTAGATAAACTCTCAACTGAAGTAACATTTTCCAGTAGTAACTAGTAACTGATGCATTTCATTGTAGGATTATCTTTGGAAATGCTTATGGAATTTCAGCTGCCCGATCAATTTGACTCAGGCTTCACTGCTTCAGATGACCATTATAACAAATTTTTAAGTGCTCTCTACCTGTTTAAGGACTGTTATCATAACAAACAAGGATACTTGGGGTTGGGCAATAGAATACTTTGTGTGGTGAAACTTGAAAACCTTTACTTGGTAACATGCTGCTGGCTAGGGGTTCGAAGCTGTATCTCCAATTCCAATTTCATAAAGATATATCAGTGGTGCTATGTTTGTGCCCTCCATTTGATGAGAGTGCCTGCTCTGCTTAAATCGGGGATTTGTCATCGTCCAACTGGAAATTACAGATTATAATTTATACCTTATTCTCTTTTATCTTGCCATATGTGGACTTTAGTTTTAGGTGACAAATAAGTTACATCAAATATGTGTTCTATAAGGCCATGACATTCTAGGCCTAGAAAATTAGCAACTTGAACTTTATATTTTGAAACGTCCATCTAACCAGTCTACTTACCAATATATTCCTGCCGTCTTTAGTGTCCATTGATCCACTGCACATGATTTCTTCTTGATCAGCTCATTAGGAATGCGTTAGCTATGTATCTGTATCCTACATGAAGTGAGTAGTTGTGATGTGGTCCTCAAGTAGGCTAATCCATCTGGTGCTGGATATTGATATGCACTTTACTGTCACACTTCGTCTACCATGGGTCATTCCCATTCAAATTAACTCTACCAGTGATCTTGCCTTTTGTTATGAATACTCTATCATCACCTTCAGAAAGTGAAACACTGGAGGAGAAAGTTACAAAAAGAGCAAGTGCCAAAGCCCGTCGGGATTTTGCCAACAAGAGGGAATTTACATACCTTGGCCAGCCTATGGAGGAGATATTTCAGATGCTGATCAATGAAGGAAGAATTACCTCCCTTCTACCTCCAATCAATCCCCGTTCCAGACGGTTTAATTCCAATGGAGTATGCCAATATAACTCCTATTCTCGCGGTCATAGCACAACAGAATGCTGGGCACTCTGCCACCTCATTCAGAATTTAATTGATAGCGATGTCCTGCAGATGGCTGACGATGACACTTTGTTACTCAAGAGTGGGAACACATGTCCTACAAAATGGAAAGACGGCGTAGCAGTTATATCCGCTGAGGATGATTTGGCTGCCAGTCCACTCACAATACAAGCAATTCAACTCAGAGGTGTTGACAATCCTTTGAAAGTGGTTGCACCAGAGCCAATTCTCTTGCCATCTAGGCCACAATATCCTGTTGTTAGCCTGAAAAAAGTCCCATAGAATTATGGGCAGGCTGAAGGTTCTACCTCACATACAACTGCTACAATGTCGAAGAAGAATCCAATGTATCTTCCCCATCGAATGATTACCAGCGTAAATTCTTAGAACACGAACTGGAATCCACCAGAAAATAATACGATATCAATTGTAAAAGATAATAATCATGAATGATTCTCTCAACCCACAAGTCGGGTTTATATAGCTAACAAAATTTTTACCCAAGTCACTCTAGAATCTTCCTAAAGATACGGAAACAAATCCTAACAAACTTCCTAAAATTACGGAAATAAATTCCTAATAGGTAACAACTTAATTATAAAAAATTACTACCTAATAAAATACTATTACCATAAAAGAACTAAATAATAATAATAATAACTAATCCAGTCTTCCCGAAGTTATGATGCCAATTCCGAAGAAGTTCCGATCTCCCGAAGCCACGACGCCATCTCCGAAATCGAAGATATCTCCAGAAGCCAGTCAAACCTTGTTTTTGGGGACCAGCTCCAGTCTTCGGGAATTATGGTCGTTTCTTCGGACCAGTTCTCCTTTCCTGTTTCCTATCTAAATCCTCCTCAAACTCCAAAGCTAGTTGTCCTACATCAGTCCTTCTCACTTGCGAAGAACTTGACCTCGAGTTACAATCTTGATAAAGCGGAATATCGTCACAAAACTCATAAAGGTTGGATACATTAAAAGTACGAGATATGTTCATCTCAGCAGGTGAGTCGATCACGCAGGTATTATCATTGATCTTCTTGATTATTTTGTACGGACCGTACTTTATCAGTTTCTTTAAACTTATTATAGGTACCGATTGAAAACCTTTCCTTTCGCAAAAATACCATAACCTGATCACCCTCTTCAAATAATTTCGAGCGCCTCTTAGAATTCGCTACGACTTTATACTTCTTATTTTTCTTCTCCAACGTAGCTTTCAGTTCGGCCTGAACATCACGAACTTGTTCAGCCAGATTTTCAGCAGCAACACTGTTCCTAGTAACCTTGGGAAGACGTGCCAAATCTAACGCATGTTTAGGAGACTGCCGGTACACTAAAGCAAAAGGAGACTATCCTATAGCAGTGTGAGTAGTATTATTATATGCAAACTCAGCTTTTCAGTTTACCTGTGCTAATGCCACATCCCACTGCTTTGACTTATCACCACAAATACTCCGAATCAAATTCCCTAGCGTTTGGTTCAGATTATCAGTTTGTCCATCAGTCTGTGGATGTGCAGTGCTACTGAACTTCAAAGTAGTATCCATTCGTCGTCACAGTGATCCAAAAATGGCTAAGGAACTTCGAATCTCTATAAGAAGTAATAGATTGAGGAACCCCATGTAGACGAACTACTTCCCGAAAGAACAACTGAGCCACGTGGGATGCATCCGAGGTCTTCCGACAAGAAATGAAATGTCCCATCTTTGAGAACCGATCAACCACAACAAATACAGAGTCCACTAACCGTTGAGTCCGAGGAAGACCTAGAACAAAATCTATCGACAGATCTTCCCAAATAGCACTCGGTACTGGTAGAGGCATGTAGAGGCCTGTGTTCTGAGCTTGACCCTTCGCAGTCTGACACACATAACACTTGCGAACCAAGTTTCTTACATCACGCTTCAGCTGAGGCCAATAATATCGTTTGGCTACTCTACTGATGGTCTTGTCACGTCCCAAATGACCACTCAAACCTCCTCCATGTAGTTCCCGCACTAGTCTTTCTCAACGAACCCCAAGGTATACATAACTGATTCCCACGAAACAGATAGCCGTCAACCACATGAAACTCTTTGTTTTTGAACACATATCTCCTATACTTCGCCGAAGTCTTCATCATTCGAATACAGTTCTTTCAGAAATTCAAACCCGATAATCTCTTGCTGCATAGTAACCAACAGATTCGCACGCCAACTCAATGCGTCGGCTACCTTTTTTAGAATTCCCGATTTGTACTTCATGACAAAGGGAAATTTCTGCAAAAGGTTACCCATCGAGCGTGCATATTACTCAAACTTCGCTTATTGCTTAGGTACTTCAATGCTTGATGATCAGTGTATAGAATAAATTCATGCTGAATCAGATAGTGTTCTCAATGTTTTAAAGCTCGAACAATGACATAAAACTATTGGTCATATGTACTCCACTTTTGTCTCGCGTCACTGAGTTTTTCACTGAAAAATGCCACCGGTCTCTTCTCCTGTGACAGAACCGCTCCAACTCCAATACCACTAGCATCACACTCCACTTCGAAGAGCTTCTCGAAACTTGGTAGAGCCAGGATAGGAGTAGTTTACAGTTTCTCTTTGATAACTACAAAAGTTGTATTAACTGCTTCTCCCCATTGTAATTTACCCTTCTTTAAACACTCAGTAATGGGTGCCACAATGCTACTAAAATCTTTAATAAATTGGCGATAAAACGTTGCCAGTCCATGGAAATTCCTTATTTCTCCCACGTTTTTAGGAGTAGGCCAATCACGTATAGCCCGTACATTCTCTTCGTCAACCAGAATACCTTTCGAACTGACCACATATTAAAGAAATAACAGATGTTCAGCCAGCCAATTACACTTCTTAAAGTTAATGAAGAGTTTTTTTTAGCCAAAACCTCCAACACAGCCCGAAGGTGTTCCATATGGTCTTCCTCGTTCTGACTATAAATTAGTATATCGTCAAAATAAACAACATATTTTCCGATGAAAAGTCGTAATACCTGATTCATAAGTCGCATAAAAGTACTAGGCGCATTGGACAATCCGAACAACATGACTACCCACTCGTAAATTCCATCCTTTGTTTTGAACACTGTTTTCCATTCAATCCCAGGTCTAATCCGAATCTGATGATATCCGCTCCGAATATCTATCTTTGAGAACAACTTTGAACCTTCCAACATATCTAACATATCATCCAACCTCGAAATTGGAAAACTGTATCCGACAGTTATCTTGTTGATTGCTTGGCTATCCACGCACATTCTCCAACTGTCATCCCTCTTCGGGACCAGCAATGCGGGAACCTCACATGGACTCATGCTTTCTCTATTGAACCCATTCTTCAACAATTTCTCCACCTTCTCTTGTAAGATTTGATTTTCCTCAAGACTCATCCGATAATGTGGCAAATTGGGTAAGCTCGCCCTTGGAATTAGATCAATGTGATGTTGAATATCCCTCAGTGGTGGAAGTTCATTTGGTAAATCTTCGGACACCAACTCACGGAATTCGCCTAATAGGGACTGTACCTTATCGGGTAACTCAATTTTCTGCTCTTCCTTTCCTTCTACCACTAAATTCCGCACCACCACAAAATGTACTTCTTGCACCTCTTTAATTTCCGCCTCTAAATCAGTCGTTGACGTGATTACCGATAGTAAAGGTTGCCCTTTCTTGTTCTTAATTACGCCACTACCCGAATTTTGTTTTGGATCAATGCAATCTTCTTGCCACCCCAATTGAAAACAAACACATTGTCGCGTCTTCTGACATCCACATTAAACTGTCATGGTTGTCCCAATAACACGTGACTTGATGTCCTCTACGTCGCAGACCACATCAGACTGTGTTGTCCGATTGAGATAGGTACTTTGCACACTTCGGTCACGTTCACCTTGTGTTCTTTCTGAATCCATCCAATTACATAGGGCTTCGGGTGTCTCTCTACTCGCAGTTTCAGGTGTTCTACCAATTTCTTTGACACAAAATTCTCGCAGCTTTCACTGTCTATAATTAGGTCGCAAACCTTTCCTTGAACATCGTAGCATGCATTAAAAATATTGTTTCGTTGTGAGGAATCTTCTATCTTCGTTGAGCACATGACTCACTAAATCACGCAATTTACATGCTCTCCATGTTCCTCGGCTATTTCTGTACCTTCCCAAAATTCGCCCATGTTTGTTTCTTCTTCGACATTCTGGCCGTCCCCATCTCCCTTTCCAACTTTCACGAAATTCACCAACTTCCGCATCGGACACTCATTGGAGCGATGACCCGGTTGACACTTAAACCCGCCTGTTTTAGCATATGGGTTTGGTGCTCGTGGCGCTTCCTTTGTAGATGATGTTGTAGGTCGGGTCCCAACAATATTATTAGTAGGTCCCGAAACCCTTTGTGCCTGCACGGTATCAGTTGTAGACTGATTCTTCTCATCGCTCGCCGAAAAATTGTTTCTACTTGCGTTTGAGTTGGGCGTCCCCGCCATGCCCTTCCCGTGATAAAAAAATCGACTGGATTTCTTTTCCATTAATTCCGCCTTCAAGGCCATGTTATGCGCTTCGTCCACGGTCCAAACGACTTGCAGTCCAAACTTATCTCGAATAGAAGGTTTTAGTCTCTCCAAATATCTGGACACTTACTGTGCATCAGTCTCATTCAGGTTGTTACGAACTGACAGCATAGACAACTCCTCTGTGTATTCTGTCACAGTTCTGTTACCCTGTGCACAATTCTGATTATTCCGAAAAATAAATTATTCATAATTTGGGGTTAAAAATCTGCTCATCATAAGTTGTTTCAACCGCCTCCAATATCGGATAGGGGTTTTGCCTTGTCGTTGTCGGTCCATCTGCAACTTTTCCCACCAAACAGTAGCTCCGCTCCTCAATTTGTACGCTACTAGGTTAACTTGTCGATCTGCTGCAACCTTCGTTAGCTTGAAAAACCTTTCGACCTCAGAAAACCAATCCAAAAATTCTTTAATCTGTAACTTATCATGGAATAATGGTATATCCGCGCATATTCTATAGTCAGATTGTTGTTGGTTTCGATTTTGGTGTTGATGAAGGTTACTTTGCCACCTGCAATGTCTTCATCGGAGCCTTCATCACTGAATCCTTCGAACGGCTCTTGTCAGGCTATTTTATGATGACGTTCCCCACCAGGGTGGCCAGGGGCAAATCCCTCGTCTTCGTCTCTGTTGCCGTTGGAGTTGGGTCGCTGTACCATCAGTTGTTGCATCATTACTTCCATCCTCGCCATTAACTGTTGTTGATCATCAATTGACAATCGTCGTCTATAACTCGTCATCCCTACGACCAGCGTCGTCAAGGATATCTCTTCCGCCTTCGTTGTTGGCCATTGACAAGGCAAAATCCTTGGCTTTGATACCAATTGACACAGAACGGAAAGCACAAAGAATTTACCAGCGTAAATTCTTAAAACACAAACTAGAATCCACTAGAAAATAATATGATATCAATTGTAGAAGATAATAATCATGAATGATTCTCTCAACCATAGTTGTCAAGGCGTCGCCAAGGCATCCAGGCGTTGGGAAATCTGCAAAGCGAAGCTCGACTTGGGACATAGTTGCTAAGGCGACCTTTGACGGCTTCTCTGACCTCATCGCGCGACCTTCTCTGACTGCTCCGACCTCGCAATTGCTTCCTCTGACTGCTCCGATCTCGCGGCTGCTTCGAACCTCTGACCTCCGACTCAGTCTCGAGACCTCATCGCGAACCCTCGCGAGTCGCGACTGCTTGTCACTCGACTTCTTCTCGCTCGTCTGCTGACTCTGCTCGACTTTGATGGAACAAGAAAACTAACCCTAGAACTAGAAGAGTCGATCGATCAAATAATTCGCAAAACTCAGAAGATCGACCGAGAGAAGTAGAAGAAAGCGACCCGAAGAAGAAAGCGAGATTACGTTAGCCTTTTTGACTGTTGCTTGTTGCTGCCTTGTCCTTTTATTTTTGTTAGCTTTTTGCTTTGCTACTGGGTCTGTATACTGCTGTGTCTCTAATCTCTATATATAATATAAATTTATATATGTATAAATTTATACATATATAAATATATATATATATATTTATATATGTATAACTTTATTTATATATATATAATAAAATAAATAAAAATAAAAAATATTATATTTAATATATATCATATATATTAAAAAGAAATTAATATATATTTAAATAAACAAAAAATAATATTTTAAAAATAATTAAATTTATATAAATTTCTATAGTTATTAATTAAATAATTATGATACCATAAAAAATAAGATAAAATAAAATAATATTATATACATATATTTAAATAAACAAAAATAATAAAAAGAAAATAAATACTAAAAAATAATTTTAATGATAATGAAATAAATACATAAAAAATAACTATGATATTAACTAAAAATAAATACTATATACACTTAACTATTAACTATATATAATATTTTAAATAAAATATAATAGTTTAAATAAAATATAATATTTAATTAAATATGTATATTTTAATTTTAAAAAATAAATATATTTAATATGTAGGATAGTTGCATGAAATAATTTGAAAATAAATACTATATACACTTAATTATTAATTTAATAATACAATATATATATATATATATATATTATAAAACTATCAATGGGATTTAAAAATACATTTAATATTATTCCATAGTGTTATGTTTTGAGTTTTAATGTATATGCAATTTTATTGCTAATATAGTTATGTAAAATAAATAATATATAAATTGTACATTGTAAACGACTTGTCGCCATACGGACGCCATGGCGGTCGCCTTGTCGCTTAGGTGCCTGATCGCCTAGGCGTCCAGGCAGTTGGCTACCGCCATGACTCGCCGTGGCGCCATGACAACTATGCTCTCAACCCACAAGCCGGGTTTATATAGCTAACAACCTTTTGCCCAAGTCACTCTAGAATCTTCCTAGAGATGCGGAAACAAATCCGAACAAACTTCCTAAAATTACGGAAATAAAATCCTAATAGGTAACAACTTAATTATAAAAGATTTACTACCTAATAAAATACTATTACCATAAAAGAACTAAATAATAATAATAATAATAATAATAATAACTAATCCAGTCTTCCCGAAGTTATGATGCCAATTCCGAAGAAATTCCGATCTCCCGAAGCCAATCGAACCCTGCTCTTCGGGACCAGCTCCAGTCTTCGGGAATTATGGTCGTTTCCTCGGGCCAATTATCCTTTTCCGTTTCCTATCTAACTCGTCCTCAAACTCAAAAGCTAGCTGTCCTACATCAGTTTGAGTGGCAGGCTCCAATGATAATCTCACTACTTATCATAAAGCTTCAGGTCTCGGTTAAGATGGTCAAAGATTTACCAGTTGGCTATGGTTAATGTTAAAGCGACATGTGACATATGTAATATAATAAGACATAAATTTTTTGCCAAGTACTATAGGTGGTTCAGTACAAAACTACAAATGCATAATTGTTACAGTGGACTATGTATTGCCTACTAGTTTTGAAAGTCTAAATATGAATTTCCCACTTTGATTGTGGATCAGTATGAAACTTGTGTGATTTTATTCATATGCTGGAGATAAGCAAGAAAGTTCAAACTTCAATGTTGTTCGCTCATTTCCTGTAGTTTGTCAATTTTAGCTCCTTTGTCGAGTCTTGTTCACCAATAGTGAAACTCAAAATCCTCTTCTAAGCATAATTGTTTGGTCCATAAAGCTTTAAATATGAGTAAATGTAGAGGCTCAACTAATTTGGGACTTCCAAAAGAGGAAAGTAGATCAATGAAAGGTGTACTGACCCAAAAGGGAAAGAAAAACAAGAGTGGAAAAAAGAAAGGTATGGTAATACATGTGCTTCAATACCATTCACTGATGCAAAAATTTGACACTATTGGGAGACTATTTCTTATTGTTGCTAGACATTTATGCTTCATTTCAAGTCAAACACGTCATGCATTGTGAAAGGTATGGTAATACATGTGCTTCAATACCATTCACTGATGCAAAAATTTGACACTATTGGGAGACTATTTCTTATTGTTGCTAGACATTTATGCTTCATTTCAAGTCAAACACGTCATGCATTGTGGATAAAAATGGATAATGATCAAGGGATCTCAAGTCTGTAAATTGAAAGTTTCAGTTCCAAACATAATATATATGTGGGGAAAGGTAATCTAAGGCATGCCTTAGCTAAAGTTACTAAATAAAACGATGTACTTTTGGATAAAATTTATAATTAAAGATTTTTTTATAAGAAAACTTAATCCTAAGGGATAAAACTACGTTGTTTTGTTAAGTAGTCTTAGTCAAGCTTAGCTAAGGCATGACTCAAATAAAATTTTCCCTATATATATGTTTTGGTACCTCTAGGTGCACTAGATCTGCCATTACACAATTGCGAGCTTCGTTGGTGAAGTTGGGAGAATAACTCGCCCATAGGTCGTCAATTTGAGAGATGAGGGATATGTTGTTTAGGGTTTTGGGAACTTACTTAGTTGCTTAGCCATCTCTTCACCATTCCGAGCATACTTACTTATCATAAGACATATGATAATAAGATCATAGCGTAGAAATTCTTTCTTACTACCTTTTCCGTATACATTTAAGAGAAAGAGCTCAAATTATAGGTAGTAGCCTCTACTCTAAGAAGCTCCAATCATGTTACGTCAACCATATGCTTAATTCGCCGTGAAGAATTCTTTCTCAAATCTTCATTATGTTGGGCTTTGATAGTCTTTCTTATACTATAATTTTGAGTTTTGTACAGATCCAGAGGATCTGATGCGACTGAGCCATAGTGGACGAAGGAAGCATGGATAGCAGAATATGTGTGTGTGTGTTTGTAGTTCACAACTTGGCGCATCTGATATTTTTGGTGTTTAAGCTTTGCAAGGTGACTAATATTGTGCTATTGGGTGCCTAAGTGGAAAAATTATGTTTCACAGGGATACTTCGCCTCTTCCAGATACCTGCCAGTGGTTGCTGCTGGCATTGAATGAGAAACTTCCTGAAACAATGGTCCAGATATTGAGAGCTCGTGTTATCGGATTGCACCATTTCCTGATACTTTTTGTAATGCTTGCTTTCTCTGTACTATTTGACTCCATAAAAGCTCCTGGTCTTGGATTAGGTGCAAGGTACATGTTCACCATGGGTATTGGACGCCTTCTTCGAGCCATCAGTTTTGGGTTTACAATTCTGCCTTCTCCTCGGCCTTGGTGTGCGGCAGCTCGTTTCCATGTCCCTGCACACCCTCATCGTTGGGCACAGAAATATTATGTTCCTTATGCTTCTGATTTTAATGCTATACGCCAGCTTATTAACCAAGATATTGCGTATGGTATGACCTCTACTATGTATTCATTTTCTAATGCATCGTAGTACAGTTAACTTGGTTTCTGTTGTAAAATTCTAGCTAAATTGTTCTTTCAAATTTCTATATTTTCTTTTTATAGTGGATCCTGGGGTATACAAAAAAGAATATCGTCCAAACTGGGGCTTCATGAGCTTCCTAGCTGATTTCCTGCGACCTTTCCCTTACGAAGGATCATGGTACAGCCTGCTAAAGAAAGGTGGAGGTGGCTGCAACGACCTCCTATACAGTGGCCACATGCTTGTCGCAGTTCTCACAGCTATGGCATGGACGGTATGTATCGACTCTCAGTTAATTCCTTCTCACATAATCTAATTCTATTGATGTGAAATTAAGAAGTACAAAGTTCAAGTTAGGCCTTGTGTGGAATGTTCTTCTGGACCTTATTCTGATCACTAAATTATACTTTAGTGTCTTAATGCAAATTTTGTAAAAATTCATTTTGGTTAAAAGCGAACATAGAAGTCTACCTATTTCAGATTATAAGTTGTATGGATGGGGGATATTACTAGCAATGTTGAGAGTCGCTGGGCAATGACCCCCCCCCCCCCCAACAAAAACACAACCACCAAAAAAATATATATATTGTTTTTTCTTTTCCTCTTCCCCCCCCCCCCCCCCCACCCCCAAAAAAAAAAAAATAACACAACCACCCAAAAAAAATAAAATTGTTTTTTCCTTCTCTTTTCTGTCCTGTATGCAAAAACATGTAAGATGCAGAATTCCTTGGTTCAATTTTTCAAATGCTGCATTTCTAAGTTCTTGTTTTAGTATCGTCACACGGTTAATTAGTTCATCTTTTATGTTTGATAAATTATTCCAGGAAGCTTATGGAGGTTATAGCTCAGCTTTTATCTGGATGCTTGTACTCCACAGTGCGCAGAGAGAAATAAGAGAGCGCCACCATTACAGTGTAGACTGTATTGTGGCTATATACGTGGGCATTCTCCTGTGGAAGATGACTGGTTCTCTTTGGCCAATCAAAGATGGGTCCAGAGAGAAAAGGCTAAATAAGCTCGAGAAGATTCAGGGAAGACTGATCCAAGCTGCAAAAGAAGGTGATGTTGACGAAGTGAGGGATCTCCTGAAAGGGGTTGAGTTGAGCAGCGAAGAGATCCCAAAAAAGGGCAGAGCTATGCAATTTTTTGCTGTCGGTACCATATTTACTGCCCTTACCATTGTTCTTCTGGCCTTCACGTTGTTGAGTGATGGATGATTTCAAGTTCTGCTGCGAATTTTCAGCAAGCTTTACACCATTTTTGTTGTTGTTGTAAGTTTTCCTCTACTTTTTTGTTGTTATTGCAAGTGTAATGGTTAAAAGTTCCAACTTGTAATATAGTCATTTGAAAATAGATCAGTTTCATAGGGATACTGATCAAGTTTTTTCATGAGATATAGATTACTTTATTGAATTCTCTTGTATGGTTCTGGTGAATGCCCCAAAAGAATTGATACTCTTGTATTCAATTATTGAATTTCTTGGTTTGTGATGCACAATGCACAGTAGTATAAGTTTCATAGTTTGTTTCCGCATGGCATGGAGGTTGTCCACTGTCATTAGTATGCATGATTGGTGAGATTAGATAGTGAACGATTGTGCAGGGTTGGTTTGCATCATTGGTGAGATATTGCGTGCACACTGTAGTTTTTCTAGTTCACATCCTTATGGTAGTGGTTGCAGGTCCACTGTGGTTTAAAAAAAATCACTAATTTATTTTTAAAAATAGAAATATCTTTTTTTTTGTAATCCGTTTCAAAATTAAGGATACATTTATATTTTTAATTTATAAATGGTTCTGAGGTTCCTTAATATGTCATTGGGTATACTAGCTCTTAAACTCGTGCAAAGCATAGATTTGGTGGGCATAAATTAGTTACTTTAATTTTATATTGCTGTATATTTTTATCTAATAATACAAATACATAATATAGTTTTAACTTTTGAAAAAATTAGTGCCACAAAACATAATTTGTGTGCACTAGATGTTTCTGACCTAACCACCCTTTACTTATAGAGAAAGATAATGTTTTATTTCAATTTTATGATAATTAGTACTAACTGATAATGTTTTGCAAGACTTTATGAATTGTGGGATTATGGATAAAAAATTATACTCCCTCCGTTCCTTAATATAAGTCGTTTTAGAAAAAAAATTTGTTCCTTAATATAAGTCGTTTGAGAATTTCAAGTAAGCATTAATTGCTTACTTTCCAATATTACCCTAAGTATTAAATGTAACTTTGGTTCTCTCACTAATTTTTATCCAATAAATAACAATCTCTTCTTCCAATACAAGGGTAATATAGACAATTGATATTATAATTAATGTTATACAATCATTACTTTAATACTTGTGCACAACCCTAAAACGACCTATATTAAGGAATGGAGGGAGTAGTAGTTTTACAAAAGGATAACTCAACCATGACAATGAAATTTAGTCCAGGCACATTGGGTGGTGTTCTCCTTCCCTCTCCCTCTTCTTGCCACATTTTCTAAGTCGATGAGAATTTGAAGCTTAACGAATTATTAAAACACAAATTAATTTATGTACTAAATGTTTCTGACCTAATCACTCTTTACTCATGGAGGAATTTTTTAATAATTGTAATATTCTAAAACCCATAAAAAGTGCAATAAATAAAAATGAGAAAAACACAACCTATCATAGCATATAAACTTGTCTCCAATACATTTTTTCTTTTATTGTTCCCTTCTCATATTTGTCGCATATCTTTCATTTATAAGTCAAAAACACCAAAATCATATATAAGTAACACAATAATACTTTTTCAAAGACAAAAAGCATCTTTACCCCTTGTGGTCGTGACCTTGTAAGCTCTACTTTAAAAAAAATGTAATTGGTCAACTGTGTTTTTTAAAAATTGTTAATCAAACCATTCCGTCCAATTTCTTGGACGGACGTCAAATATTTGTAGACGTGGCATTGAAAAAAAATAAAAAATCATTATTTTCTTATGTGGCAATACAAAAAAAATAAAAATAAAATCATTAATTATGTGGCAAAAAATGATTAAAATACTAATAAAATTAAAATTAATATTTTATTTCATTTTCTTTATAATTTTTTCTTTTCTTTTATCTCTTTTCCTTTCTTTTAATTTTAAAAATTAATATTAATATTAATACAATAAAATTATTAAACTTTGGTTTAAACATAAAAGAAACATACTATTAAAAATATTAAAACTGTGATGCCCCAAAACAGGTATGCATCACCCATCTTGAGTCGCCAAATACATGATACAAAATTCAAATACAACTTAATTATACAACAGTCGTGTAAAATACGACAAAATATAATTTAAGAGTTTTAATAAGAATATTGTCATCTAGACAATATCCACACTCAATGGAGTCCTCAATATATTTTTTGTCACAGTATTTAACAGAATAGTGAGGACTACTAATGCTATCATGTGGACCGTCACTCCATTCTCCGACTAGTCCCGGCTACGTTCTCATTTCCTGAAGAGAATAGTGAAGAAATGGTGAGCTCAACTAGCCCAGTAAGAAATATTATGACTAAGATAATGCAGAATAAATTATCATTAGCATTCAATAATGTTAAACTGATAAAATACAATAGATATCAAGTTTAACTGCAGCAGAATAAACAATCCATTAGAAGAGTCAAGTAGAGCATGATATCTACTATCTTCTATAATTTAAAATTTTTTCATCAATTTTTTTTATCGCTGAGACTCAGTTTAATAAATAAACCATATCATCGAATCTTTCCTGCATTACGGGCCAAGGATATTCATTAAATCATCAATGGTTATGACTATACCGAATAATTCCTAGTCATAATCATACCAAAAACTGTCCATCAATGCACTTCAGGCCACTGAGGACTTTCACCACATCATTCGTCACATTACGGTCATGATTATACCGAATAATCCCTGGTCATAATCATACCAAGTCCATCAATGCACGTAAGCCAAAGATGACTTTCATCACAATATAAGCATGAGGATGATGACAATGATATAAGCATTAATCAAACGAAAATAAGGATAAATATTAAAGACTTTAAATTTATTCAAATATTATCAATCACTTAATAAACTCATAATATAATATTATTAATATTATAAAAATATTTTAATCACTTCTTAAACTTATAAATAATTTATTTCAATTGTTCACACTTTACCAAATAATGCATTTAATTATTTAAAAATGCTATACTCATAAGATTTCATTACCAATGATCAAATCCCTTATAAAAAATCTGCATATACCCTATATAGGATTCCCAAGCCATAAAATCCTATTTTCCAATTTTGTTACTTCACATAACATATTTAATTCATTTATTCATAACTAGTTCATTTTCATGAAAAAAACCAAATCAGTCCCAAAAATATTTCTTTTCAGGGATTTAGCAGAATATAGTCCCATATTGAACATATATTTTTTTCAAAATTTTTAAAATTCATTTACTATTTTTCATATGGCCAAAATTGTCGAACATTTAGACATTTATTATAAATTGTACTTTTGTCCACAAATTCTAAAATTTACAGGGTATACTACTGTTATATACATGTACTTCTAATAAAAATTTTACCTATTTTGGAGTTAACCACAAGGAGTTATAAAGGTTTACTCTTGAAATAGCCTTTTCTCATAAAATTCATAACTCTTAATCTATACATCCAAAAATCGTCATCTTTGGACACAACATAGAAAAATCATCAAATTATCATTTTAAAATTTTTTAGAATTTTTGAGGGTCAGAAAAATTATGAAAATGCCCCTGGCAGAAACCCCCTTTGAATGAAAATACTATTCATATGGATACAAAGGATCATTCACCATGCATGTGGTAATTCACATAGACAGGTTAATACAACAGAATAATAAAGAATAGAATAACAGAAGAATTCACTATGCATACAGTAGTTCGCATAGACAGGTTATTCCAACAGAATAATAAAGAATGGAATAACAAAAGAATTCACCAGGCATACGATAGACCTCACAGACAGGTTATTCCATTAGAATAATAAATAACGGAACAAGGTCATGCGTAATTCGCACAGACATGATATTCCAACAGAATAATAAAGAATGGAACTAGGTCATGCGTAATTCACACAGACAGGATATTCCAACAGAATAATAAAGAATGTAACCAGGTCATGCGTAATACGCACAGATAGGATATTCCAACAGAATAATAAAGAATGGAATAACAGAAGAATTTCACCATGTATGCGGTACTTCGCATAGACAGGTTATTCCAACATAATAAAAAAGAATGTAATAAAATAGCTCTCTTCATGAATACGAAAGAAATAATACCCCTTACCTAGAAAGAAACTAGATACTGGAGTAGAGAGGTAGCAGACTTCTCTTCTCCTTTCTCTCTATAATTTCTCTCTATAATAATTGCTCTATAGCTTTAGTGAATTGGTGAGAAATGAAGGAAGAATGAGCTTCTATTTATAGGAAAATATAGTTTTGATAATTGCATGTTTTGGGACTCGAAATATTACAGTACAATACCTTCAACTTTTCTTTCATTTTTAATTTAGTCCTGCAAGTATTATCAAACTTGCACTACCTCCCCTAATAGTAAATAATGTGAATCAATAGTTCAATCATGTACATCAATAGTTATAATCATGTGAAAATATGAATTACAGTATAGTACCTCCATCTATACCTCCATTTTTAACTTAGTCACACAAGTATTATCAATCTTGCACCAACTCCCCTAATGGTACAAGAATGTGATTCAATAGTACACACATGTGAACAAATAGTTATATAAGCATGTGAATTAGTAGCAATTAATTGCTCATTTATCCGATTAATTACCCGATTTATCAATATAACCACCAGACATCAATTATCATCGGAATAGATGTTGATTTTCACTAACACTAATAATCCCAATACAATGGAACTATCAAATTCATCTTTAATCAACACGAACTTATTCATCATTAATATTATAACTCACAATATTTAACAACTAGGTCATTCCCAGGAAAGAGGGAGCTTTCCGATAAGAATTTCTCTTTATTGGCGCGTAATTAGATGACCAAACCTCTACTTGACAGAACTTCTAGAAATTGTAAATATTACAATTTAATAATATGAATAACTTTGTCGTCTCAATTATTGATTTAATAATATATAAAATATTATGCAGATAATACTGTGACAATAATCGAATCAATAATATGAGAGATATGATGTAGCAATTACTGTAGCAATAATTGAGTATAACTGAGTGACTTCTTACGTAAGCATCAATAATCAATACCATGTACTACTATGCAACCACGCGTATTACTGTACTTTTACTACCGGGTAGTTCAACAGTTTTAACGGTAACACTTTTGCTGTTATTTTTATAAAATGATAATTCTGTTATTTTCTAACTACGACAATACTTCTGTTGTGGGGTCCAACAATGATTGTGCCGTCGTACGGATATTTTCCGACAAAAAGAATATTCCCCGACCAAACGAATATTTTATACCAACTTGCATACTTTATAAAATTTATAAATATTACCCACAACTATAACATTATATCAAATCCACACCATAATATTCAAAAAAAATATTTTGAGAAATTTAAATCTTTATTCATAAAATTTGGGGTCTCAAAATCTCGCCTCTTTATGAAATTTTGCCCTCAAAATTTACGTACGTACCTGGTATGCTGAAGAGGTGAGGATACCTTGACTTCATTTTAGATTCTAACTCTTGAGGTATAACCTTTGAGTGTCGAATATGATCATTCTTATCCAAGATTTTAACATGTATCTCCTCATACATTAAATCTTCTGCTATGTCATCTAGTTCCAATTCAATAATGTGGTTCGGGTCATCCACATATTTACGTAACATCGATACGTGAAAAACATTATGAACACGCGACATATACTTGGTGGTAAAACGAGTCTATAGGCCACAGTTCCTACTCGATCGAGGATTTCAAATGGGCCAATTAAATCAAGGGTTGAGATAACGCCTTTTTGAACCTTCTTCTTCACATTCATTAGATTTGGGGGTGTAGTTTGAGCGGCTTTAACTTTATCGATTAAAGTCGATTCTACTCGTATATTTGATATCACCACGTGAGTCCTTAGAGTCTTTAACTCTATCTTCATCATTTATAAGTTATACGAAATGGGTTTTTATGTTAACAACATCGCACTCGTAAACGCATACGATCTTCTACTCAACGCGTCAGCTACCACGTTCTCTCTTCCACAATGATATTGAATGGTATGATCGTAATCTTCAACAACTCGAGCCAACGTCTTTGGCGCATGTTACGTTTATTTTAGTTGAAGAAATATTTGAGGGTTTTAGAAATGGGTTTTGTACTGGGGTCAATACAAAATTCGATTTCATTGTGACGCCCCCGAACCCAGGTACTTGAAATCTAAACTCGGTGCTTCACGATACCATTTCTATGAGTGGAATAATACTAATAATAATAACAATAATATAGATTTTCAAACTTAATTTATATATTATCAGAGTTTAGTTCCCAAGTACGAAACCTTTAAACATTCGTTACATGATAATAATAATAATATTTATTATCCTTATCATAAAGTCAGACTATTACATAGAATAGCTTAAACATTTAGTCAGCAACTTTCCCTTTCCCCTTGTTCTTGGCAGATCCTTCGAGTTGTTCACACTTAGCTGAAAACATTTAAAATTAAGCAAGAATGAGCATTCGAGTGCCCAGCAAGTAATAGCAACAATAATAATAAACTGAAAGGATTAAATGTTTTATTTGAAAAATACTTCTACAACGGATCAACAGTTGTGAAGTAAGCTGAACCAATAATCAACAACATGTCATTTTGATTTCAAATTTTTGAAACTATATATTGTCTATAAATAAGAATCAGTTGACAGACTATGAACATTGTTTTCTATTTTTGAAAAGGTTAAACAGAAATTCATCTGTAAACCGGCATTGCTTACGGGCACAAAGGGTGATCAGCCCCGTTGTACCCTGTATTGATCAATACTACATTTCTAGAACGATATTGTCGTTCATCCTTTGTCCGCCTTAGCGCATAAAAATTTCTCATATTTGGGATGTTCATAACAGTCTTGAATCCAAACCAAAACAATTTGGTTAGATAACAGTAAAGTTTTTATCTTGTTCAACAACAACTTTAAATTTATGTCTAGCCAGATCAAATAGCTTAGACGACTTTTAATTCAACATATACATACTAGACACCGATAAGTATGTATCAACATGTGATAAAAATATAATGATTATCCAAGTGGGGACACTTGTATAATCATGTTATAGAAATTAACGAACAAAACAAATAACTTGATCAATAATAATAGAATAAAGGAACTTGTACCATAATTATTGTTTAATAGCTTACTTATACAGATTCATTGCATAAGTATATACAAAGGTTGAAATATTTGAACAATTGAAATGAACATTTCAGATATTATCTTACGCATGTCCGTTGCATAAAGTAAATGCAAAGGGTTAGATACTTGCCTTGTCTGCTGCTTACACAACTTAGATATATCTTTTCTATCAAGTCCTATCATTAAATAGATCATTGTCTGATTAGAATCATATATTATATCATATAATACTGCTTATTGCAGTCAGCACATTCCTAATCACATTGTCACAAAACTTTAACACCATTGAATCACAAATAAACAGTTATCTAGTCAATCTATCTAAGTCCAGTCAATTTATCGGGTAATTATCGAGTCTAAAACTCTATACAGTTGATCAATATCCATTTGGATATCTTAAACACCCGTCGCACTATTTTTCATGGCTTTATAATAATTTTTAAACAATAATTACCATTTATCATAATTTTGAAATATCATAATCATTATTAAATGATTTAAATAATAAACAATTATATTATTATTAATAATAAACTATTAATGAAACCATTGCCAAAATATTAAAGTCATTAATAATAACTTAAAATATTTTTAAAACATTTAAAATCATTCTTAAATAATTACCATTAATACTAAAATATTAATGTACTATTTATCTAAATATTAAAAGTTATTAATTATAACTTAAAATATTATTAATTCATTTATATCCCTTTTAAATGATTTTTAAATTAATAAAACCATTTTTAAACTATTTATTTAATATAATTATTAAATAAATTTAATATCATTAATAATAAATTAATAATTATTAATATTAAATTATTAATGAAATTATCATTTAAATATTAAAAGTTATGTTTTATAACTTAAAATATCTTTAAATACTTTATTTTCATTTAAAATGATTATTATAATATTAAAATCATTTTTAAACTAAATTATTTAATATAATTATTAAATAACTTTAATATCATTAATAATAATTAATTAATGGAATTTACCTTTAAATATTAAAAGTTATATTTTATAACTTAAAATATTTTTAAATACTTTATTATTATTTAAAATGATTTTTAATATAATAAAATCATTTTTAATTAATTTATTTAATTCATTTAGTACATAATTTAATTATCATTAATATTAATTTATTAATGAAATTTATCATAAAATACTAAAAGTCATTAAAAATAACTTAAAATATTTTATTATATCATAATATAATTTTAAATGATTTTTCAATTATTAAAATCATTTTCAAATAATTTATTTATTATTCTAATTAAATAAATTAAATACTTTTAATATTCCAAAAATATTAAATATTTATGAAATATATTTAAAATAATTAAAAACTAATTTTTTGGAATTTAAAATAATTTTAATAATTTATTTTCTAATTTTCCGAATTAAAAACCAATTAATAATAATTATTTAATAAAAATAATTAATTTTTGCAAAAACCGTCGCTAAAAGAGGCCTATAGCGACGAAACTGTCGCTATAGGTGTTCTTGATCTGCCCAGACAAAAACCGAGAGGGCACGTTTGACCAACCTTTCTGACCGGATCATGATGTTTGTGTGTATGTTTTTGGTCCGATCATGCAGTATAAATGTAACACTACACAATTCAACAAGAAATATGATCAAAGAACATCACAATCAGAAGATATAAAGCCTCAAAGTGGCTGTCAGACCTGTTCTTCATTTCTGGGTTTTCCAGAAATGAAGAACAGTTCGTAATGCCTACTTTGGGCTTCCACAACTTGCAAGATATGATATGTTTTAGTTATTTCAAAGCTGAAGTATATAAACCACATATAACACTATAGATCCATCACAAAACATCACTAAAACAACAATAGAACAGCCAGATTCAACTCGGTCAAACCATGTCAGACGACATGTTCAAGTGTTTTCTGGGTTACCCAGAAAACAGCTTTTCATGTTCGTCCGGCCTGGTTTGACCATAGATTACTAATTTCTTGATTGATTAAAAGGAGATTTTAAGGCATAATAATGTAGTCCACATACAAGACTACAACATAGATTCAACAAATAAACAAAACAAATAACAACATGCAAGATCTGAGCCGTTAAACTTCCTGTCAGACGAATCTGGGCAAGTTCTTGACTGCCCAGAAAGTTCCGGTCAATGCTGGTCAACGGTATTTGACCGTGAATAACTTGCAATATATTACTGATTTAGGACTGATTCTTGATCCATATTAAAGAGGACATACCAGACTACAAGCAAAAAGCTTTAAACAACTAAAACAATTAACAGGTAACGATTAAAGAGGCCTGACATTCGGTTGTCAGACATAGAACAAAAATTTCCAGATTTTTCAAATCTTCAAATCCGAGCTTCTAAATGTTATGGATCCAACATCTAGCAACCAAGATCATCATTAGACACTAAAACCAACATATTCTAACACTTAAACACAAGATCTAACAACAGATTATGGAGAGAATTAAAACTAAGGTTTTTATACCTTTCTAAGAGAGATTTCTGATTTTGGCTTCTGATGTTGTTAGGAATTTCGTGGGGCTGTGTTTTGAAACTGAAATACTTGCTAAATTCGTAGGTTTAGAGAGAGAGAGAGGCTTGAGGAAGAGTTTGTGCAAAATAAAGTTACCAAATGCAATTTCTCTCTCTCTCTCAATCTATATATATCCATGTTAGATGCATGTATTGCTGATGCAAGAGCTGCATGCTGTCAATTTAGAGCATGTGGGGTGGTTGGGTTTGGCCACCAACTTTCCCTAAATGTCAAAACCTAGTATTTAGCCCAAATAATACACTATGGGCAAACTGGTCTTTTGATAAATTATTTTAATGGCATTATTGTAACTTACCAAACCCTTAGGGTTTAACCCTAAGGTTTAGCACTTAGCAAATTATAGGATTTAGCAACTAGGGTTTGAACAAAAATAAAATTATAAACTAAAATTTTAGTTTCTAAAATTCACAAATTAAGATTTCTAAATTAGTTTATGTTTCCTAATTACATAAACTTAACAATTAGGTTTAAGGATTTACTAATTATAATTAAGATCACTAATTAGCAATTAAGGCACCAATTTGGTAATTAGGGTTAATAATTTACTAATTAGGATTAACAATTTAATAATTAGGGTTAACAACTTGTAATTAGGGTTTCTAATTACATTAATCATGATCATTAGAGTTTAAATAACATAATTAACCTTGCCACCTAAGTAATTAGGGTTTACAATTATCAATTAGGGTTCCTAAATATCAGTTAGGGTTTTGATTTCGCAATTAGGGTTTTAATTTCAAATTAGGGTTTTAATTTAATAATTAGGGTTTCCTAATTAGCTTACCATAACATATAGCATATAACACAAATATTTAATAATCTTAAATTTCCCATTTAAATTGATAAATAGGATTAAATCAATTAATGCTAGGGTTTGGTTAATATACCATAATTGACCAACCATCAACATTATAATTTTTACAGTACATATTTATGGCACTGAAAAATCAAAATATTATAATATTATAATATTATTATCATTCCTTGATCAAAACCCAGAATTAGGGTTTGAATTCCATATCTGATTTTATCTGCCTTAATTAACCTTATTATTAAGTAAAAATAATTTACTTAATAACTTGAACAAAATTCATATAATAAAATAATTATTATAATTATTCAAAAAAAAAATCATATCATATATTATTTAAATAATATGCACATATAATTTCATGGAAAAATAATTAATAAACCATTTGTAATATAACCTTAATTATTGTAAAAATATAATTTATAATAATCAATATTTTTTAAAATAATTTTTATTTACAACTATTGATGTAATAAATAAATTTTATTTATCACACATATAATTATAATTATACATTACCTTGGCACATATCATTCATATTTATTTTAAATAAAAAAAAATTTATACGTAAAATTTATGATTTATTTATATAGAAAATATCGAGTTGTCACATTCACGCTCTAGGGGTAAGCTAAGAAGTCTTCAGGAATACGTCGGGAAATTTATTAACAATAGAAATATCATTCAAAACTGTGACCCTCATCCAAGACTTGGATAACACGTCACATTGATATCTATCAACTTGCCACCGTTATTCACGACGTCCCCTACAGATATTCTAGCTTTGGTGTATTCCAAGACTTAGAAGTCACCAGCGAAAGGCTCAGGGCTCTTTACTTATGGCTTGATATGAAAATGATTGACTTTAGTGGTTTGGTTTCTTGAATTCACATAACAGGTTGTTTAGGAATATGAAAGTTAACAACCTTATGAAAGTAATCGATTTTAGCATGATGAGTAGTTAACCAATCAATCCATAAAATCACATCAAATGCAAGTATTTTCAAAGAAATATGATCGATAGGTAACGTGAAAGTGTCGATTTGAATTAAACAAGATTTATAAATAGCGGAGGTAACGAATGTTTCTCCTAACAGAGTTTTAACAGATAAAAGAGCCAAGTTCAAACATTGAACACCACTAGGTGAAATAAAAGAGTGGGTAGAACCGGTATCGAATAAGGTATAGACTTCGCAAGAGTTTATGATTAACTTACCCGTGATAACTTCATTCGGGTTCCTCGATAAACGCTCTCACTTAAACTACCGAGTTTGACTTGTCTGGGACATCCTTTAGTGTCACCATCCCAGTTAGACTTAAATTTGCTATAGAGTACATTCCACCCTTAATTTCTTCGCCACATTCCTGATCCATGATTCGAATCATTACTCTCTGATCCATATCGAATTGGGGTTGACCGTTCTGCACCGGTTAATTCCGAATTCGATGTTGGATTCGCCCAATTGCTGTCCAAAAAGTGAAATCAATTTAATCTATTTTGGCCTTATTAGATCGGACGTCTTTTTCTACAATATCAACGCGTCGTGCGGCTTTTACCCATACATCATCTATTCTCATTCGTTCATTTGCTTCTTCTTTCATCAAAACCTTGATAATAACATTCTCAGATTCCAGCTCTAATAATGAATGGAATAACAAAAGAATTTCACCAAGTATAGGGTAGACCGCGTATACAGGTTATTCCAACAGAATAAAAAAATGGAATAACTGAAGTTCTCTTCATGAATACAAAAGAAATAATACCCCTTACCTTAGAACAACTGGATATAAGAGTAGTGAAGTAGCAGAATATTTTTCTTCTTTCTCTCTATAGTTTCTCTCTCTAGAGTTTCAGTGAATTCGAAAGAAATAATGAAGCAATGAGCTTCTATTTATAGGAGAATGGACTGAATAGTAACTAATTCCTGAACGGTCCATATTGATTTACTTTTAAACGGACGGTCCAGATTGGTTTACTATAAAATATTCTAATAAAACAAAATCTTTTAAATAAAATATAATATATTCTATTTATAATCTAATAAAATGAATAACTTTATAAAAGTATTCTGTTTTATATAAAAAGCTTTTCTATTTTATTATATTAATAATACTAATAAAATAAAACTTCATCATCATTATTATAATTCACATTATTAATTGACCAGGTCGTTCCCAGGAAAGAGGGGGCTTTTCAATTAGGATTTCTCCCTACCGGCGCGCAATTAGGTGACTAAACCTCTCCTTGGCTTAACTTCTAGACATCGTTAATATTGCAAATAATTATATTAATAACTTCTTCGTCTCAACTATTGATTTAATAATATATAAAATATCGATAATAATTGAATCAATTAACATGAGATACTATGCAACAATTATTGAAATAATAATTGAACAAAACTGAGTGACTTCTCACGTAAGCATCAATAATTAGTACCGTGTGCTACTATGCAACCACGCATATTCCTGTACTTTTAACACTGGGTGTTTCAACAGTTAACGATAAAACTTCCGCCGTTATTTTCATAAAATATTTTTGTCGTTTTCTCAATCCGACAATAATTCCATTGTTGGGTCCTCCAATGATTATGCCATCATACGAATATTCCCTGTTAAAACGAATATTCCTCAACCAATCGAATATTATATAACAACTTGCGTATTTTACAAAATTTATAATTATTACCCACAACTATAACATTATATCAAATTCATTCCATAATATTCAAAAAATGATAATTATAGCAAATTCATCTTTATTCATAAAAGTTGGGGTCTTACAATTACAATTATTATTATTATTATTATTATTATTATTGTTGTTGTTGTTGTTGTTGTTGTTATTATTATTATTATTATTATTAGTAGTAGTAGTAGTAGTAGTAGTATAATTATTATTACTAGTATTATTATTATTATTTTTGTGTGAAGAAGAGATGAGGGCAAAAGATTTTGTGTGTGAGCATGAGGAAGGGTAGGGTGTAGGGGTGAATTTGATTTGGGCGGGAAGAAATATGAGCCTTTAGATTAAGTTGAAAGGATTAAGTTAGAATGAATCTGAACCGTCTTTGTGCTTTTTCAAATGAAAGATTCAAAATAGGTTTTGTTTTATTATATATATGTAAGACCCCAACTTATTATTAATAAAATTGAATTTTCTCTATTTATTATTTTGAAATAGTAAGGGTTGATTTGATTAATGTGGTTAGTTATGGGTAAAATGCGCAAATATTTCAAATAAGCAAGTGGTTATAAAATATTCATTGTTGTCGGGGAATATTAGTTTGGTCGTAGAATATTCTTACTGTCGGGGAATATTCATACGACGGCGCAGCCTTGTATGGGCCCCATAACGGAAAGCGATTGGATGAAAGAAAATGACAAATATAAGTTGTTTATAAATAACGGCGTAGTTGTTACCATTAATACTATTTGAATACTCGGTGGTTAAAACACAGTAGAACACGGTATTGCACCAATTATTGATTCTTACGTAAGAAGGCACTGCTCAATAATTGTTATAGTAATTACTGTTTAATATTTTATTTTATTGATTCAATAATTGCTACGTTGATATTTTATATTGTTGTTGTTTCAATAATTATCGATACACAGTATTTTCCACTATCAGATCAATAATTTATAATATTTGAATAATATTATTAGATAACATTATTGGCAATGTCTAGAAAGTTCTGTCTAAGGAGATGTTTGGTCACCTAATTCCGCGTCAGTAAGGAGAAATTCTTATTGGAATGCCCTCTCTTTCTTGGGAACGGCCTGGTTGCCAGTATTGTAATTCTATAATATTATTTGTTGATAATTAATTATTAATTTATATGATTAGGAAAATATTCATTTTATGTGGATATAGATGGAAAAAACTTTAAAGTGACAATTGTTAAAAAATTGATATTTTATCTTTTCTGATAAATAATTCATTTAAATATATTGTTATATTTTAATAATATAATAATGGTGATATTTTTACAATAAATGTGGGATATATGATTATATAAGGAGGAAGAGTATTTTTGTTACTAAAAATATTTAAAACATGTTTTTCATGTTTGTGGACCCTATTTCTTGACTGAAATTTGATTCTAGCCTGTAAAATCATCCGTATTTGGATTTCGGTCAATTTTTGTTTAGAATTTGAAAAAATTTAAACTTACAAAGTTGTAGAGAATGGAATTAAGAAAAACGTTTTTATTGTTTTGGCACATGTGTGGCTGATGTTTTGGCCAAATAAGTGGGCGTAGGAAGTTTAATAAAATTATAATATTATTATATTAAATTTTCTACTTTGGTGTTCTAAGCATTTTCCTATAAATAGGGTGCTTATGTTAGAATTAAAAATCACACCAGAAACTGAAGTTTTCTCTCTCTATATTATCGAGCGTATTCTTGTGAGTATTTTGATATTTTGAGTGTTGCTATACGGTGTAAGTTCCTTCAGCGTTATATCTGATATTTCAGCCAGAAGTACTATTCTTTTCGAGGTAAGGGATGTTATTTTTTTTAAAATGATATTATTTCTTCTAATATTATTATGCCAGATTATTGGTAAAATTTTTCTTGTGAAATTCTTGTCTTTTAGTGTCGGGGTTACTATTTACGTATACGGCACTATTCACGTATATGGCACTATTCACGAATACGACACTATTCACAAAAAAAATTAAATTTTTGTTTTTTTTCAAAAATATCGATTATGGATACTAGCTTTGATTGTATCCATATTTTGAACATTCTTGAATTTTACTTCACTATGGTTATTTATGAAGTATTTTTGAACTTGGACTGTTTAAAGTACGAATCGTTAATATTTGTTCTTTTGTTTCACTGGATTCGTCTTTAAAATATTTTTCATCATCCTCAGTCCTAAATGATGATATTACCGAATATCTTTGGCCTGTATTGCAAAAATATACAGGTGTTGAGATGAACATGACCGACTGATGAATATCTTTGGCCTATAGTGCAAATATGAATATTTGATTCAAGATGTTTATTGATTGATGTTACAGGAATAAAATATTGATGATGGACTTTTAAATTCATAGATAATAGTAGATTTCATTCTCTACATAACTCTTCTATGAATTATTATTTCCGCTGCGAATATTGATCTGAAACTTATTGTCTATTGTATTTTATCAGATTTTTTCCCTGTTGAAGACTAACGATAATTTGTTCTATATTATCTTAGTCATAATATTCTTTACTGGGCTAGTTGAGCTCACCCTTTTACTTTTTATTCCATTTTTCTTCTCAGGAGGCGAGAATGTAGCGAGTTCTAGTAGGGGTATAGAATGATGGTTCTAGAGAGTTGTTTTAGTAGTCCTCACCATTTTTGTAAAATTATGTATCAATAATTGTAATGAGGACTATTTGGGTGTGAATATTGTCTAGATGGTAATATTTGTATTTAAACTCATAGTTTATATGTTGTATTAATAAAGTTATAGTTGTTTCTGTACCATGTTATTGACGACTCAAAATGGGTGATGTACACCTATTTTGGGGGCGTCACAGTTGGTATCAAAGCTTAGGGATATGATCTCTGGCGGAGATCGGGAAATAGAACTAGGAGGGGAGAGACGAGTAAAACCTTCGCTAGTGTGTCCTACCTAAGCTTATTTGTTGGTTGGTCAGTATATAGGGATATTATGTGATATGTTGATTTCATTAATTAACCCTTGTTTTATGGCAGTATTTGAGAATGTCGACTTAGAATGTTAACAGTGGAATAAATGAGACCATGGAGACTCCTTTACTCACCAATGAGGAGAACGTGCAACAGGTCGACAATGTTCCTCTTGTAAATAACACCACTGATCAGACGATGAACGACAGAATGTTTAGAAGCTTTTTGCAGTTCATGCAAAATCAGACGAGGGAGACTCATGCATAAAATACAGGAGGAAATGATAACAACGCACGGTTTGTCACTGCCAAATAGTTCAAAGAGTTGGGACCACCAGAATTTTGGGGAAAGACGGATCCGATTAAGGCAGAAACGTGGGTCAAACAAATTACCAAGATATTCGATGTCTTGGGATGCACGGAGGAACAGAAGGTTCCATTCGCCACCTTTATGTTCCGTAATGAGGCAGATTACTGGTGGGAATCTATAAAGCGTACCCATCCATCCGCACTCAGCATGTCTTGGGAGACGTTTCAGAAACTGTTCAATGACAAGTACTTTCCTGAAAGTATTTGTCATATGAAGGAAGTGGAGTTTATTAGATTGGAACAAAAAAACATGACGGTGTCCCAGTACGAGGCGAAGTTTGCAGAGTTATCCAGGTTTGCACCTCATTTGGTGGAGAATGAGGAACATATGATGCGGATGTTTTTGAGAGGTTTGAAACCCGGCATACGTCAATATCTCATTTCTTATAAATTTTCTCTCTATTCAGATGTTGTCAACATGGCTCAATTATTAGAGTGAGATAACGAGTACGTTCAACCGAGGGACCACAACCAGGATCATACCAGTGATAGCAGTCATCAGACCAACGATAACCAGCGGAGAAAGAAAAATACTGACAAAAGCGGTAACCACTCTGGTGGTAATCATGGCCGTGAAAATAGAAGAAGCGAGTCAGGGGGAGATTTTAAAAAGAGGAGATTCAACAATGACAATGCAAAGACGTCAGCACCAGCAACAACTGGTTCTAAGGGAGGAGAACGACCACCAGTCGTATGCTATAAATGCGGGAAAGAGGGACATATTAGCCTACTCTGCCCACAATAGTTCAAGGTATGTTATAATTGTGGAAAGGAAGGACATATCGCTCGAGATTGTACAGTAGCGAAATCAAGTCCAGCGGGGATGGTGACTCAAAAGGCTGTCCCAGAAAAGTCAAAGTCAATGGTTCCTGGAAGAGCGTTTGTCGTGACTGGTCAAAATGCGATGAACCCAAATGAGGTGATCACGGGTAAGCTAATCATAAATTCTTGCGAAGTTTATACCTTAATAGATACCGGTGCTACTCATTCATTTATTTGTCCAGCTTGTGCTCAACGTTTAAACTTGGCTCCAGAGAAATTAGACTTTGATTTATCTGTGGAGACTCCGTTAGGAGAAAATTTCATTACATCCACTGTTTATAAATCTTGCTTGATCCAAGTTGGCACCATCACCTTACCTGTTGACCTTATCTCTTTAAAGATACTTGCATTTGACGTGATTTTAGGGATTGATTGGTTAACTACTCATTATTCTAAAATTGATTGTTTTCGTAAGGTTGTTAGTTTTCATATTTTTAACCAATCTGTTGTGCAAATTCAAGCAACTAAACCACTAAAATCAATCATTGTTATATCAAGCCATAAAGCGATTCGTTTATTAAAAAACGGATGTCAAACTTTCTTAGCCCATGTTATGGATTTGAATAAAGACACGTCAGATTTGAATAATATTCCTGTTGTTAATAAATTTCCTGACGTATTTCCTGAAGAACTTCCCAGTCTACCCCCAGAACGTGAAGATGAATTCTTTATTGATCTTGAACCTGGTACAAAGCCCATTTCTAAAACCCCATATCGAATGGCTCCTATTGAACTTCAGGAGTTAAAGGTCCAACTACAGGATTTGTTGGACATCGGTTTCATTCGTCCTAGTACATCTCCTTGGGGTGCTCCTGTTTTATTTGTAAAGAAGAAAGACGGGAGTATGCGACTTTGTATTGACTATCGGGAATTGAACCATGTCACCATCAAGAATAGGTATCCTCTACCTCGTATTGATGACCAGTTTGACCAGTTGCAAGGAGCACAATTCTTCTCAAAGATCGATCTTCGTTTTGGATATCATCAGCTGAAGATTAGAATTGAGGATATTCCAAAGATTGCCTTCAGAACTCAGTACGGACATTATGAATTCTTAGTTATGTCTTTTGGATTGACTAATGCTCCTGCGGCTTTTATGGATATGATGAACCGAATATTCAAGGAATATTTAGATTAGTTCGTTGTTGTCTTTATTGATGACATCCTCATACATTCCAAAAGCCATGAAGATCATGAGCACCATTTGAAGCTGGTACTCCAAAGGCTTCGTGAAAACAAGTTATATGTCAAGTTGAAGAAATGCGAGTTCTGGCTTGAGGAAGTAGCATTCCTTGGGTACGTGGTGTCAAAACATGGAGTATCTGTTGACCCGGCGAAGATTGAAGAAATATAAAGTTGGGAGCAACCGAAGTCGGTGACCGAAGTGCGTAGCTTTCTGGGTTTAGTTGGTTATTATCGGAGATTTGTGGAATGATTTTCTCAAATTTCTACTTCGTTAACTCAGCTGACTCGGAAAGATACAAAATTCATATGGAGCGAGGAATGAGAAAAGAGTTTCCAAGAGCTTAAGAGGAGACTCATTTCGGCACCTGTTTTGACAATACCATCTGGTTCGTATGGATTTGTTATCTATAGCGATGCTTCAAGCAAAGGGTTAGGATGTGTTCTCATGCAATATGGGAAAGTCATAGCCTATGCCTCGCGACAACTTAAAGAGTATGAGAGGAATTATCCTACTCATGATCTAGAGTTGGCAGCAGTCATTTTCACGCTAAAGATCTGGAGGCACTATCTATATGGGGAGAAAGTGGAGACATATTCAGACCATAAAAGCCTCAAATATTTATTCACCCAAAAGGAACTCAACATGCGAAAACGATGTTGGCTCGAGCTGTTAAAAGATTATGACCACACCATTCAATACCATCCTGGAAAAGCAAACGTGGTAGCGGACGCGTTGAGTAGAATATCATATGCATGAACAAGTGCGATGATGACAAATATACACATAGAACCAACTTTAATCGATAAAGTTAAAGTTGCTCAAGCCACAGACCCGAAGCTAATGTGTATGAAGAAGAAATTACAAGAAGGTACTATTCCAGAAGCAAGAATCGATGAAGAAGGAATACTTCGAGTACACTCCAGACTTTGTGTTCCTAACGACTCTAATTTGAAGTACAAGATCATGATGGAAGCACACAATACACCGTTTGTAATCCATCCTGAAAGTACCAAAATGTATAGTGATCTTCGACATACATTTTGGTAGAACAATATAAAGAGAGTGATTGCAAAGTTTATGTCGAGGTGTTTAACTTGTCAACGTGTAAAGGCGGAGCATCAAGTACCTAAGGGTCCATTGCAACCACTTGAGATTCCGAAATGAAAGTGGGAACACATTACCATGGATTTCGTTACGGGTTCTCAAGGAATAAATGCTATTTGGGTTATTGTTGATAGATTAACCAAGTCTGCTCATTTCTTACCGATACGTGAGACTTATTCCCTTGAAAGCCTTACTCATATGTATGTAAATGAGATTGTGAGATTGCATGGCATGCCAGTATCCATAGTTTCGGATCGTGACCCAAGATTCACTTCACGATTTTGGGTTAGCTTGCAAAAAGCTATGGACACGGATTTACGATTCAGTTCGGCATACCATCCTCAAACAGATAGACAATCAGAAAGGACTATTCAAACTCTTTAAGATCTATTAAGACTCTGTGCCCTAGATTTCAAAGGGAGTTGGGATAAGTATTTACCATTGGTGGAATTCTCCTACAACAACAGTTATCAGGCAAGTATAGGGGTAGCTCCATTCGAAGCATTGTATGGAAGAAAGTGTCACTCTCCAGTATGTTGGGATGAGGTGGGTGAAGCAACATTGTTGGGACCAAATTTGGTACGTTTTACTAAAGAAAAGATCCAAATGATTCGACAACGTATATAAACGGCACAAGATCGACAAAAGAGTTATGTGGATCTTCATCGAAAGGACGTGGAATTTAGTATTGGGGATCGTGTATTGTTGTGTGTTGCCCCATGGAAGGGAGTTACAAGATTCGAGAAAAGAGGAAAGCTCAATCCACGATTTATTGGTCCATTTCAGATTCTTGACCGAGTAGGAAATGTAGCCTATAGACTCGTGTTACCTCCAAGTATGTCTCGTGTTCACAATGTTTTTCATATATCTGTGCTTCGTAAATATGTGAAAGACCCGAACCACGTTATTGAGTTAGAACCGGATGAGATAGCTAAAGACTTAACGTATGAGGAGGTACCTGTTAAGATCTTGGATAGGAAGGAACATGTCTTACGTACAAAGGTCATACCACAAGTCAAAGTTTTGTGGAGGAACCATGTTATTGAGGAAATGACCTGGGAGTTGGAAACGGAAATGAAAGCGAGGTATCCTCACCTTTCAAAACACCAGGTACGTACGTCAATTTCGAGGACGAAATGTCACAAGGAGGGGAGGTTGTAAGACCCCAACTTATTATTAATGAAATTGAATTTCCTCTATTTATTATTTTGAAATAGTAAGGGTTGATTTGATTAATGTGGTTAGTTATGGGTAAAATGCGCAAATATTTCAAATAAGCAAGTGCTTATAAAATATTCATTGTTGTCGGGGAATATTAGTTTGGTCGTGGAATATTCTTACTGTCGGGGAATATTCGTACGACGGCGCAGCCTTGTATGGGCCCCATAACGGAAAGCGATTGGATGAAAAAAAAAACAAATATAAGTTGTTTATAAATAACGGCGTAGTTGTTACCATTAATATTGTTGGAATACCCAGTGTTTAAAACATAGTAGCACATGGTATTGCACCAATTATTGATTCTTACTTAAGAAGGCACTACTCAATAATTGTTATATTAATTACTATTCAATATTTTATTTTATTGATTCAATAATTGCTACGTTGATATTTTATATTGTTGTTGTTTCAATAATTGTCGCTACACAATATTTTCCACAATCAGATCAATAATTCATATTATTTGAATAATATTATTAGATAACATTATTGGCAATGTCTAAAAAGTTCTGTCTAAGGAGAGGTTTGGTCACCTAATTGCGCGCTAATAATGAGAAATCCTTATTGGAAAGTCCCCCTCTTTCCTGGGAACGGCCTGGTTACCAGTATTGTGATTCTATAATATTATTTGTGAATAATTAATTATTAATTTATATGATAAGGAAAATATTCATTTTATGTGGATATAGATGGAGAAAATTTTAAAGTGACAATTGTTGAAAAATTGATATTTTATCTTTTCTGATAAATAATTCATTTAAATATATTGTTATATTTTAATAATATAATAATGGTGATATTTTTATAATGAATGTGGGATATATGATTATATGAGGAGGAAGAGTATTTTTGTTACTAAAAATATTTAAAACATGTTTTTCATGTTTGTGGACCCCATTTCTTGACTGAAATTTGATTATAGCATATAAAATCATCCGTATGTGGATTTCAGTCAATTTCTGTTTAGAATTTGGAAAAATTTAAACTTACAAAGTTGTAGAGAATGGAATTTCCTATGGAAAAGACATAAGGTTCAAATTTTTCTGATAAAAAGGGCTATTTATTATGAATGATTGAAGTTCTGAAGTTCTAGAATAATTAATTTTTGAAGTTTAAAATATTTTAATTAAGAAAAACATTTTTGTTGTTTTGGCACATGTGTGACTGATGTTTTGGCAAAATAAGTGGGCGTAGGAAGTTTAATAAAATTATAATATTATTATATTAAATTTTCTACTTTGGTATTCTAAGCATTTTCCTATAAATTGGGTGTTTAGGTTAGAATTGAAAATCACAGCAGAAACTGAAGTTTTCTCTCTCTATATTATCGAGCGTATTCTTTTGAGTATTTTGATATTTTAAGTGTTGCTATACGGTGCAAGTTCCTTCAGCGTTATATCTGATATTCCAGCCAGAAGTACTATTCTTTTCGAGGTAAGGGATGTTATTTTTTTAAAAAAATGATATTATTTCTTCTAATATCATTATGCCGGATTATTGTTAAGATTTTTCTTGTATAATTCTTGTCTTTTAGTGTCGGGGTTACTATTCACGTATACGACACTATTTACGTATACGACACTATTCACGAATAATACACTATTCACGAATACGGCACTATTCACAAAAAATTAAATTTTTGTTTTTTTTTTCCAAAATATAGATTATGGATACTAGCTTTGATTGTATCCATGTTTTGATCATTCTTGAATTTTACTTCACTATGGTTATTTATGAAGTATTTTTGAACTTGGAGTGTTTAAAGTACGAATCCTTAATATTTGTTCTTTTGTTTCACTAGATTCGTTTTCTTAAAAATATTTTTCATCATCCTCACTCCTAAATGATGATATTACTGAATATCTTTGGCCTGTATTGCAAAGATGGTTGATTTTCTTATGAATATCTTTGGCATGTAGTGCAAAAATGTACAGGTGTTGAGATGAACATGACCGACTGATGAATATCTTTGGTTTGTAGTGCAAAGATGAATATTTGATTCAAGATGTATATTGATTGATGTTACAGGGATAAAATATTGATGATGGACTTTTAAATTCATAGATATTAGTAGATTTAATTCTCTACATAACTCTTCTATGAATTATTATTTCCGCTGCGAATATTGATCTGAAACTTGTTGTCTATTGTATTTTATCAGATTTTTTTCCCTGTTGAAGATTAACGATAATTTGTTCTATATTATCTTAGTCATAATATTTTTTACTGGGCTAGTTGAGCTCACCCTTTTACTTTTTGTTCCATTTTTCTTCTCAGGAAGCGAGAATTTAGCGAGTTCTAGTCAGGGTATGGAATGATGGTTCTAGAGAGTTGTTTTAGTAGTCCTCACCATTTTTATAAAATAATGTATCAATAATAATAATGACTATTTGGGTGTGAATATTGTCTAGATGACAATATTTATATTTAAACTCACAGTTTATATGTTGTATTAATAAAGTTGTAGTTATTTCTGTACCATGTTATTGATGACTCAAAATGGGTGATGTATACCTATTTTGGGGGCGTCACAATATATATATATATAAAAGAAAAAATAATCTAAGGCATGCTTTAGCTAAACTCGGCTAAGGCTACTTAACAAAACGATGTAATTTTGTATAAAAATTATAATTAAAGATTTTTTAATATTAAACCCAAAAATAAAAAACTTTAACTCTAGGAGTAAAATTAAGTCGTTTTAAGGGTTTATTAAGCAGCCTTAATCAAGTTTAGCTAAGGTAATCTAAGGCATTGTCTTAGCCCAATTTAGTTAAAGCTACTGAACAAAACAACGTAATTTTATATAAAAATTAAAATAATAGATTTTTTTTATATAAAATGCAAAAACATGAAAAACTTAACTATAAGGATAAAACTATGTCGTTTTACTAAAATTTTGCTAAGTAATATTACGTAAGCTTTACTTAGATTATAACTTTGTATATGCTTCTTATATATATATATATATATATATATATATATATATATATATATATATATATGGGGAATGATCTATAGCATCTATTTGTTATGGATCAAAAAGTGACATATAACATCTATACCGTCCGTGTAATTAATGAAGGGTTGAGATATGATATGGTAACTCACCGTCCGCTAGTATTACTAGCGGACGTGGTAATACTCATTATGGAATATCTAGTCTTGCGAGAATTACTAGTACAGGTTAATTTTACATTGGCTAATGAATGTGAAGAGGCATCAATAAAAACAAAAAATGAAGGTAATCTACCATTTATATCTCTGCACATAAAAAATAAAAACAAAAGTTTTGCTAACTTTTATTTTTATTTTTTATGTTTAGAGATATAAATTAACATGTACTAGTAATTTATTGTGTTATCAGATTAGACATGCTTTATGGATACAAATTACAGTATGGTGAAATCATGAAACCTATCCACGGGTTTCATAGAATACTAGCGGACGGTGTGTCCTCAGATCTGATCTCAACCATCCAAATACAAAACGGAGGGATAAGATATTATATGCCACTTTTTATTTCATAGCATATAGATGTTATGGATCATTCCCCTATATATATATATATATATATATATATATATATATATATATATATATATATATATATATATATATATATATATATATTGTGACGACCCCAAAATTAGGTATACATCACCCATCTTGAGTCGTCAGATACATGGTACAGAATTCAAATACAGCTTACTAATACCACTGTCGTGTATAATACGACAAAATACAACTATGAGTTTGAATACAATAATTATCCACTAGAGATCATACAAACTCAAAAGGAGTCCTCAATACAATTATTGTCACACTATTTAACAGAATAATGAGGACTACTAATACTATTCTCTGGTCCATCACTCCGTTCCCCGACTCGTCCCAGCTATATTCTCATTTCCTGAAGAGAACAGTGAAAGAAAGGGTGAGCTCAACTAGCCCAGTAAGAAATATTATGACTAAGATAATGCAGAATAAATTATCATTAGCCTTCAACAGTGTTAAACTGATAAAATACAATAAATATCAGGTTTAACTGCAGCGGAACCAGCAATCCATTAAAAGAGTCAAGTAGAAAATAAAAACTACTATCTTTTATGATTTAAAAGGTTTTTCATCATCGTTATGGCTGAGACTCAGCTTAATAAATATTCCACATCATCGAATCACCCCCGCACTACGGCCAAGGATATTCTTTAGTATCACGACCAAAATTATTCATGCACTACGACCAAGAATATTTGTGTATTCATTAGTGGTCATGATCATGCCAACAACTGTCCATCAATGCACTACGGGCCAATGAGAATTTTTAATTTTTACATCACTTGTAATATTACGGTTATGATTACACCGAATAATCCCTGGTCATAATCATACCAAGTCCATCTATGCACTACAGGCCACAGATGACTTTCAACAAAATATAAACATGAGGATGATGACAATGATATAATAATTCAATAAAACAGGTTCAAGAATTATTTTATCCAGAAATTATTAACGTCCAAATTGTCAACACGATACTGTTTTGTGGTGTAAAATTCAAGAATGATCAGAAGAATATTTTCATGAAAGGATACTGGATGAAGCGCAAATATCAAGGATATTCTACTAATTTCATGGAGTATAGAAGTTAAAGTTTTAACCGACTGAGTATAATAAAGAATGAAATAACAAAAGAAATCACCATGCATGCGATAGACCGCACAGGCAGGTTATTCCAACAGAATAATAAATAACGGAACCAGGTCAGGTGAAATTCACACCGACAGGATGTTCCAACAGAATAATAAATAAAGACGGAACCAGATCTGGTGTAAAACACACAGATAGGATATTCCAACAGAATAATAATAAAGACGGAACCAGATCCGGTGTAAAACACACAGATAGGATATTCCAACAGAATAATAAAGACGGAACCAGGTCCGGTGTAAAACACACAGATAGGATGTTCCAACAGAATAATAGAAGAATGTCACCAAGTATAGGGTAAACCGCGTATACAGGTTATTCCGACAGAATAATAAGAAATAGAATAACATAAGGATTTCACCAAGTATAGAGTACACCGCGTATACAGGTCATGTATAGGGTATGCCACTTTTACAGGTTATTCCAACAAAATAACAACGAATGGAATAACATAAGTTCTCTTCAAGAAGAAAGAGTAACACCCCTTACCGTATTAGGAGATTGAATACTGCAGTAGTGTAGTAACCGAATACTCTTCTTCTTTCTCTATTACTCTCTCTATACTTTCTCTCTCTATAGCTTGAACGAATTCGTGAAAAATAATGAAGCCCTAGGCCTCTATTTATAGAAGATTTATTACTATTTACGAAAGTATTTACTATTTACGAAGGTAATTACTATTGACGAAGGTAATTACTATTGACGAAGGTAATTACTATTTACGAAGGTAATTACTATTTACGAAAATAATTACTATTTACGAAGGTAATTACTATTTACGAAGGTAATTACTATTTACGAAAGTAATTACTATTTATGAAAGAGACTCTTAGATGATGACATATGGCCCCCCATAAATAATTAAACTTACCACAAACGTCTAATAATAGACTCTTTATATACATCAAGGATTGAATAAAAATTACCAGAAATCATTTTATTTTATTTTTAATCAACACATATTTAATCTTTCAACAATTATTAATCATTTATAACTTGTCGTCTCAATTATTATTTAGATAATATAACATATTATACAGATGATACTGTGACAATAATTGAATCAATAATATAAGAGATATGATGCAGCAATTACTGTAGCAATAATTGAGTATAGCTGAGTGACTTCTCACGTAAGCATCAATAATTAATACCGTGTGCTACTATGCAACAACGCGTATTACTGTACTTTTACTACCGAGTAGTTCAACAGTTTTAACGGTAACACCTCCGCCGTTATTTTATAGAAAGATAATTTTGTCGTTTTCTAACTACAACAATACTTCCGTTGTGGGGTCCACCAATGATTGTGCCGTCGTACGAATATTCCCCGATAAAAAGAATATTCCCCGACCAAACGAATATTTTATAACAACTTGCGTACTTTGCAAAATTTATAAATATTACCCACAACTATATATTTTATCAAATTTATTCCATAATATTCAAAAATAATAATTATGAAAATTCATCTTTATTTATAAAAACTGGGGTCTTACATATATATATATATATATATATATATATATATATATATATATATATATATATATATATATATATATATATATATAGCAAGGATCAAGTGCATACCCCTTATCTTACTCACCCGTGCTCACCCCCCTTTAGCAACGGACCCGGCGACGATTTCGGTCATACAACCGTCGTCTATACTTTTAGCGACGGACAACATATAGTGTCGCTAAAAGTATAGACGACGGTTGTATGACCGAACCGTCGCCGGGTCCGTTGCTAAAGGGGAGTGAGCACGGGTGAGTAAGATAAGGAGTATGCACTTGATCTGGACCGTATATATATATACGGTCCGGATCTTAAACTCACCCCTTATCTAACATACCTTGCTCACCCTCTTTAGGGACGTACCGGGCGACGATTCGGTCCATCGCTATATGTTGTCCGTCGCTAAAAGCTAAGACGACAGTTCTATATATAGCGACTGGCCGAATCGTCGTCCGGTTCGTCGCTAAAGGGGGGTTAGCAAGGTATGTTAGATAAGGGGTGAGCTTAAGATCCGGACCGTATGTGTGTGTGTGTGTGTGTGTGTGTGTGTGCGTATATATATATATATATATATAATTGACCAGGTCCGGACTTTCGGACAGGAGAAAATCTGGACCTTTTTTTGGCTTTTTTTTAAAACAACTAAATATTCTTTTTAAAATTTTATGGAACTTGAATTTTTACATAATACAGTGTTTTGGATGTGATTTGGGTACATATAACAAAACATGTCTGTATAGTCTGTACAGACATGTTTTGTTATATGTACCCAAATCACACCCAAAACACTGTATTATGTAAAAATTTAAGTTCCATAAAATTTTATTTTTTTCTAGTTTTTTTAAAAAAAGCAAAAAAAAAGTCCGAATTTTGGTCAAGTCCGAGAGTCCGGACCTGATCCGGCCTCTCTCTCTCTCTATATATATATATATATGTAGACCACCTTTAACGACAGATAACATCGTCGCTAAACTCGTAGCCATAGAGTTTGAACCGGACTATAGTGATGGTATTGTGTTATTGTAATGATTCAGACCCTATGACAACAAGTTTAGTGACGGTTTTGTCCGTCGCTAAAGGTAGTCCGCATGTGGACCACCCACATAAAAAGTTGTGTGTGTGTGTATCTATCTATCTATCTATATATATATATATATATATATATATATATATATATATATATATATATATATATATAAAAGAAGCTATAATTTATAATTATTATTTTTTTGGTGGAGAATTAATACAACCATACACTGTTTTGAAACCCTCGACCAGACAGGTCAGTTGAACCGGGAACGGTTCAATGTCTAGTTCAGCTTGAATTGGTTCACTTGATTTGGTCAAAAATCGGTAGAATCAGTTGACCATCGGTTCGGTAAAAGCAGTTCAGTTGACTTAGTGAACCGATTTTTATTTATTTTAATAATTTTTTGTACTAATTTTTTTAACATTAAAATTAGCCACTTTTAGCAATATTGTACTCCCTCCGTTCCTAAAATATTGTCGTTTTTGAAGAAAAAATTTGTTCTAATTTATTTGTCGTTTATAATTTTCTAGGAGAATAAATTATTATTTAGTTTCATATATCACCTTTGCTTTCTCTCATTGTCCCAAGAAATTCTCTCCCTTATATTAATAGTTTTGAACTTTCCATAAAGGAGTAGTGATGAAATTTCAAACAAAATTTAATTGTTAAGTAATACTGTAATAGTATTAAATGACGTTCTTAATACATGTGCAAAAATCTTAAACGGCAATCTTTTAGAAACGAGGGTAATAACTCGACTTTATTATGCTTTAGTTTATAAAAAATGAGATTTTTTAAAATTTTATTAATTATTAATAATATATATTTTTATATATTAATGATGTCACTGGATTAATAACTGTTCGACTACCGATTGAATCAATAATTTATTCATCTAGTACTTTTTTCGACTTGATGAGTACCGGTTCGGTCTAAAATCCTTGCAAACCATATACCACTTTTTGATATACCGGTTAAAGTTGAACCATTGACCTCTCCCTTGTGATAAAGTCTTCAATACAACCCTTAAACCACTGATGACTGAACCACAAATTTGGATTACGGGAACTAGTATTTCCTCCGTTCAAAATTATAAAATTATTATTGAAATTTTAAAATAATTTATAAAATTATTATTGAATTTTCAAAATTAATTAAAAATATTTTTAAACTTAAAATTAATAAAATTCATTAAAGAATTATAAAATAATAAATATCATAATTAAATGAATGAATGTTAATTTAAAATTTAAAAATATTTTAAATTATTTTTAAAAAATTAATAATTATTTTATATTTTGGAAACTTATGGTCTATATGATAAAGTAAGGCCGTAAGGATCAACAAGAACCAAAAGCAAGACTACAAAACCAACAGAATTGGAAGACAAAAAAAAGCATAACACGTAGCATGTATGACCTAGAGAAGAATCTGACTTTGGTGGATGGAAAAAAACGGGTCTTGTTGGCTGGCATGACACGAATATGAGAGGAACCGGTGAATCAGGATCCTATGTGAGAATTTTTTTTGTGAGGATCTTGTGAGAGTTTTATTGTGGAGTTGACAATACATTAAAAAGGAGATCTAACGGCTCACAACGTTTTGATAAAAATTTTTTTTTACAAGTTGACAGAAAATTAGAAGTCACAAAACGCGTTTATTTTAATATATAATTTTTTTTAATTTTTTGATAAAATTTGTGAGTCGATGTATTGTCAACCCCACAACAAAACCTTCACAAGATTCTTACAGAGAAATCCTCACAGAGGATCCTGATTCGGAACTTGTTAGTATAGAGTTTATTTTTAGATAAGTTGGTCAATTGATAAATAGAATACTGACACGCAGGCGAGGCTGTACGTGTGTCAGTATTCTATTCGCTAGTTGACCAACTTATCAAAAAAATAACTTCATGCTAATCGGATCCAATATGAGAAGTTATTTTCAATGACTTGACTACTTCTTAGATTTTATTCTCCCTTCAAATTTTTAAATCCAAAACAAATTAAAAAAAATTCATTTATTATTATTGTGATTTTTTTTGTCACTGTTAGAATTTAAATAAAAACTAACACGTAAATAATATTTACATATGAATCGGTTAGTATTCACCGAGCGAAAGCTGTTGACTGGAATGTCAAATTTACAAGCGACGTCACGAACAAAACTACTACGATTCTTCATACTTCTCGTCAATATAAAGTTGTTACTAGCAACAATGGGAACGAAATAAAATGTTCACACCAAGTGCACCTAAGCCTATTGATGAAAGCTTGAAAATACTAGATAGAGAGTATTTAGAGAGAAATTATGTGGAAAAAATAATACGTTATCAGTATTTAAGATAAAACCCAATAGATATGGGATAAATCAGGAGATCGAAATATCTCATATAGAGTCCTAACCATATCAAGTATTATTTGAAAAATATTTCCAAGTGATATGGGACTCTTCCAATATCCATACTCAAGTGGATGTTCATGATCCACGGGTCTAACCTGGATCAATTACTAACTGTCACAAACCCTTGAACACATAAATCAAAATAAAAAAATAAATAATAAATAAAACCTTTTGGCATGGCATTGTGTACTTCTTACTTCCCCTATAAGTAGCTCACAAATCTTATATAATTCTCCATAATGCTCACCAATTGCTCTATATACCTAATTAACCATGTTGTACCTCGACCATTTATCATTGTACTCAATCTTTCCTCTTCCAGCATTTTTTCTCTTGCTCTTTATTTACTTCAAGTCAACTTCGACATACTCCAATTCCACCCCTTCCAAACCTAATAAACTTCCCAAATCATACCCTTTAATTGGATCTTATTTCACAATTTTGAAAAATCGGAAGCGCGGAATCCAATGGACATCAGACATTCTTGCAGCTTCAAGCAACTCAACCGTCGTTATTATCGGCCCATTAGGCCTCCGTAGATTCTTCACCTCCAATCCATTGAACGTCCACCATATCATCAAAGCCCGTTTTGATATCTACCAAAAGGGCGATGTCTTTCGAATGACATTCTCGGACTTATTTGGCGACGGAACTTTTGTCGCTGATGGTGAAAAATGGAGGCTTCAAAGACTTGAATTAGCTCATCAACTTAATACGAAGGGTTTTCTTAAATACGTGGAGAGGGTAGTTGATTCTGAGATCAACGATCGCCTCCTTCCTTTATTATCGACAGTTGCTGAAAAAGAGATAGTTCTTGACTTTCAAGAAATCCTTCAAAGATTCTTTTTTGACAACATTTGTCAAATTGCACTTGGGCACGATCCCCAATGCTTATTACCATCACTTCCAAATTCAGAACTCGCAAATTCATTTCGTAGTTGCACTCGATATATAAGCAAAAGGTACATTTCCTTTCTCACTTTGATATGGAGAACTAAGAGGTTGTTGAATATTGGAGACGAAAAGAAATTAAACCTAGCAATCAAATACGTTCGTGATTTCATTCAAGGAATCATCAAAGAAAAGAAGCATAAACTCGGACAAGACAAAATTACCATGGGATTGTCAAGCAACGATCTATTATCTCTCCACTTAAATGCCAGTCAATTTGATGAAACTATGCTGACAGATAGGATGATTGACTTCATACTCGCCGGTAATGACACATTGTCATCTGCTTTAACATGGTTCTTTTGGTTATTATCAAAAAATGCTAGCATCGAAAATGAGATTCTTGCTGAAATAAACAAAAAATCAATTAAAGTTTTAACATTCGACAACACAAAAGACATGGTTTACATGCATGCAGCGATATCCGAAAGCATGAGGATTTATCCACCGATTCCTTGGAATCCAAGACAAGCCATGCAAGATGATATATGGCCTGATGGGACTAAAATAAGGAAGGGAACGATGGTAACTCACCATACATATGCAATGGGGCGGTCTGACAAGTTATGGGGGTTGGACTGGGCGGAGTTCCGGCCCGGACGGTGGTTGGAGAAGGATGAAGCTGCGGGAAAATGGAATTATAAGGGGAGGGATGCGTTTACGAACCCAGTGTTTCATGCAGGACCGAGGATTTGTTTGGGAAAAGAAATAGGGTACTTGCTGATGAAGAGGGTGGTTGGTGGCGTTTTGCGGCGGTTTAGGGTGGTGCCGGCGGTGGAGGAAGGATTTGAACCGGTTTATATTGCTGATGTAACTTCTAGGATGAAAGGTTGTTTTCCGGTGAGGATTTGGGAAAGAGCTGCAGGGGATATTTAATAATGAAAGAAATTAATATGCATGGAAAATGTTTGCACTAAAATAAGAGAGTTTAATATGGTGGGCTGAGAGGAGATGCCTCCCTAAATATTCTCTACCTCTATAAAACGGATGTTCTTTTGTAATATCATTCATTATGTGGTGAACTATATCTATAATTTACAATTTAGGTTTAGAACTATATTGTGACGCTCCAAAATAGGTCTACATAATCTATTTTGAGTCGTCAAATACATAGTACAAAATTTAAATATAACTTTATTTATATAACTATTAATTGTTGTGCAAAATACGACAAAACATACGCTATAAATTTTAATACAAATATTATCTTGTAGACAATATTCAAACTCAAATAAAATTCTCATTACAATTATTGTCACACTATTTTACAAAATAATGAGGATTACTACATATTGGATTACTCCACTCCCCGATTAGTCCCAGCTACATTCTCGTCTCCTGAGAAGAACAATAAAACAAAAAAGAAAATGGTGAGCTCAACTAGCCTAGTAAAGAATATTATGACTAATTAAGATAATGTAGAACAAATTATTCTTAGTCCTCAACAGGAAAAAATTTGATAGAATGCAATAGACAACAAGTTTTAGATCACATCTGCAGCCGAATAAGCAATCCATTAGAAAAGTCAAGTAGAGCGTAAAGTCTACTATCGTTTATGATTTAAAAGTTCATCATCAATATTTTAATTATCCTTGTAACAACAATCAATAAATATTTCACATCAACGAATTATCCATGCACTACGAGCCAAGGATATTCGTTATTATCACCGATGATCGTGATCATGCCAAACAACTGTCATCTATGCATTACGGGCCAAAGATGACTTTCACCACATCCACTGTCTGTAACATTACATGTCATGATTATACCAATACACAATTTCTGGTCATAATTGTAAGACCACAATTTTTATGAATAAAGATTAATTTGATCTAAATATCATTTTGAATATTATGGTGTAGATATGATAAAATGTTATAGTTGTGGGTAATATTTATAAATTTTGCAGAGTAAGCATGTTATAAAATATTCGTTTGGTCGGGGAATATTCATTTAATTTTATCAGGAAATATTCGTACGACGGCACAATCATTGGTGGACCCCACAACAAAATTATTGTCAGAGTTAGAAAACGACAAAAGTATCTTTTTATAAAAATAACGACAAAATTTTTACCATTAACTGTTGAAATACCCGGTGATAAAAGTACAGTAATACGTGTGGTTGCACATTAGCATACGATATTGCATAATATCTCTAATTATTGATGCTTACATGAGAAGTCACTCAGTTTATTTCAATTATTGTCAGAGTAATTGATGCATAGTATCTCACATTATTGATTCAATTATTATCACTATATTTTATATTATTAAATCAATAATTATGACGACAACGTTATTCATATTATTATTTACATTATTGATGATGTCTAAAAATTTCTGTCAATGAAATGAGTTTGGTCACTTAATTGCGCACCAATAAGGAGAAGTTCTTATCGAAAAACCCCTCTTTCCTGAGAATGATCTGGTTGTCAATATTATGAGTTATAATATTATGATGAATAATTGTTGAAAGATTAAAAATGTGTTGATTGAATATAAAGTGATTTGTGGTAAATATTTATTCAATCTTTGATATAAATAAGAAGTCTTTTATGAGACATTTGTAGTAAGTTTGGTTTATTCTATAGGACCCATATGTCATCATCTAAGAGTTACTTTCTTCAATAGTACTTGCCTTTACCAGACATCAAACCACTTGTCGTTTTACATTACAGGCGTCAAACCACTTGTCGGTAATTTCACATTGCAAGCGTCGAACCACTTGTCATTTCATATTATAGGCGTCGAACCACTTGTCGTTTCACATTACAAGCGTCAAACCACTTGTTGTTTCACATTACAGGCGTCAAACCACTTTTCTTTTCACATCACCAGTCGTCAAGCCACTTGACTCTTCACATTGCAAGGGCTAAGCTAGAAATCTTTTATAAATAGAAGATTATTTCTTCTTTCATTATCACTAATTCACTACGACTCACAAGAGAATACTATAGAGAGAATCAGAGAGAAAGAAAAAGAGTATTCTGTTATTACACTATTGCAGTATCCAATCTCATACTAAGGTAAGGGATATTATTTATTTTATATTCATAAGGGGTATTATTTATTTCATATTCGTAAGAGATATTATTTTTCATATTTGTAAGGGATATTATTTTTGTTCAATATTCGTAAGAATAATATTTTCTTCCATACTTTGTTGTATGTAAGTAATATTATTTCGTTTTGTATTCCTAATTCTACACTCATGTTGATAAGTATTGCTTTTATACTCTGTGAAATTAGTAGAATATCCTTAAAATTTACGCTTCATCTAGTATCTTTTCACGAAAATATTATTCTCAACATTCTTGATAATTTTTAATCTTTTCATGTCGAAGTACTGTTCAGGGGGGACTATTCCTGAAGTACTATTCACGGGGTACTATTCACTCAGGTACTATTCACCCGAGGTACTATTCATGACAAAAATTGATTTCTTTTCTGTCCAAATCATTTTTGATACAATATTATTCTTGAATTTTACTCCACAAAGCAGTATCATATTGATAATTTGGACATTATTGAATTCTGGATATATTGATTTATAAATCTGTAAAATTTATCCTTGCTCTCATTTAATTGAATTCTTATATCATTGTCATCATCCTCATGCTTATATTGTGATAAAAAACATCTTTGGCCCGTAGTGCATAGATGGACTATTGAGTGGTATGATTATGACTATGTATCGGTATAATTATGACCATTGATGATAATACGAATATCATTGGCCTGTAGTGTATGGATGATTCGTGAATGTGATAATAATGAATATCCTTGGCCCGTAGTGCATGGATAATTCAGTGATATAAATTATTTATTAAGCTGAGTCTCAGCGATAAAATTGATGATAAACTTTTAAATCATAGAAGATAGTAGATATCATGCTCTACTTGACTCTTCTAATGGATTGTTTATTCCACTGCAGTTAAACTTGTTGTTTATTGTATTCTATCTGTTGAACACTGTTGAATGCTAATGATAATTTATTATGTATTATCTTAGTCATAATATTCTTTACTAAGCTAGTTGAGCTCACCCTTTTCTTTCATTGTTCTTCTTTCATTCTCACTAACCCATTTTTAGGCTTTAAAATAATTTTTAGAAATTTATTATGTATTTTTTAATAATTAAAAACTATTTTTCTTTAATTATTTAATAAAATAATTAATTTTCTAATTTATCTATCGCTAAAGGTACCTATAGTGACAAAACTGTCACTATAGGTGTTCTTCAGCAAACCCAGAACTGCATAGGCAATTAACAGGGTACTAAGTTTGACCACTGCTAGATCTTTGGTCTTTACAATTTCTGGCTTGCTAAGGCGTTAATGTTGTAGTATTAATGTCACACTACAACCCCAAACAACTCTCATAGTCAACACATAACAAATCTGTGAGATCTAAGCTACATAATTTGTTGTCAAACGTGTTCTTGAGTTTCTGGGTTGCCCAGAAACTCAAGCAGTTTCAAGGGTCCTACTTTGAAGCTTGGTATCTTTGATTCTGAGTTTACTCCATGTGATCTAATGGTTCAAACATGTAGAAGAGATGTCAGGGTACAACAATACCTAACAAGATCAGTATAACAACATCACAACCAAGAGATCTTTGTCAGTCAAAGTGCAGGTCAGGAACTGTTCTTGAACATTTCTGGGTTTTCCAGAAATGTTCTTGAGCAGTTGGTTAACCTATATTTGACCACCACCAAATTCGATTTTGTTAAGTATCTGTGTAATCTAGAGGCATGGATATGTAGTACTCATGTCAGTCTACAAGTATATAACAACAACATGGCCTAACAACTAAAAAACAACAAGATCGGAGCTCTGCAAAAATGTTGTCAGGCTTTCTTGGCAAATCTAGGCTGCCCAGAAACAGCTAGTCAATGCCAGTCAACGCACTTTGACCCTTAATAACTTACAATCTACACATGATCTGGGCTTGATTCAAGTTCCAAATCAAAGCCCTTACAACATACGACAAGTCTATAACTTAAAACACAACAAACAACTAACAGGTAAAGATCTATAAGCCCTGGCATTTGCTTGTCAGACAACCTTTTCCAATTTTTCCAGATTTCTAAAGACTTCAATTTCGAGCATCTAGATGTTATAGATCTGTGTTATTACAACCCAGATCACTCAATAACATCCTATTACACAACTGATAGGTATAATTTTTCTTATATATTTTGATTATAACAATTATATTCTAAATAAATATTTAATTATTTATTTATTCTATTATTTTCTATTTTACTTGAATTAATTTATTATTGACCTTGATAAATTATATGTCAACTGTTAAATAAATTAATTCATATATTATTCAAGGCAAGGATACCTTATTTCTTTTTCTAAAAACAAAGTTGAGCAACATATTTTCAAAAACATAAAACTATCAAAAATATATATTATATCGTATATATGTTATTTACTATATATAAGTGTGTAATAAATATGCATGTGATATTTTAAGTGTTAACCGTGTGTACTAAAGTGTATGATATTGCATGTGCTGCCATTTCCTTAAAGTGTTAACTGTGTGTGTGCTAAGTGACTATCATTTTGGGACAAAATTTAAAACCATGTGTTGGCTGGAAATATTTTGGTCAAAACAAATCAATAAATGCTTAAAAGTTAGAGAAAGGCCTGGGCGGATTTTAAGCTTTTACCGCGTATAAGCTTAATTAAATCTGGATCATTCAATTCAAAAATGTTTGATCTAAACCGTACATTCAAAAATTATTTTTCTAAATTACTATTTTGCCCCAACTTCAAAAATTCCTATAAATAGGGAGTATTTCATTCATTTGGTTTTTACCAATTCAGTGAAAAGAAAATCATACTCTCTTTGCCTACATTCTCTCTAAATTTTATATCTCTTCATACAAAAGTTCTGATTATTTTTGGAAGAGAAAAATTGGTCCAAGTATTGAGATAAGTTTAATTTTTGTTGAATTATTTCTTACTTGCATTTTATCTAGATATACAAATATATATTGTTCTACACAATTTTATATACCTATATTTCATCAATTTATCAAATAAAAGAATACTTGGGCGCCGCAAGGCTACGGAGATAAACCTCTACGGAGAGGAATTCAACCCTACGATTCCTTAAAGTCTTTAGTAATCTTTTATTGATATTATTTATATAAATATTATAAAATAGATACGACACTTGATAGCTCAAAACAACACTGAGATACTGCTCCAAAAGAAGTAGTCATCCGAACCGGATTTGAGAATCGTAGTGATCTATTGAAAATATTTATATAAATATTAATTGTGAAAGTTATAAATTTTGTTATACTTAGACGCCGCAAGGCTACGGAGATACACCTCTACCGAGAAGAATTCAAACTGTACGATTCCTTAGAGTACTAAGTGACATTATCTATAAAAGTTCACATAATAGATAAAATATTCTTATATATTATTTGAGTTAAACAAATAATATTTGTTATATCAAATTGTACTTATCTGACAATATGTATATTACTTGAATTGATTTATTGATTTATCTACAAACTCATAAATTATTTGATCAAGATTAATTAAGAAACAATTCTATATTATCCATAGAAAAACACTCTTTATTTTATAGAATTGTTAATTCTTCATAAAGTGCTTTAATATTATATATTTGCTTAATCAGAAGCATAAGTGGATCTAAACAAAAGTTCTATCTGAATTAAAGAATTTTATTATTAAAAGATATTGAACTTTTACTGAATATTTAGTCTTAACTCTCTATCTTCTTATTTAAGAAGCATTACTCTGTACTTAAACTTGTATCAGCTTATTCAAAAAGCAACTTGTTGTAAACTTATTTGTAAACAGAAAAAGGTATAGAGTTAGTTTATTTTATGTACCTGTGAGAAAGACGAGTAATTCTTCGACAAGGACCAGAGTCTTAGAGAGGTCAGCGGAAAGTTAGGTCTCTAGTGTACTTGTGAGGTGAGGAAGAGGCTGTTATTTCAAGACCAGATCATAGAATAGAACTGAACTCAAAGGAAGTACAACTAAGCTTGAGGAGAGAGCGGGGAGCTTCCTGTCCAAGATAGATTAATTGGGAATAGTTGGAAGTTTATCTTTAAAACTTTGTAAAGGCTTATCCGCCTGTTGAAAGAGTTGATTATTACTGATAGTAATAGGATCTCAAGTTCCAAGTAGGAACTTGAGACTAGACGTAGCAACATACCAAGGGGTGTATGTTGTGAACTAGATAAATCTATGTGCATTGTGTGATTGAATTTTTACTATCATGCATATTAATTTCTAACACTGCAAATTAATTATTTAAAAATTCAAAAAGGCCTTAGATAATTTTTAAATCTGTAATAATCTATTCAACCCCCCCTTCTAGATTATTATTAGACTTTCAATTGGTATCAGAGCAGTGCTCTTTAACTGGTTTGTTGAGTATATATGGGCATACCTAATAGTAGATCCATGGCCTACAATGCTACTGGCTGCAGAGAAGGACCATTGATGAGTGAGTTTTATACATATGAATTGGATACATTCAGGCCTAATTTATTGTTGTTCTCAAGTCTTTTAGAATAGTTTTTAAGTGTTTGTGTCCATTTATACATGTTTTACATTGTTTTGTAGGATTTGGGACAAAAGTTACTTGGATCGACGTTTGGGGTGGCTAGATTCACTTTTTCGGTTTGTCATTTACACATCAATCACTTCAGAGTCAATTTGCGTATTGATACAGACCTTATTTAGAAATACTCAAAGAATGAAAGTTGTAGATCTACTTTTCCTCTTTCTAGATCATTTTGATTCATCAAAATCGGAGTTCGGACGAAGAAGTTATGACCATTTTCCTAAAGGACGTCGGAGCAGAAAATATCAGAAAATGGGGCAGCGTCGGGGCGCCCAAATCAGGCCTATTTGCAGCACCGGGGCGCTATAAGGTAGTGTTTGAGCGTCGTGCCCAGCGCTGGGGCGCTGGGGAAGGAGTTTGGTGCGGCCTGGACGCGTTTTGGGTGAATTTTGACACCTTTTTACTCCAAATTGGATTGGGTTTGTTCCAAAACTAAAAATTAAACTTGTAACCTATAAATACATGATGTAAGGCATAAAATAAAGGGAGATTACATAGATTAGACTAGATTAAACACTCTATTAAATTAGAATCTAAACCCTAGTTCTTAGTTAGCCATTGGAGATTGAAGCAAATTGAAGAACATTGAAGATCAAGAGCAAAAGCAAGAGGGGAGCATCAGATTTACTGACAACATTCTCTTCTTTTATCATACTTTTATCTTTTAATGTATATTCAATTGTGGATTCTTGGTTTTAATTCATTAATTATGAACTAACTCTTTTATTAAGATTTCAATTGAACCTTTTATGACTATTAATTAGTTATTCGATTTATTCCAATTATTTGTGTCAAAGTGAGTTGTTTATCTTGCCTTATGCTTATTGATTAATTATCTGATCAGTAATTACCTTGTTACTCTAGAAGGAATTGAGAAAAGAATTCTAGGGTTAGAACTAGGCATGATATCATGTGACTTAGTTATTTGTACAATGAATAATTAGGTTTGTGAATAGAATGAAAATATCTATTTGCCGCATGTAACACATAAGGAATTGGGTTTTAACAAGTTTAATTCAATTATTTTGCATAGAGATATAGCAAAATTAATCTGGGTTAAATAGAAGGCAAATGATCACTTGAGAAAGGACTTTTGGCATTTGAGAATTCTTGTTAACAATTCAGTAGACGTAATAATTGGGATAAATGGATAATTGATTTATAGTTCATAATTGGGGATATTGGAGTCTTAATCCTTATTTACCCAAATTTAATCAAATCTTAGTTTTGTTTATTTGCTTTCTTTTAGACTAATCTCTTTTAATTGTTTAATTTAGTTTTCTTAACTAGAAAATTAACAATTTGCAATTGTTTAAATAAAATTAATTTGATTAAGAGCTAGTAATTGGTAATTTTTATTAAATAATTCCTCGTGGGAACGATACTCTACTTTCAATTTATTACTTGTTGACCGTGTATACTTGCACGTATTCATTGATTGCGAAATCGATCAACAAGTTTTTGGCGCTGTTGCCAGGGAATTAATTTAATAATTATTTACCAATATTAATTTCAATCAAATTAGTCTTAATTTAAAATTTTTTTTTTATTTTTTTTTCATTCTCTTCCTATATTTATCTCTTTTTAGGTACCATGGATGACTTTGCGTATTAATGGCCATACATGAACATGAATCAACCAAGGGGAGCGGAGATTGACAGACTCGAGAAACTTTCTGCATTATCAGCATAGATGGAGACACTTTCGAGGATGTTTGAAGCTTTTGAAGCTCAACGCCATCAAAGTGTGGCGGTTACTTGTGATTATTGTGCTGAAAATTATATGAGTCATCAATGCGCCATCAGTTTTGAGCCGGTACAGTATGGTGGTGATTACCCCAATAATTATGTCTATCCCAACAACTATCATCAGGATTGGGGGTATCACCCGGATTTTTCATGGAGTATCAATCAAGATCAATTTTATGCTCCAAGTCCAACATACCCTCTGGATTTCTCGTGTCCATCTCCACTACAACAGGAAGAACATTAAAATTGGGAGGAAGCCTTGGAAAAAGTTATTAAAGCTTCTGAAAAAAAACACGAGGAACATGAAAAAAAAAACTTAATCAAATGGAGCTGAGTATACAAAGTCAGAATGCATCGATCAAGAATCTGGAAAATCAATTGGGGCAAATATCACATGCGTTGAACAATCGTCCTCAATACACTTGGCTCTATGACATGAATTCTGAGACTGATGGTGAGCCCGAACCAAATCTGCAACCGGATGTGCCAAATGATATAGATGTTGAAAGAGAGGAAAGACTTGGGGACCAAGAAAAAGAGATCGGCAAAGATCTAACTTTGAGTACCAACGAAGATGAACAAATTTCATTAGTATCCCAAGTTCCTTCTCCGCCAAAGTTCAAGAATCCGGTTAGATTTACAAAACCTTGTCCGCTAGGTAGTCATGTCGTCGGCAATACTCCTTGTGACGTAAAAGCGAGTACAACTTCGAACCCATGGTTCAATGAGTTAGAGAAGATAGAAGAAGAGATTGTTGTGTTTGACAAGCCTCAATGCCAGAATCTATTCGCAGACACAATGGAAAAAACACCTAGATGTTGGACGTTCTTTAATGTGATCTTATCTAAACAAAGCATGCTAGGTGACTTTAATACAATGGCTATCGTAAATGGGAACCTACCAAAAGCTATATTATTTCTGATGGATGGAGGGTTCCTCAACTTTCGAAGAGGAATTGGATAGCATTGACCAGACAAAGTCAGGCTGAGACTATAAAATAAGCGCTTATTGGGAGGCAACCTAAGTTTATTTTTTTTATTTTTTATTTTTAGTTTTTATTAGGTTTTATATTAGCAGTTTTGAATTTACATTTTTTTATAATTTAATAAAATTGTTTCTATCATGGTTTATAGGTTATCCAAGTCAAATACAAGAGTGGTGTCCAATTTGTTCCATGTGCTTAGCCTATTCTCCAAAATTAGCGGACAAGGAGGAAGATTGCTATATTTTCAGGGAAGTCCTCTGCTTTAATTTTTTCTATTGTAGCCATTGAGGACAATGTCTAGTTTACGTTTGGGGGCATTTTAGTGTCGTATTGCATATAATTAGTTATCTGCATAGTAGTTTATTTTTTTTATGTGTTAGCATTATGTTTTTTTTAGGTTGCATATAATACATGGTATTTTTTTTTGCATCTTCATATATTTGTTCATGTAGTATAATTGCATTTTTTCTTATTTTTGCATGAATTTGTGTGATAGGTTGGTGTGGTCTTAGCTTGGCCTAGGATAAGATTGGTTTTGCATGTTAACTTGAACATTGTTGATAATTGATGATGAGTTCTAATTTTAATAATGATGATAATCTGAGCCTGTCTGAAACTTATGTAATCGGTTAGCACTTAAAGTTTAACTGTTTTAATCCACTTGGTTCAAGGGTTTCATAATTTGTTTCTGAGGGAAAATCTTTGTTAAAATTTAAGGAAATTAGTGAACTGACGGTAAAGGTTGGAATGACATAAAAGCTTGAGTTTGGGGGAATCTATGGGATATATATACCAAAAAAAATTGATGAAGAGAAAAAAAATAGAAAATCCAGAAAAAAAGAGAGAGAAAAACCGTGGTTAGTTTTGTTTTGGGGCCTTTGTTACTTGAGCAAGTATGCCCGAAGGGGTGTCTTAACACCTAGCGCCCTAAGGTCTTATATGGTATGGGAGTCGTTGGTTGAAAGCTCGCTAAGGGGTGGCACTGTTAGCCTAATGGAATGAGACATTGCACAGCCATGAAAAAAAACACGAGAAAGAGCAAAATTGCCCTCGTGGTTGAATAAAAGTATAAATAAATCTTGTATATACCCTTAGATTTGGTAATTGCTTAGTTTTAACCGGAGTTGTCATGTTCACAAAAGTAATTGAATTGGAACTGAAATTTTCCTTATAAGAAGTTCGTTATGTGATTATCTTGAACTGTGGTTGGTTAGAATGGTTAACAAGCACACACACATAACATGGGTGATGACAGGTTTGGGTTGACTAATTGGTTAGAGTTATGGATTTTGAATTGATTGGATATATTGTTTGAGTACCAATGGTATCTTTGAGGCCTGTTGCTATATATCATACTGATTTATTACTCGGTTCGTATGTATATTAAGAAGTAGATTATGCATATGCATTCATTTAGTTGAGTTATTTTGTTTATTTTTAGTTTTTTTGTGTTTTTACATGAGGACAAGCAAAGGTTTAAGTTTGGGGGTATTTGATGAGTGAGTTTTATACACATGAATTGGATACATTCGGGCTTAATTTATTGTTGTTATCAAGTATTTTAGAATAGTTTTTAAGTTTTTGTGTCCATTCATGCATGTTTTACATTTTTTTTAGGATTTGGGACAAAAGTTACTTGGATCGACGTTCGGGGTGGCTAGATTTGCATTTTCGGCTTGTCATTTACACATCAGTAACTTCAGAGCCAATTTGAGTATTTCTAAAGACCTTATTTCGAAACACTCAAAGAATAAAAGTTGTAGATCTACGTTTCCTCTTTCCGTATCATCTTGAATCATCAAAATCGGAGTTCAGACGAAGAAGTTATGGTCATTTTCCCAAAGGACGTCGGAGCAAAAAATGTCAGAAAATGGGGCAGCACCGGGGCGCCCAAATCAGGCCTATTTGCAGCGCCGGGGCACTATAACGCAGTGTCTGAGCGTCGTGCCCAGTGTTGGGGCACTGAGGAAGGAGTTTGGTGCGGCCTGGACGCGTTTTGGGTGAATTTTGACACCTTTTTGACTCCAAATTGGATTGGGTTTGTTCCAAAACTAAAAATTGAACTTGTAACCTATAAATACATGATGTAAGGCATAAAATAAAGGGAGATTACATAGATTAGACTAGATTAAACACTCCATTAAATTAGAATCTAAACCCTAGTTCTTAGTTAGCCATTGGAGATTGAAGCAAATTGAAGAACACTGAAGATCAAGAGGAAGAGCAAGAGGGGAGCATCAGATTTGCTGACAACAGATTCTATTCTCTTCTCTTATCATACTTTTATCTTTTAATGTCTATTCAATTGTGGATTCTTTGTTTTAATTCATTAATTATGAACTAACTCTTTTATTAAGATTTCAATTGAACCTTTTAAGGCTATTAATTAGTTATTCGATTTATTCCAATTATTTGTGTTAAAGTGAGTTGTTTATCTTGCCTTATGCTTATTGATTAATTATCTGATCAGTAATTACCTTGTTACTCTAGAAGAAATTGAGAAAGGAATTCTAGGGTTAGAACTAGGCATGATATCACGTGACTTAGTTATTTGCATAGTGAATAATTAGGTTTGTGAATAGAATGAGAATATCTATTTGCCGCATATAACACATAAGGAATTGGGGTTGTAACGAGTTTATTTCAATTGTTTTTGATAAAGGTATAGCAAAATTAATCTGGGTTAAATAGAAGGCAAATGATCACTTGAGAAAGGGCTTTTGGCATTTGAGAATTCATGTTAACAATTCAGTAGACGTAATAATTGGGATAAATGGATAATTGATTTATAGTTCATAATTGGGGATATTGGAGTCTTAATCCTTATTTACCTAAATTTAATCAAATCTTAGTTTTGTTTATTTGTTTTCTTTTAGACTAATCTCTTTTAATTGTTTAATTTAGTTTTCTTAACTAGAAAATTCACAATTTACGATTGTTTAAATAAAATTGATTTAGGTAAGAGTTAGTAATTGGTAATTTTTATTAAATAATTCCTCGTGAGAACGATACTCTACTTTCACTTTATTACTTGTTGACCGTGTATACTTGTACGTATTCATTGATTGCGAAATTGATCAACAACTATCTATGACTAGACCTCCACTATTCGATGGTACAAATTTTGCCACCTGGAAAAACAGATTCAAAATCTATGCAAAATCCCAAGGAATCAAAATTTGGTGTGCCATCGAACGAGGTGTACAAATTCCAACCAAAATTGAAGGAGAAAAGACTGTCAAGAAAGACATGTATGAATTCACCACTGAAGAATAAGAAATCATGAATATTGCATCTCGAGCAGAACAAGTGCTAACCAGTGCTTTGATTGAAAAAGAATACAAAAGAGTTAGTAACTGTAAAAATGCAAAAGAAATTTGGGAAAAACTAATTGTAACCTATGAAGGTACCAATCACATCAAAGAAACCCGAAAAGATGCTCTAATTCAAGAATATGAAAGTTTCAAGCTTGAAGAAGGTGAAAAGATCATTGGTATGGAAACTCAATTTTCCAGAATAATTGATGAGCTAGAGCAATTGGGAAAAACATATACCACAAATGAGAAAAATAGAAGAATTCTCAAAGCCCTTCCATCCATTTGGAAAATAAAGGTTACAACAATCAAAGAAATGAAAGATCTAACCACATATCCTATTGAGAATCTCATTGGAAATATTCGGGCTCATGAAGTCGATATGTTAGTTAAAAAAGCTAGATCAGACACAGATCTCAAAAAGAAAGGAATCGCCTTCAAAGCTCTCCTAGTGGATCAAGAAAGTGACGATGAAGAATTAAATGAAGAACTTCTAAGTCTAGATAACAATGAAGTTGCTCTACTATCTAGAAAACTCAGAAGAGTAATTCAAAGCAAAGCAAAAAAATATGGCAAAGGCTTCATGAAAACAAACAACAACTTCAACAACTTCAAAGGCAAACAATTCTTCAAATCAAAGACGCAAGGAGGAAATTTCAAAACAAATAACAACAACTTCAGAAGTACCAATCCAAATGAAAATTCAAACACATGTTTCGAATGTAAGCAGCCTGGACACTTCAAGAAGGACTGTCCAAAACTAGTCAACAACAAAGTTTTATAGCTGAAGAAGAATGGGATCTAATTGACGAGGAAGAAACTGCTGAACAACTTGAAGAAGTTGTAAATCTCTGCTTAATGGCAGATAATGACTCATCACCAAGATCTGAGGTAAATTCTGAACACCAACTGCCTAGCACTTCATTTTCTTCATACACACTAGAAAATATAAATAAAGAACATTATGAATTAAAAGAATCTTATAGTCATTTATATGAAAGTAATGAACTATTAAAAGAAGAATTAGAAAGATTAAGAAAAATAAATACAAGTCTTGAAATTGAAAATGTTAATTTAATTATCACTAACGAGAGTTTAAATGAAAAAAACTTAGAAAATAAAAAAGAATTATACAACTTAAAGAAATTAATAAAAATCTTGAAATAGAGAATTCCTCACTTATCATCTCAATTGAAAAACTTGAAATTGAAAATTCAACACTTGCGGTAATCAATGAAGATAATCAATTGCAAGATCAAGCTGAAATTAAAGAAATTAAAGATGAAAATTCAAGGTTAAAGACAGATATAGAAAACCATAATTGCATAATTGAAAACTTAACCAAAGAACGTGCAAATTTAAATAATATAATTTATAAATTTACAAAAGGAAAGGAAAATCTTGATGTCATGTTAAATCAACAAAAATGTAGCTTTAATAAAGAAGGTTTAGGATACACCGGTGAAACAAGTGAATCAAAAGATAAAAGACTATATCATGTTAAAATTAAGGAAAATAAAAGTCATATATCCCCTTTCAAAAAATGTTCATATTGTAACATAAATGGTCACTCTTTTTATATGTACAATGCTAGAAATGGAAACTATAAAGGAAAAATGATTTGGGTTTCCAAGGGAACATATACTGCACCAACCATAACAAGAAGAGAATTTCATAAGCAGCATTATCATACTTCTCACAATCCAATTACTCATAGAAGCTTCTTTCTGCTAAAGTTGATTATCCTATGCCCAGTTTTGTAAAGGAAACTTCAAATACTCCTTATACAAAATGGAAAACTCACCCTAAGGACCCTTCAATTTAAAGGGTACCAACCTATAAAACTAGTACATATATTGCAGGTATGTCTTGCAGCTGATTTAAATAAAAGCAAATGATATCTTGATAGTGGATGCTCAAGACATATGACTGGAGACACGGACAAATTAAAAAATCTGCAAGTTACAGACTTTGGTGAGGTAACTTTCGGTGATAACAATAAAGGTAAAATAATTGGAGTTGGATGTGTTGGTAATGAACACATAACCATTTCCAACGTTTAATTAGTTACTGGACTCAGGTATAATCTTCTATCTATTAGTCAACTATGTGACAATTGTTTCAAAATATCCTTTAGTACACATAATTGCTCTATTTTTGATCAATCTGGTAAATTGATTTTAGTTTGTCCTAGATATCAAAATGTATATACCTATGACTTAGATGCTTACTCTCATTTAGATAACATATGTCTTGTATCTACAAATGAAGATCCTTGGCTATGGCATCGCAGACTAGGACATATAAATATGAAACTTATAAATAACATTTCCTCTAAAGAACATGTCTGTGGTCTTCCTAAATTAAAATTTTTTAAAGACCATATATGTGAAGCTTGTTAATTAGGAAAACAAATTCATGCATCACATAAACCTAAGTTTACTGTGTCTACCTCTCGACCCTTAGAATTATTACACATAAACCTAAGTTTACTGTGCTGTATATATTCTAGTTTTGGTTGATGACTATTCACGATTTACATGGGTAGATTTTTTAAATTTTAAAAATGAGGATATTAACTCCTTTTCTACTATGTGTAAAAAGATTCAAAATCAGTAGGGAAGTTCTATTATTTATATTCGATCTGATCACGAAAAAGAATTTGACAATTCTGATTTCATTATGTTCTGTGATGAGAATGGTATAAGTCATAACTTCTCTACTTGCTATACGCCTCAATCAAATGGTGTTGTTGAAAGGAAAAATTGTTCTTTACAAGAAATGGCTAATACAATGTTAAATGAATATCGTCTTCCAAAATATTTCTGGGCTGAAGTAGTGGCAACATCATGTTATATTTTAAACAGATTCTTATTAAGACCCGTTTTGCTCAAAACTCCCTATGAGCTCTACTATAAAAGGACTCCAAAAATAAATTATTTTCGTGTTTTTGGGAGCAAATATTTTATTCTAAACACCAAAGGACACCTATTAAAATTTGATCCTAAATCTGATGAAGGAATTTTTCTTGGATACTCTCTTAATAGTAAAGCATACAGAGTTTTCAACAAAAAAAGTCTAGTTGTGGAAGAATCGATGAATGTGACTTTTGATGAAACTCTGCCTCCTCCAAAATACAAAGAACTGACTAATAATGATGTTGTCATTGAAGACATTCTCAAAAATTTGGAAGAACCAAAACTCGATAATACATCTCCACCTATTAATGAGAATCCCCTTGAAAATATAAACCCTCAGTTAAATTAGTTGCCTAAAGAGTCTCATGTTATTAAAAATCATCTTATAGAAAAATGTTATTGGAAATATTGAAAAAGGAGTTATCACTACATCACAAGCGCATAATCTAGTCTGTCATCTGTCTTTCTTGTCTCAAATTGAACCTAAATTGATAAAAGATGCTTTACTAGATGAAGACTGAATAATGGCTATGCAAGAAGAACTTGAACAATTCACTAGAAACAAAGTATGGGAATTAGTCTCACCACCTAAAGATGTTTCAATAATAGGAACTCGATGGGTATTTCAAAATAAACTTGATGAAAATGGAATAGTTATTCGTAATAAAGTAAGATTAGTTGCACAAGGATATAATCAAATGGAAGGAATTGACTATGATGAAACCTATGCTCCTGTTGCTAGAATTGAATATATTCGTAGGTTGTTATCATTTGCATGACACAAGAATTTTAAACTATTTCAAATAGACGTTAAATCGGCATTTTTAAATGGTGTTATAGAAGATGAAGTTTATGTTAAACAACCTCCTGGATTTGAAGATTTCAGTCATCCTGAATATGTTTATAAATTACATAAAGCTCTATATGGTTTAAAACTGGCTCCAAGAGCTTGGTATGAAAGGTTGAGTAATTTTTTGTTGAAAAATAGCTTTAAATGAGGAACTGTTGATACTACCCTGTTTACTAAAAATAAAAATGATGATATTTTGGTTATTCAAATATATGTTGATGATATTATTTTTGGCTCTACTAACATTACTATGTGCAATAAGTTTTCTGAAAGTATGAGTAAAGAATTTGAAATGAGCATGATGAGATAATTAAACTTCTTCCTCGGACTACAAATCAAATAAGGAGAAAAAGATATTCATATATCTCAATCTAAATACTGTAAAGAAATGATCAAGAAATTTGGCCTAGAATCGGAAAAACCTCTTAACACTCCTATGTCAACAACGGATAAATTAATTATTGACAAAAATGGAAAATCTTTTGACTCTAAGAAATATAGAGGAATGATAAGAAGTCTGTTATATATAACTGCCAGTAGACCTGACATCATGTTTAGTGTTTGTAAATGTGCCAGGTTTCAAGCTGATCCCAAAGAATCTCATCTGATCGCAGTGAAAAGAATTTTTCGATATCTTAAAGGAACCACTGAGTTAGGTCTATGGTATCCTAAGGATCAACCATTTAATCTCGTATGTTTTTCAGACTCTAACTATGCAGGTCATCATGTTGATCGAAAAAGTATTAGTGGTACTTGTCAATTCCTAGGAGGATATTTTGTGGTTTTCTAAAAAGCAGAACTTTGTCTCTATTTCAACCACTGAAGCAGAATACGTTGCAGCCGCACGATGCTGTGCTCAAATATTATGGATGAAACAGACCCTTGCTGATTATAATTTAAAATTTGACTGTGTTTCAATTTTGTGTGATAATACCAGTACAATAAATCTAAGCAAAAATACAGTCTTGCATGCTAGGTCAAAATATATAGACATTAGGCACCATTTTTTACGTGATCATGTTAATAACGGAAACATTAAATTAGAACATATTGACACTGAATTAAATATAGTTGATATATTTACTAAACCACTAAGTTCAGAAAGATTTTGTAAATTAAGAATTGAACTAGGAATGTTAGACGACTGTCCTTCATTATTTTAATTTATTATTTATATACATATTTCGATATTTTATATATATTATTATCATTAATATTTTTTGTTTTGCTAAAATAAGGTGTATATATATATATATATATATATATATATATATATATATATCTGCACCGTTAATTGTACGCATCCAATGGTCAAATTTAGTCAAGCCATGTGCCACGAATCCAGCCAATGATATTGCAGCATCAACTGCACACGGATCATGTTCTCAAACCGTTCGATCAAATATAAGCATTAATCTCAGCCATTGGATCAATTTTTTTAAAGAAACACAACTGAGATTCATTTCTGGCCATTGATCAAGAATTGCTCTATCTTCTCCAACGTTAGATCATCAGGTAAATCAAACTATATATATATATATATATAATTTTTATTTTTTATTCATTTTCTTACATTCTTTTCTCTCTCTTCTCAACTCTCTCATCTCTCGTTCTCTCTGGTCCATCAGATCTAAATCACCGATTACTCTAAATCGCCATCTCCGGCGTCATTCTTACCCTACTACTCTCTATTTCCTCTTCTTAACCATAAAATTTTTCCTAAATATGTCCCGATTTCTCTCAAATCGATCCAAATTTTGTTTACAGTCCTTTCATAAATATTTTTTTGAATCAAAAACGTTTGATTTATCAACAAATCTCTAATTTCTTCTTTGTCAATATATATATACATACATATATTTTGTTTTATGAAACCTCCAAAACTTTTTAAAATTTTTAGGGTTTCGGGCAAGTGTTTGATATAATCTGTTTCTTAAATTCTTTCAAGTGGTTGGATCAATTTTTTTGCTTTCTTAGTTGAACCTCATTTTTCCAAAATTTAGGATTTTTGCCAAATAATTTACAATTTCTGATTTTTTTTTAAATTTTTAACATCTGAAAACAATTGAATTTTTTTTAAATTTTTCGGTTGATCGTCTCTGTTCTTGCATGTATTTTCAAAGGGTTAGGGCTTGTTCATTGAACTTAATTAAATGTCTGTTCAAATTTTTTTGTGTTCTTCTATTCACAAAACTTAAAGGATTCTCAGTATTCATAAAACCCTCAAAAAAAATTTCTTTAAAATTATTATTATTATATATATATTGTTAAAAATCCATATATTTTTAAATCTTCTCTGATTATTTCTCAAAATCCATACTTCTTCAACTTTCTTTTAAAATCGTGTTGATTTTGTTTAGGACTTCTATTCAAAAAAATTCTACTGTTTATATTTTTTTAACACAAACATTTTTACTAATAAAATATTTTTACTGAAACATGTATATCTATATATATAATTTTTATTTAAAATATTGTATCCTTACATATTTATATATATATATATAAATATAAATATATCTATATATAAGTATATATATATATATCTGCATTTCGGTTAAGCTTTATGTTACTTTCACTAAGAACGACGAAATACTGAGCATACTGGAACTGTATATGCTAAATACCACCTTAGGTATAACCTTTCTAACTCTTCATATCGTTAGTTGTGTGGATACTGATGTCCACTGGATTACTTTCTGCTTCTTATATAATGTGTATTCACTGGGTTATTTATTGCATTTACTACTATATCTTCATCTAAAAAGTGCTATAAATATTGTAATCTTGCATTTTACCTGCTTCTTTGAAAAATTGCTGCCTGAAATTATAATTTCTTGCCATGTTCAATTTTTTTTAGTAATCATTCCTGTCTTTTAACTGAGATAGTTTTACTCTTTGTGTTTCTTCAACGACATGTGGATTTTTTTTACCGATCACTGTTTTTTTACCATTTTTTTAAAAAACAGTGTTCATCTTACTATTTCACTTAAATATTGATACTGTTTTACAAATCCTTTCCCCTTAGGATATTAAATGCTTCTTTTCTTTGGTTATATTACCTGCCGAACTTCTTAAATGCTTCTTTTCTCTGATTAATTAAGTGTATATTACTTGCCGAACTTCATCTTTCTATATATATACAAACCTTTTTAAAAAAATATTCCATGTTTCTCTATCCTCACTCTTTCACTTCATATTTTCACCTATCTTCCCTGCATCTATCCTTGTCATGACTAACTTAATGTCTTCAAAAAGGAAAGCTTCGTCTCTTAACTCTGAATTCAATTTTTCAAATGTTGTTCCAACTCTCACCACTTCATCTGCTCAGTCTAAATACCGGTCCGTGAGACATAATCTATGTCCTGGAAATGTAATCACATTTCATCGTTTTCCCAAACTGTTTGAAATTTTTAAAAATGTTGGGTGGGATTGTTTGATTTCCTTTAATGATAAGTCAGTTTTTCCAGGCCTTATGGCAAAATTTTATTCTCACATGGAATTCTTACATGACTCTTCTGGCCTGTTAAAGACTATTACTACATGTATTCAAGGCCAACCTTATGTCATAGATGAACTATTTCTTGTAAATGCTCTTCAGTTGCATCCATCTAAACTTGAGTTACCTCACATTAACTCTTATCTTCATCCCTTCGACATCTCTGTCGAAGAATGTATGGTCTTTAAGTTTAATCTATCTGTTGTCACTGATCAAACAGTACCAGCTCTGCTATTTGACTTCCCGTGCAAAATTGGTCTCGAGTTTTTAACTGCTGAGCGTCAATTTCTTGGAAAAATCTTAAGGAAAAATTTTATGCCCGTTCGAGATGACAGAAAATTATTGCCTTTTGATTTAGAACTCATCAAAGGATTGCTAAATGAATGTCTGCCATATAATCTTGCTTATTTCATATTGTCCTCATTCGAATACTGTTTTCACAATAAATGTCTTGGATTCGGTCTACTTCTTACACGTATCTTCCACCATTTAAATATTCATCTGTCCACTCTTCACTCTCAGTCAGTCCCTACAAGCAATATAGTCGCCCATCTTAACTTGCCCCCACAGCCTCTCAGCATCTTTAAACCCTTTGATCATGAAACCTTTGAAGAAAACATCATTCTGACTACCAAAATCAATTCTCTCAATAGCATGAATCAACTCTTTTTTCACAATCAGTCTCTCCTACTAGCTAAACTGGAAGATGTTCAAATATCTTTACATGCAATTCAATCTGTGGTTTGCTTACTCCTGGAGCACAACAACATGTTTATGGATCCTTTCAACGTTAGTACTGCACCTGACTTCATAGTTCCACCACTGGCTGATTCTATTCCTGTTCTCTCATCAGCTGATTCTGCAGGAAATATTAATGATCTGTTGCATTTTTCTCCTCTCAATCTTGAGGAAATCTAACTTCATATACTAACTCCACTAACACTTTGGTTCCTGTAATCCCTAAACCCTCCCCTTAACTAACTATTCGGCTACTGTTGTAATCCTTAATCCATGTTCCCTCTATTACTACTACTACTACTACTACTACTGATACTCGTTTTATATATACCTCACTCTCTTTGCAGGATTTCTAATCATATTTACTGCTGGTTATTTTCTTTACCCCGTCATTTTTTATGATGACAAAGGGGGAGAAGAAAAATATGATTATATAATTGCTATATAACTGCCATGAATGAACTCTAACTGCTATATATAAACTGCTATATAACTGCCATGTATGGACTTTAACTGCTATGATTAATTGTGATTGATTGAATCTATTATAAAGGGGTTCACAATTTAAAGGGGAGTTTTTCTAAACCTAAAAATATTTTTATAATAATTGTCATCATCAAAAAGGGGGAGATTGATAGGTATAATTTTTCTTATATATTTTGATGATAACAATTATGTTTTAAATAAATATTTAATTATTTATTTATTCTATTATTTTCTATTTTACTTGAATTAATTTATTATTTACCTTGATAAATTATAAGTCAAGTGTTAAATAAATTAATTCATATATTATTCAAGGCAAGGATACCCTATTTCTTTTTCTAAAAACAAAGTTGGGCAAAATATTTTCAAAAACATAAAACTATCAAAAATATATATATTATATCGTATATATGTTATTTACTATATATAAGTGTGTAATAAACATGCATGTGATATTTTAAGTGTTAACCGTGTGTACTAAAGTGTATGTTATTGCATGTGCTGCCATTTCCTTAAAGTGTTAACTGTGTGTGTGTGCTAAGTGACTATCATTTCGGGACAAAATTTAAAACCATGTGTTGGCTGGCAATATTTTGGTCAAAACAAATCAATAAATGCTTAAAAGTTAGAGAAAGGCCTGGGTGGATTTTAAGCTTTTACCGCGTATAAGCTTGATTAAATCTGGACCATTCAATTCAAAAATGTTTGATCTAAACCATACATTCAAAAATTATTTTTCTAAATTACATTTTTGCCCCAACTTCAAAAATTCCTATAAATAGGGAGTATTTCATTCATTTGGTTTTTACCAATTCAGTGAAAAGAAAATCATACTCTCCTTGCCTACATTCTCTTTAAATTTTATATCTCTTCATACAAAAGTTCTGATTATTTTTGGAAGAGAAAAATTGGTCCAAGTATTGATATAAGTTTAATTTCTGTTGAATTATTTCTTACTTGCATTTTATCTAGATATACAAATACATATTGTTCTACACAATTTTGTATATCTATATTTCATCTATTTATCAAATAAAAGAATACTTGGGCGCCGCAAGGCTACGGAGATAAACCTCTACGGAGAGGAATCCAACCGTACGATTCCTTAAAGTCTTTAGTAATCTTTTATTGATATTATTTATATAAATATTATAAAATAGATACGACACTTGATAGCTCAAAACAACACTGAGATACTGCTCCAAAAAGAAGTAGTCATCCGAACCGGATTTGAGAATCGTAGTGATCTATTGAAAATATTTATATAAATATTAATTGTGAAAGTTATAAATTTTGTTATACTTAGACACCGTAAGGCTATGGAGATACACCTATACCAAGAGGAATTCAAACCGTACGATTCCTTAGAGTACTAAGTGACATTATATATAAAAGTTCACATAATAGATAAAATATTCTTATATATTATTTGAGTTAAACAAATAATATTTGTTATATCAAATTGTACTTATCTGACAATATGTATATTACTTGAATTGATTTATTGATTTATCTACAAACTCATAAATTATTTGATCAAGATTAATTAAGAAACAATTCTATATTATCCATAGAAAAATACTCTTTATTTTATAGAATTGTTAATTCTTCATAATGTGCTTTAATATTATATATTTGCTTAATCAGAAGCATAAGTGGATCTAAACAAAAGTTCTATCTGAATTAAAGAAGTTTATTATTAAAAGATATTGAACTTTTACTGAATATTTAGTCTTAACTCTCTATCTTCTTATTTAAGAAGCATTACTCTGTACTTAAACTTGTATCAGCTTATTCAAAAAGCAACTTGTTGTAAACTTATTTGTAAACAGAAAAAGGTATAGAGTTAGTTTATTTTATGTACCTGTGAGAAAGATGAGTAATTCTTCGACCAAGACCAGAGTCTTAGAGAGGTCAGCGGAAAGTTAGGTCTCTAGTGTACTTGTAAGGTGAGGAAGAGGCTGTTGTTTCAAGACCAGATCATAGAATAGAACTGAACTCAAAGGAAGTACAACTAAGCTTGAGGAGAGAGGGGGGAGCTTCCTGTTCAAGATAGATTATTTGGGAATAGTTGGAAGTTTGTCTTTAAAACATTGTAAAGGCTTCTCCGCTTGTTGAAGGAGTTGATTATTACTGATATTAATAGGATCTCAAGTTCCGAGTAAGAATTTGAGATTAGACGTAGCAACATACCAAGGGGTGTATGTTATGAACCAGATAAATCTATGTGCATTGTATGATTGAATTTTTACTGTCTTGCATATTAATTTCTAACACTGCAAATTAATTATTTAAAAATTCAAAAAGGCCTTAGTTAATTTTTAAATCTGTAATAATCTATTCACCCCCCCCTCTAGATTATTATTGGACTTTCAACAACTTTAAACATCTAAACACCAAGATTAACATGAATCATAAGGATTTTTAAGTTTAGGGGTTTTTATACCTTTTTAGCTTTGATCCTTGAATCTGACTTTGATGTTTGTTCTTGGCAAGCTAAATGTTGGTATTGACTTTTCTTCTCACTCACTTTCACTCTAAAATTTCGGATGGGAGAGAGAGTATGGCTTTGGTGAATATGAAAAGTAAAGTGAACATTCTATCTCTCTCAATCTATATATAATTTGATGAAATGCTTATGGCTGATCATGAGAGCATGTTTTGATTGATTAAAGTTGATTACTAGACCACATGGCTAGCTTAGGGTTGGTCACCAACCACTAGTAGGGCTAGATCTACACTCCATCTCATTAAAATATTCAAAAAGGGTAGTTTGGACATTTGACTTGTAAAGTTAATGCCAACTTGGTAACTTGTCATAACCCTTAGGGTTTGACCCTTAGAGTTTAACCCTAAGGTTATACAAATTTATTTTCTAAGCTTTTCTAATTATGTTTTAAAAATAGAAAATTAAGATTTCTAAATTATAATTAGAGTTTCCTAATAATATTAAAGCTTGCTAATTAGGATTAATATTTCCTGATTAAAATTGCTAATTTAGCAATTAGGTTCTATAATTGTACATTAGGGTTTCCAGCTGAACAATTAGGGTTTTCTAATAATTAATTAGGGTTATCCCTAATTAAATAAATAACATAAAAACCTTAATACTTATCTTCAAGCTTCCCAATTAGGGTTTTAATATTCTGAATTAGGGTTTTGGATTCCCGATTTTGAAATTAGGGTTTCTAGAGCCGGTACAAGGGTTTCTTATCAATCGTTAGAGTTTTTTAACTGAACGTCGAGGTTCTTAATATATTATTTGGGTTTGTGACTGATATAATTTGTCTGGTCAACCCTTGACCCTTAACCACATACTGTACACATATATGATCATATACACAGATACTCTTAACACTGTAAACCTTCACCAAAAGTTTTTTTTTAAATTCACAAAATTCATTCCCAAAAATATCATATCCATACACTTATTTTCTGTCTAGGTCTATTATTTAACCTCTATTCAATCTTTTAATATTTTATTAAATTGTCTAAATTCTCAGGTTGTCACAGCACATGATATTGTACAATATCTTTGATTTTTGATGCTTACGTGAGAAGTCACTCAGTTATACTCAATTATTGCTACAATAATTGCTGCATAATATCTCTCATATTATTGATTCAATTATTGTCACAGTATCATCTGCATAATATTTTATATTATTAAATCAATAATTGAGACGACAAAGTTATTCATATTATTATTTGTATTATTGACGATGTCTAGAAAGTTCTGTCGAGGAAAGGGGTTTGGTCACCTAATTGCCCGCCAATAGGGAGAAATCCTTATCGGAAAGCCCCCTCTTTCCTGGGAATAATCTGGTTGTTAAATATTTTGAGTTATAATATTAATTATGAATAAGTTTGTGTGTGATTAAAGATGAAATTGATATTTTCATTATGTTGGGATTATTAGTGTTAGTAGAAATCGATATTTATTTTGATAATAATTGATTTCTGGAGGTTAAATTGACAAATCGAGTAATTAATCGGATAAATGAGCAATTAATTGCTACTATTTCACATGCATATAACTATTTTTTCACATGAATGGAACTATTGATTCACATGCATGTACTATTGATTCACATGCATCTACTATTAGGGGAGGTGATGCAAGTTTGATAATACTGTAATAATTCAAGCTCCAAAACGTGCAATTATAGAAACTATGTTTTCTTATAAATAAGCTCATTCTTCTTTCATTTTAACCAATTCACTAAGACTCACAAAAGCAATTATAGATTAAGAAGCTATAGAGAGAAAGAAGAAAAGTATTCTGCTACTTCACTATTCCAGTATCCAGTCTTCTTCTAAAGTAAGGGATATTATTTTTTTCAGTATTCGTAAGAAATAATATTTTCTTTCATACTCTGTAGTATGTGAGTAATATTATTTCGTTTCGTATTCCTAATTCTACACTAATTCTATTAAAGTATTGCTTCTATACTCCGTGAAATTAGTAGAATATCCTTGAAATTTGCGCTTCATCTAGTATCATTTCACAAGGATATTTTTCTGAACATTCTTATTAAATTTTAAGCTTTTCATGCCGGAGTACTGTTCCCGAAATACTATTTATAAAGTACTATTCATGGGGTACTATTCATAAAGTACTATTTATAGGGTACTATTCACAGAGTACTATTCCTGAAGTACTATTCATGAAGTATTATTCACGGGATACTATTCACTCGGGTACTATTTACCCGGGGTACTATATATTCATGACAAAAATTGATTTCTTTTCTATTCAAATCATTTTTTATACAATATTATTCTTGAATTTTACTCCACAAATCAGTATCATGTTGACAATTTGGACATTATTGAATTCTGGATTAATTAAATTATAAATCTTTAAAAATCATCCTTTTCTTTCTTTTAACTAAATTCTTATATCATTGTCCTCATCCTCATGCTTATATTGTGATGAAAGTCATCTTAGGCTTACGTGCATAGATGGACTGGTGATTGGTATGATTATGACTAAGGATCATTCGGTATAATCATGACATGTAATGTTACAAATGATAAAAGTCCTCATTGGCCCGTAGTGCATTGATGGACAGTTGTTGGTATGATCATGACCATTGGTGAAAACACGAATATCCTTGGCCCGTAGTGCACAGATAATTCGTGGCTGTGATACTAATGAATATCCTTGGCCCGTAGTGCATGGTTAATTCAGTGATGTGGATTATTTATTAAGTTGAGTCTCAACGATAAAATTGATGATAAACTTTTTAAATCATAGAAGATAGTAGATATCATGCTCTACTTGACTCTTCTAATGGATTGCTTGTTCCGTTGCAGTTAAACTTGATGTTTATTATATTTTATCAGTTTAACACTGTTGAAGGCTAACGATAATTTATTCTGCATTATTTTAGTCATAATATTTTTTATTGGGCTAGTTAAGCTCACCCTTTTGCTTTCATTGTTCTCTTCAGGAAATGAGAACGTAGCCGGAACTAGTCGGGGAATGGAGTGATAATCCGAGATTGTTGTTTTAGTAGTCCTCACTATTTAGTGTGATAATAAATGTAATGAGGATTGAATTTGAGTTTGGATATTGTCTATGAAATAATATTCGTGTAAAAACTCTCAGCTCATGTTGTATAATTAAGTTTGTATTTATATTCAGTACCATGTATTTGGCGACCCAAGATGGGTGATGTATACCTATTTTGGAGACGTCACAAGTACTTTCCTGAAATTATTCGTCATATGAAGGAGCTGGAATTCATCAAGCTGGAGCAAAATAATATGATCGTATCGCAATACGAGGCAAAGTTTACGGAGTTATCCCGGTTTGCATCTCATTCGGTAGATACTGAGGAGCGTATGACGTGAATGTTTCTAAGAGGTTTGAAACCTGAAATACGTCAATATCTCATTTCTTACAAACTTTATTTATATTCAGATGCTGTGAATAGGGCTCAGTTATTGGAGCACGATAATGAGTAACCCAACCAAAAGGCAACGACCAACAACACGATAATAATCATATCGGTGGCAACGACCATCGAGACAATGATAATCATCATGGAGGAAATTATCATGCCAGAAATGGTAACCACTTCGGTGGTAATCATGGCCAAGATAATAGGAAAGGTGAACTAAGTGGGAATAACTTTAAGAAGAGAAGATTCAACAATGACGAAAATACATCGATAGCAGCACCGACACCCATTTCCAAGGAAGGAGAACGACCACCGGTCGTATGTTATAAATGCGGACAGGAGGGGCACATCCTTCCAAATTATACGCAGTAACCCAAAGCGTATTTCAATTACAGAAGAGAAGGTCACCTAGCTCGATTTTGTCGTGTAGTGAAGTCAAGTTCAGCTGGGATGGTGACGCCAAAGAATGTCTCAGACAAGTTAAAATCGATAGTTTACGGGAGAGCATTTTTTCTGATAAGGAACCCAAACGAAGTTATCACGGGTAAGCTAATCATAAACTCTTGCAAAGTCTATACTTTATTCGATACCGGTTCTACCCACTCTTTTATTTCACCTAGTTGTGTTTAACGTTGGAACTTGACTCCTGAGATATTAGACTTTGATTTATCTTTTGAAACTTTGTTGGAGAAACCTTCGTTACCTCCACTGTTTATAAATCTTGTTTGATTTATCTTATCTCTTTAAAAATACTTGCATTTGATGTGATTTTAGAAATCGACTGGTTAACTACTCATCATGCTAAAATTGATTATTTTCTTAAGGTTGTTAACTTTTATATTCCTAACCAACCTGTTATGCGAATTCAAGCAACCAAACCACTAAAGTCAATCATTGTCATATCGAGTCATAAAGCCATTTGTTTATTGAAAAACGGATGTCAAGCTTTCTTAGCCCATGTCGCCCATTTAAACAAAAATATGTCAAATTTGAATGATATTTCTATTGTTAATATGTTTCCTAACGTATTCCCTGAAGACTTCCTGGCCTACCCCCAGAGCGTGAAATCGAATTTTGTATTGACCTTGAACCCGGTACAAAACCAATTTCTAAAACCTCAAATATTTCTTCAACTAAAACGAATGTATCATGCGCCAAAGACGTTGGCTTGAGCTGTTGAAGGATTATGACCATACCATTCAATACCATTATGGAAATGATAACATAGTAGTTGACGAGTAAAGTAGAAGATCGTATGCGGTTACGAGTACGACGTTGTTAACACAAAGACCCATTTTGTATGATTTAAAAATGATGGAGATAGATTTAAAGACTCTAGAGACCCACATGAAGATGATGAATATACGATTAGAATTAACTTTAATCGATAAAGTTAAAGCCGCTTAAACTACACACCTGGAGCTAGTGATGCACAACAAGCCGGCCTGGCCTGGTCCGGCCTAAGCCTGCCGGGCTTTAGCCATTGACCAGGCCAGGTCAGGCCTTGACATTTTAACTGCAGGCCGGGCCGGGCCAGGTTTGAAACAAAAAAATATGACCTGTTGAGGCCTACAGGCCAGGCCGAGTCAGGCCTTAGGACAAAGTAAGGCACTCTTTACTTAAAAAATTTAAACTCAAATTCCCCTCCATTTATTGAAGAAAGGCGAGACAAAAAACATTTTACTAGACAATGTGGGACTCTGCTAGGCTTAGCATCCATTTATTAAATTAATCCAGTACAAAATTTTTTTTACTAGACTATGTGGGACTATGCTTTGCTTAGCAAACCCAACACAAGCTCAAGTGCATTGTACTTGAAAAATTCGGAATTGACCTCTCCTTTATTTATAGAAGAAAAGTAGGGACAAGAGATGTTAACTAGACTATGTGGGACTTTGAAACAAAAATGCAATTGAACTTGTTCAAGATATCTTTCATTTTGCTGCATGAAGAGTATGTTTGTTGAGCTCCTGGACTAGATTGAGGGCCAAAACCACGATTTTTATTCAAGTTCTGGATGAAGAAATTGCATGGGCTAAAGAGAAGTTTTAATCACATAGCTCACTAGAAGACTAGAGCATGAAACAACATGAGAAAGCACTATGTGCAGAAAGAGTGCCTTGTTGAGTTATCTTTCAAAGTAAAGGGTTTGCATTAAAATATTTGGTTACTTATTTACGGGGAATGCTTGCATTTCTCGTTTAGATGTAGATAGTAGATTTCAAGGAAGGTGGGTACACATGCAAGCACAGAGACAACACCTTACTCTTCACATTAATGATTATCTTCCTAGACCTTTTGTTGGGGAGAGGCTACTATCTACTTTACTGACTGAAATGGATGGTTTAGAACAGGCCAAAGTTAGTATAAATCCTTTTGACTTTTTATTTTGATTTGAGCTTGTCTTAAAATAACCAAAGTAATAAATTATTGTTTACTATTTTCCTGTGACAATAGTAGCAACCTTGGAGCATATGCCCAGCAATATGCATTGACAATAGTCAATAGTAGTGGCCCATAGACTATAATCTCAAAGTCTAACATCGAATTAAACTTGAATTGAACATAGGACTTCACTCTATAATAGCAATCCTAAAGTACAATGTTTATCTTGTAAATGTTAAGTCCCACATTGAAAGGGGGGTGCAAGTATATGGAGGATTTCCTTATAAAAGACTTGTAAGTATTACTACATTACCCAACTAAATATTTTAGGCCGAATTAGGTAGCTGGCCAGTCCAGGCTAGAACAAGGCCGTAGGCCAGGCCAGGCTTTTTGGAAGGCTAGGCTAGGCCAGGCCGGATACGAGTCTTTAATTCATGGTCTGTTCTTGGTCTAGCAGGCTGGGCCTGACCGGTCCAGGCTTTGACCAGGCCAAGCTTTGACCAGGTCGGGCTCAGGCCGGATCAAGGCCAGGCTCCAGGCCGCAGGCCATTTGTGCACCACTACCTGGAGCTGATGAATATGAAGAAGAAAGTATAAAAATGTGTTATTCTAGAAGTAAGAGTCGATGAAGATAGAAAATCTCAAACCTTTGATTTATTGGCCCATTTGAAATCCTCTATCGATTAGGAACTGTGGCCTATAAACTCGCCTTACTGCCAAGTATGTCTCGCGTTCATAACATTTTTCACATATCTATGTTACGTAAATATATGAAAGACCCGAACAACATTATTTAATTAGAACCAAACGAGATAGCGGAAGATTTAACGTATGAAGAGGTACTTGTTAAAATCTTGGATACGAAGGAACATATTCTACGCTCTAAGGTTATACCTCAAGTTAAAGTTTTGTGGAGAAACCACGATGTTGAGGAATTGACCTGGGAGTTAGAATCTGAAACGAAATCAAAGTATCCTCATCTCTTCGATATACCAGGTACGTACACCAATTTCGAGGGCGAAATTTAATAAGAAGGGGAGGTTGTAAGACCCCAACTTTTATGAATAAAGATTAATTTTCTCTAAATATCATTTTGAATATTATGGTGTGGATTTGATATAATGTTATAGTTGTGGGTAATTTTACAAATTTTGCAAAGTAAGCAAGTTGTTATAAAATATTCGTTTGGTCAGGAAATATTCGTTTTATCAAGGAATATTCGTACGATGGAACAATCATTGGTGGACCCCACAACAGAATTATTGTCGGAGTTAGAGAACGATAGAAATATCTTTTTATAAAAATAACGGCGAAAGTTTTACCGTTAACTGTTGAAACACCCGGTGATAAAAGTACAATAATACGCGTGGTTGCATAGTAGCACATGGTATTGCACAGCGTCTCTAATTGTTGATGCTTACGTGACAAGTTACTCAGTTCATTTCAATTATTTCCACTATAATTGCTGCATAGTATCTCACATTACTAATTCAATTATTGTCAATATATTTTATATTATTAAATCAATAATTGTGACAACAAAGTTATTCATATTATTATTTGTATTATTGACGATTTCTAAAAATTTTTGTTGAGGAAGGGGGTTTGGTCACCTAATTGCGCACCAATAAGTAGAAGTCCTTATCGGAAAGCCCCCTCTTTCCTGGAAATGATCTGGGTGTCAATATTGTGAGTTATAATATTAATGATGAATAATTGTTGAAAGATTAAAAATGTGATGATTGAATATAAAGTGATTTGCGGTAAATATTTATTCAATCTTTGATATAAATAAGAAGTCTTTTATGCAACGTTTGTTGTATGTTTGGTTTATTCTATTGGACCCATATGTCATCATCTAAGAGTCACTTTCTTCAATAGTACTTGCCTTTACCAGACATTTAACCACTTGTCATTTAACATTACAGACGTCAAACCACTTGTCGTTTAACATTACAGGCGTCGAACCATTTATCGTTTCACATTACAGGCGTCGAACCACTTGTCATTTCACATTACAGGAGTCAAACCACTTGTTGTTTCACATTACAAGGGTCAAACCACTTTTCTTTTCACATAACCAGTCGTCAAGCACTTGCCTCTTCACATTGCAAGGGTTAAGCTAGAAATCTTCTATAAATAGAAGTTTATTTCTTCTTTCATTCTCATCAATTCACTACGACTCACAAGAGAATACTATAGAGAGAGAATCAAAGAGAAAGAAGAAGAGTATTTTGTTACTACATTATTGTAGTATCCAATCTCCTACTAAGGTAAGGAGTATTATTTATTTTATATTCGTAAGGGGTATTATTTATTTCAAATTCATAAGAGATATTATTTTTTGTATTCGTAAGGGATATTATTTTTGTTCAATATTCGTAAGAATAATATTTTCATCCATACTCTGTAGTATGTAAGTAATATTATTTCATTTCGTATTCTTAATTTTACACTCAAGTTGATAAGTATTGCTTCTATACTCCGTAAAATTAGTAGAATATCCTTGAAATTTGAGCTTCATCTAGTATCATTTCACGGAAATATTATTCTGAACATTCTTAATAATTTTTAATCTTTTCATGCCGGAGTACTATTCAGGGGGTACTATTCACTCGGGTACTATTCATGACAAAAATTAATTTTTTTCTGTCCAAATCATTTTTGATACAATATTATTCTTGAATTTTACTCCACAAAGCAGTATCATGTTGACAATTTGGACATTATTGAATTATGGATAAATTGATTTATAAATCTGTAAAATTTATCCTTGCTCTCATTAAATTAAATTCTTATATCATTGTCATCATCCTCATGCTTATATTGTGATGAAAGTCATCTTTAGCCCGTAGTGCATAGATGGACTATTAATTGGTATGATTATGACGATGTATCTGTAAGACCTTAACTTATTATTAAATGAAATTGAGTTTCCTCTATTTATTATCTTGAAATAGTAAGGGTTGATTTGATTAATGTGGTTAGTTATGGATAAAATGCGCAAATATTTTAAATAAGCAAGTGGTTATAAAATATTCATTTTTATCGGAGAATATTCGTTTGGTCGTGCAATATTCTTACTGTCGGGGAATATTCGTACGACGGCGCATCCTTGTGTGGGCCCCATAACGAAAAGTGATTGGATGAAAAAAAATGAAAAATATAAGTTGTTTATAAATAACGGCGTAGTTGTTACCGTTAATACTGTTGGAATACCCGGTGGTTAAAAACAAAGTAGCACACGGTATTGCACCAATTATTGATTCTTACGTAAGAAGACACTACTCCATAATTGTTACAGTAATTATTGTTCAATATTTATTTTATTGATTCAATAATTGCTACGTTGATATTTTATATTGTTGTTGTTTCAATAATTATCACTACACAGTATTTTCCATTATCAGATCAATAATTCATATTATTTGAATAATATTGTTAGATAACATTATTGGCAATGTCTAGAAAGTTCTGTCTAAGGAGAGGTTTGGTCATCTAATTGCGCGCTAGTAAGGAGAAATCCTTATTGGAAAGCCCCCTCTTTCCTAGGAACGGCCTGGTTGCCAGTATTGTGATTCTGTAATATTATTTGTGAATAATTAATTATTGATTTATATGATAAGGAAAATATTCATTTTATGTGGATATAGATGGAGAAAATTTTAAAATGACAATTGTTGAAAACTTGATATTTTATCTTTTCTGATAAATAATTCATTTAAATATATTATTATATTTTAATAATATAATAATAATGATATTTTTACAATGAATGTGGGATATATGAGTATATGAAGAGGAGGAGGAGTATGTTTGTTACTAAAATTGTTTAAAACATGTTCGTGGACCCCATTTCTTAACTGAAATTTGATTATAGCGTGTAAAATCGTCCGTTTGTGGATTTCGGTCAATTTTTGTTTGGAATTTGGAAATATTTTCTTCAGAAAAGTTGTAGAAAATGGAATTTCCTATGGAAAGGACATAAGGTTCGAATTTTTCTGATAAAAGGGCTATTTATTATGAATTATTGAAGTTCCGAAGTTTCGAAATAATTAATTTTTGAAGTTTTAATTATTTTTTTTAAGAAAAATGTTTTTCTTCATTATTGGTGGGCCCCACATGTGTGGTAAATGATCTGAAATTAGATTTCTAATATGGGCGTGAAAATTTTATAATTATATTAATATTTTATTAAATTTTCTGCTTTGGTGTTCTAAGCATTTTCCTATAAATAGAGTACTTAGGTTAGAATTGAAAATCACACCAGAAACTGAATTTTTCTCTCTCTATATTATCGAGCGTATTCTTGTGAGTATTTTGATACTTTGAGTGTTGCTATACGGTGCAAGTTTTTTTAGCGTTATATCTGATATTCCAGCCAGAAGTACTATTCTTTTCGAGGTAAGGGATGTTATATTTTTTTAAAAAATGATATTATTTCTTCTAATATCATTATGTCGGATTATTGGTAAGATTTTTCTTGTGAAATTCTTATCTTTTAGTGTCGGGGTTACTATTCACGTATACGACACTATTCACGAATACGGCACTATTCACGGAAAAATTAAATTTTCATTTTTTGTCCAAAATAACTATTATGGATACTAGCTTTGATTGTATCCATGTTTTGATCATTCTTGAATTTTACTTCATTATGTTTATTAATGAAGTATTTTTGAACTCGGATTGTTTAAAGTATGAATCCTTAATATTTGTTCTTTTGTTTCACTGGATTCGTTTTCTTTAAAATATTTTTCATCATCCTCAGTCCTAAATGATGGTATTACTGAATATCTTTGGCCTGTAGTGCAAAGATGGTTGATTTTCCTATGAATATCTTTGGCTCGTAATGCAAAGATGTACAGGTGTTGAGATGAACATGACCAACTGATGAATATCTTTGGCCTGTAGTGTAAAGATGAATATTTGATTCAAGATGAATATTGATTGATGTTATAGGGATAAATTATTGATGATGGACTTTTAAATTCATAGATTATAGTAGATTTCATTCTCTACGTAAGTCATCTATGAATTATTATTTTTGCTGTGAATATTGATATGAAACTTGTTGTCTATTGTATTTTATCAGATTTTTTCCTGTTGAAGACTAACGATAATTTGTTCTATATTATCTTAGTCATAATTTTTTACTTGGCTAGTTGAGCTCACCCTTTTCTTTTTTGTTCCATTTTTCTTCTCAGGAGGTGAGAATGTAGCGAGTTCTAGTCGGGGTGTGGAATGATGGTTCTAGAAAGTTGTCTTAGTAGTCCTCAGCATTTTTGTAAAATAATGTATCAATAATTATAATGAGAACTTATTTGGGTGTGAATATTGTCTAGATGGCAATATTTGTATTTAAACTCACAGTTTATATGTTGTATTAATAAAGTTGTTGTTGTTTCTGTACCATGTTATTGACGACTCAAAGTGGGTGATGTATACCTATTTTAGGGGCGTCACAGTTGGTATCAGAGCTTAGGGATATGATCTCTGGCGGAGATCGGGGAATAGAACTAGGAGGGGAGAGACGAGTAAAACTTTTGCTAGTGTGTCTTACCTAAGCTTATTTGTTGGTTGGTCAGTATATAGGGATATTATGTGATATGTTGATTTCTTTAATTAACCCTTGTTTTATGGCAGTATTTGAGAATGTTGACTGAGAATGTTAGCAGTGGAGTAAATGACACCGTGGAGACACCTTTACCCACCAACGAGGAGAACGTGCAACATGCTGGCAATGTTCCTCCTGTGAACAACACCACTAAGCAGATGATGAACGACGGAATGTTTAAAAGCTTTTTGAAGTTCATGAAAAATCATACGAGGGAGACTCGTGCACAAAATACAGGTGGAAATGATAATAACGCATGGATTATCACAGCCAAGCAGTTCAAAGAGTTGGGACCACCAGAATTCTGGGGAAAGCCGGATTCGATTAAAGCAGAAACGTGGGTCAAATAAATTACCAAGATATTCGATGTCTTGGGATGCACGGAGGAACAGAAGGTTCCATTCGCCACCTTTATGTTCCGTAATGAGGCAGATTACTGGTGGGAATCTGTGAAGCGTACTCATCCAGCCGTACTCTGCATGTCTTGGGAGACGTTTCAGAAACTGTTCAATAACAAATACTTTCCTGAAAGTATTCGTCATATGAAGGAAGTGGAGTTTATTAGATTGGAACAAAACAACATGACGGTGTCCCAGTACGAGGCAAAGTTTGCAGAGTTATCTAGGTTTGTACCTCATTTGGTGGAGAATGAGGAATGTATGACGCGGATGTTTCTGAGAGGTTTGAAACCCGGCATACGTCAATATCTCATTTCTCATAAATTTTCTCTCTATTCAAATGTTGTCAACAGGGCTCAATTATTAGAACGAGATAACGAGTATGATCAACCGAGGGACCACAACCAGGATCATACTGGTGACAGCAGTCATCAGAACAACGATAACCAGCGGAGAAAGAAAAATACGGACTAAGGCGGTAACCACTCTGGTGGTAATCATGGCCATGAAAATAGAAGAAGCGAGTCGGGGGTGATTTTAAAAAGAGGAGATTCAACAATGATAATGTGAAGACATCAGCACCAGCAGCAACTGGTTCTAAGGGAGGAGAATGACCACTGGTCGTATGCTATAAATGCGGAAAAGAGGGACATATCAGCCCAAACTATCCACAACAGTTCAAGGTATGCTATAATTGTGGAAAGGAAGGACATATCGATCGAGATTGTACGGTTGGAAAACCAAGTTAAGTGGGGATGGTGACTCAAAAGACTGTCCCAGAAAAGTCAAAGTCAACGGTTCCTGGAAGAGCATTTGTCGTGTTTGGTCAAAATGCGAGGAACCCAAACGAGGTGATCACGGGTAAGCTAATCATAAATTCTTGCGAAGTTTATACCTTACTAGATACCGGTGTTACCCATTCATTTATCTTTCCTGTTTGTGCTCAATGTTTAAACCTGACTCCGAAGAAATTAGACTTTAATTTATCTGTGGAGACTCCGTTAGGAGAAACTTTCATTACATTCACTGTTTATAAATCTTGTTTGATCCAAGTTAGCACCATCACATTACCTGTTGACCTTATCTCTTTAAAGATATTTGCTTTTGATGTGATTTTAGGGATTGATTGGTTAACTACTCATCATGCCAAAATTGATTATTTTTGTAAGGTTGTTAGTTTTCATATTCCTAACCAACCTGTTGTACGAATTCAAGCAACTAAACCACTAAAATCAATCACTGTCATATCAAGTCATAAAGCTATTAGTTTATTAAAAAATGGATGTCAAGCTTTCTTAGCCCATGTTATGGATTTGAATAAAGACACGTCAGATTTGAATAATATTCTTGTTGTTAGTAAATTTCCTGACGTATTTCCTGAAGAACTTCCCGGTCTACCCCCAGAACGTGAAGTTGAATTCTTTATTGATCTTTAACCTGGTACAAAGCCCATTTCTAAAACCCATATAGAATGGCTCCTATTGAACTTCAGGAGTTAAAGGTCCAACTACAGGAGTTGTTGGATATCGGTTTCATTCGTCCTAGTACATCTCCTTGGGGTGCTCCTGTTTTATTTGTAAAGAAGAAAGACGGGAGTATGCGACTTTGTATTGACTACCGGGAATTGAACCATGTCACTATCAAGAATAGGTATCCGCTACCTCGTATTGATGACCAGTTTGACCAGTTGCAAGGAGCACAATTCTTTTCAAATATTGATCTTCGTTCTGGATATCATCAGCTAAAGATTAGAACTGAGAATATTTCAAAGACTGCCTTCAGAACTCGGTACGGGCATTATGAATTCTTAGTCATGTCTTTTGGATTGACTAATGCTCCAGCGGCTTTCATGGATATGATGAACCGAATATTCAAGGAATATTTAGATCAGTTTGTTGTTGTCTTCATTGATGACATCCTTATATATTCCAAAAGCCGTGAAGATCATGAGCACCATTTGAAGCTGGTACTCCAAAGGCTTCGTGAAAACAAGCTATATGCCAAGTTGAAGAAATGCGAGTTCTGGCTTAAGGAAGTAGCATTCCTTGGGCACGTGGTGTCAAAACATGGAGTATCTGTTGACCCGGCGAAGATTGAAGCAATACAAAGTTGGGAGCAACCAAAGACGGTAACCAAAGTACGTAGCTTTCTGGGCCTAGCTGGTTATTATCAGAGATTCGTGGAAGAATTTTCTCGAATCGCTGCCCCGTTAACTCAACTGACTCGGAAAGATACAAAATTTGTATGGAGCGAGGAATGCGAGAGAAATTTTCAAGAGCTTAAGAGGAGACTCATTTCGGCACCTGTTGTGACAATACCATCTGGTTCGGATGGATTTGTTATCTACAGTGATGCTTCGGGCAAAGGGTTAAGGTGTGTTCTCATGCAACATGGGAAAGTCATAGCCTATGCCTCGCGATAAATTAAATAATATGAGAGGAATTATCCTACTCATGATCTAGAGTTGGCAGCAGTCGTTTTCGCGCTAAAGATCTGGAGGCACTATCTATATGGGGAGAAAGTGGAGATATATTCAGACCATAAAAGCCTCAAATATTTCTTCACCCAAAAGGAACTCAATATGCGGCAACGACGTTGGCTTGAGCTATTAAAAGATTATGACCACACCATTCAATACCATCCTGGAAAAGCAAACGTGGTAGCTGACGCGTTGAGTAGAAGATCATATGCAGGAATGAGTGCGATGATGTCAAGTATACGCATAGAACCAACTTTAATCGATAAAGTTAAAGTTGCTCAAGCCACAGAGCCGAAGCTGATGCGTATAAAGAAGAAAGTACAAGAAATTATTATTCCAGAAGCAAGAATCGATAAAGAAGGAATACTTAGAGTCCACTCCAGACTTTGTGTTCCTAACGATTCTGATTTAAATTACAAGATCATGATGGAGGCACACAATACACCATTTCATCCTGGAAGTACCAAAATGTTTCGTGATCTTTGACATACATTTTTGGTGGAACAATATGAAGAGAGAGAGATTGCAAAGTTTATCTCGAGGTGTTTAACTTGTCAACGTGTAAAGGCGGAGCATCAAGTACCTAAGGGTTCATTGTAACCACTTGAGATTCCAAAATAGAAGTGGGAACATATTACCATGGATTTCGTTACGGGTCTTCCCACGGTTTCTCAAGGCATAGATGCAATATGGGTTATTGTTGATAGATTAACTAAGTC